>CM040819.1:47059735-47577235 GCA_022828995.1 Vimba vimba | reverse complement strand
GTCGCCTGTCAAATGACGTCGTATCCGTGTTACCCTCAAGAAACAACAAAGATGCTTTAATAATTATGTGTTTTATTAGACTGGTGAGCAACTGTTTGGATACCTTTATTGACAGAAAACTGATAGTTGTTATAGCTATAGCTCAACACGGTTAGTCTTCTGGTTTGAATCTCTCGTTTTCTTGATTTACCACGAGCAACATGTTTATACCCAAAAAGTAAATCAGACAACACTAGGCCTATTTGTCAAGTACAGCATAATCAGAAAGAGCTTTATTTGAAGTAACAGTAATACAGCATTTTTTCCACCATACACTGATTTAAAATGAGCTGCATGGCATTTAGCAAACACAAGTCACCCAGCTTTTATAAGTAAAATATTAAAATATCGATCTTGCTTACAATGTGCAACAAGTGTCTCATATTAGCCACGTTATAACATAACTCTCAACACACTCAAATGTATTTTTAGTATGATTGTTTTGACAAAGTAAACCTGCGCTGCGTTACCCCACAATTTTAATTTGTCATATAAACTGACCTGTATGATTCAGCACTTGCAGTTGTTTCATTAGAATGCAATAAAATAATGTGAATTTAAGTTATCATACGTAACTATACCAAAGTTCAAGTTCAGGGTAAGGGGGTACTCAAGGGGGAGGGTGGGGGGGCAATAAACATCCAGCTGTCTCTGACATTCATAAAATATAAAAGAAGACGCAATGGGGAATATAATTCCCACTCTGTAATCAGAACACAACATGAAATCGAACTTGCGTTGCAAAATTGTGTATGCGTTTACGTTCATTACTTGCACTTCACTGTTTGTTAAAATCTGACAATGTAAAACAATGTAAAAAAAAACAACTATTTTTTGATGTAGATGTAGATCTCTCAGAATCTCTATTCCTGCATCAATACATCTGAATCACATGACCCCATATGGTATTATGTTTCATATAATTATGACTCCACTTGTGAGAGAGGACGGAAGCAACCAGTCACTGGAGAAACTCAGTTTCATTTGCTTGTCAAGAGGATGAATTGTGAAACTGAGAATGGAAGATGGAAAGCAGCAAGAACAGATATAAAGACGTCAATCCCACGTCACTCCATCTCTAAAAAATAAATAAATATTCAGAGGAACGGAAACATCTTTACTCCAGCGACTTGGTCCACGACTACAACCAAGAGAGTTAGAGGCAAGACGTGCATTTAAATGATGCAACTCATTAAAAGTAGTCTTTCTTTGGATAAAACGACCCTAAGGATGCGTATTTGTTGTCAGTGTGCGTGGGTTAGCTCTATCTTTCAGTTTTATACGTGTAGAAGTGGTTTTGTCTCAAACGCTGCCAGCTAGATCACAAAGGTCAAGCTGTTTCCCCATGCAGATGTAAAAAAAACAATATATATGATTCAGATATACAGCCATCATTAACATGGCTTCAGTCCACAAACCCCAATCAACATATTACCGCCGGCTTCTAAAGGGGAAACTAAAACTCTTGAGGATGATTATCATACAGTGAAATAGATGGCAGATGTTTAAACATTTATCAATCACATGTCCTTCCAAATATGTATGCTGTTATTTGTGAAAGACAAAAGATATCCAATGCTTTTATTGTGGGTTTTTTTTGTTACCTTGTTATTGTATGTAAAAAAAAAGAAAAAAAAAACTGCATGAAAATTCCTTGATTTCTCCATGTATATGGGTTTGGAAAGCAGAGGCGGACAGTAACAAAGTACATTTACTTGAGTACTGTACTTAAGTACACTTTTTAAAAATCTGTACTTTACTTGAGTATTATTTTTTCTGGAAACTTGTTACTTGAACTTCACTACATTTGAAAGACAAAAATCTTACTTTTTACTCCACTAAGTAACATCAGTCAGGGGATGATTTTGGTTGCAACTTTTCATTTGTAAGTCAATCTGACGTTGGATTCTAACATCACCCTGATTTTTTTGAGGGTATGCAGACATAGATTCAGAGGCATAAGGTACTGTAAGTATTACATGCAACAATAATAAAACAATGCATTGACATTTACTTTTTACTTTTGATACTTAAGTACTTTTAAAAACAAGTACTTATACTTTTACTTTAAGTAAAAATCGGTCTTTACAATTTTTACTTATTTGACCAGTAGTATCTTTACTTTCACTCAAGTAAGGAAGTTGTGTACTTTGTCCACCTCTGTTGGAACGACACAAGGATGAGTAAATGATGACGGGCTGGACTATTCCTTTAATGCTTTCCTGGAGTCTTTCTCCATTCTTCTCTTCTGCGGCTCAATCGATCCGTTAGTCTCCTGAGAGTCGCCCTGCACAGTGCACATGATGGTCATTAAACCTGCACTGAATAGTGCACTTCATCTAGGAGAGTTTCTGTCCTTTGTGTAACTGCTAACAGAAGTAATACATTGCAGAGAAACACGGACTTGCATATTGGAATGGTTTTTAGATTTTGTTTTTAATGAATGCCATTCTGCTTCTTGAAACCTCTCAGCCGTCTGTCACGCTTTCTGCATCAGTTCCTTGGAGAGCTTTATGTCGACATTGCAGTTCTAGTGAAGTGCTGCCATTTTTCTCTTGGAGTCGCTCAGGGTCTCGCTGTGCCATGAGAGGTTATGGAGGGCAGAATGCATACAGCCTCTCACAACTCGGATGAAAATGAGAAACTTTCGGATACAAGTTAGAATATTGACTTCATTATTAGCAGTGTGAGAGGCCAAAAACTTTGAAAACTAAATGAGATCAAATAATAAATAGAGCTGCAAGCAGAAATTAAAGGCAGTGACATCATGTACCGCAACATCATGCATCTGCATGCATCATCATGCATCTTCATGCATCTTCATGCATCATCATGCATCTTCATGCATCATCACGCATCTTCATGCATCATCATGCATCATCACGTATCTTCATGCATCATCACGCATCTTCATGCATCTTCATGCATCATTATGCATCTTCATGCATCATCATGCATCTTCATGCATTATCACGCATCATCATGCATCTTCATGCATCATCACGCATCATCATGCATCATCACGTATCTTCATGCATCATCATGCATCTTCATGCATCTTCATGCATCATCATGCATCTTCATGCATCATCATGCATCATCATGCATCTTCATGCATCATCATGCAACACGACTAAAGGCCCCCAAAATGCCATTGCCATGTAAATAAATGGCCAAAACGCATAAAAAGTGTTTAGTTCCTTCCCACAATCGCCTTTGATTTGCTCACATTGGATTTATGTGCCTCTACCTACATTTCTGCAAAACTTGTACATCATGCTCAAAAGTTTACACACACCTTGCAGAATCTGCAAAATGTCTAACAAAATAAGAGGGATCATGCAAAAATACATGTTTTTATTATTTACTACCGTCCTGAATAAGATATTTTACATAAAAGATATTTACACAGTCCCCAAGATAAAAATATTTACATAAATGACCCCGTTCAAAAGTTTACATACCCTTTATTCTTATGTGTGTCATTAACTGGATGATCCACAACTGTTTTTTTGTTTTGTTTTTGTGATGGTTGTTCTTGAGTCCCTTGTTTGTCCTGAACAGTTAAACTGCCCAATGTTCTTCAGAAAAATCCTCCAGGTCCTGCAATTTCTTCAGTTTTCCAGCATCTTTTGCATATTTGAACCCTTTCCAGCAGTGACTGTATGATTTTGAGATCTATCTTTTCATACGGAGGCTAATTGAGGGACTCAAACACAACTATTAAAAAAGTTTTAGTTAAAAGTTTCAAACATTCACTGATGCTCCAGAAGGAAACACGAGGTATCCCTTAATTTATAAATTGTACTTAATTTGTTTTCCTGGGAAACATTTAAGTATCTTCTGTTGTTACTGAAGTACTAAATAAAAAAAAATTATATTTAACCCCCCCCCCCCAACTAAGCTTAATATTAATAAATACTTTTAAGTAATAAATGTGAAATAAATGTAATAATATTAAAATAAATGTATTAATTTAGTCATTATCACAGCAATTTTATTTCATTTTGAAATAATATTGAAACTATCATTTCATTATTGCATTGAAACTATGTGCATTGTGAAAAGTGCTATTTAAATCAAATACAAGTACTTATTTGGCATAAAACAAAGGTTGTAAGCAGATTTAAACCTATTTTTGAGAACTGCTTATTGCAGGCCAGAAACATTCTTTACACGTGCATGCATGAATGCTTGTGTTGCCTTATTTACAGTTCAAAACACAACAATGCACAGAATTGAGCTTGTGTATATGACTGTGTGCACATTCTACACATATTTGCTTAGAATATGTTTTGGCCTAATCTTTAAAAAAAACACTTACTTTTATTTACTATATATAAGTATAAACAGCTTAGACTGTGTCACTTAAAAGGACAACGACTGGGACCCTTACGTCAGGTTTTGGGAGAGTATTAAAAGGTCACCGTGTTTGAAATGTAATTCACACGTGGAGTGTAATGTTGTGGGATTTTTATGAATCGATGTTGAGGGGTTTGTGGTGACCGTTTAAAGCTTAAAGCTTAAAGCTTAAAGCCATGAATGGGTGACCTTTCAACAGTGAAGCTTAACCAGCGCACCTTCATTACATCTCTCACCACCGCTAGTGAAGCTTTGACTCACATCAACAACATCACATTTTGATTCTCTCACTAATGGATGTTTATATTGGTTTTGGTGTGCCGTGTTTAAATTTAACAAGCCTTAAATTTAGCAACAGAATATTATTCCAGGTCCTGTTGATCATTCAAGGAGGATCGTCTGATGCACTTCGCCAAAATGATGAGATGATGCACAAGTCTGGAATTAGCACTCATCTCATTTTAGACTCTTACTCAACATAACAAGCCACAGTTTGTCTCTCCGCACCTCCTCGAACAATGCTATTTCACATGAGGGCGAGAAACCACACTAATGTCTGCATTCAACAGCTCCATACCATCGCTGGCCGAACGGAAGGAATGTTTCGCCAAGAAATCTCTCGAATGGTTTTCAACATTCGGTGTTGTGCATTGCAAACTGCCTCGTGTACTCTCGCTTGTGTAACTTGGCTAATCCCGGAGGAGATGGCGGTGATGATGTTTATGTTTGCGGATGTCTGGTGAACGCTGGGAAGGGTTTGGGAGGAAGTCAGCAGTTATGGGATTGAGGAATGCTGATTGAGATCTTTTGCACAATCGCAGAGCTGTTGTTGCTTCGGTTTAAAATAAGCATTGACATATTTAAGGCCAAATGCAGTGGCACAATGTGCTAATTGGATGGGTGTGAAATATTGGAAGCATGAAAACTGACGTTTATTGAAGAACCTCTCACGCTGAGAACATATTGCTGATTATTTCCCAACCTATATAATGAAGAGCTAAATAATTAATGCGCAGAATAAAGGGGCGGGGCCTGGTTGAGTTAGTTAGTAGTGTGTTAAACTGGCGTTTTCTGTATTTTATAACCTGATATTTCTTAGCCGATTTAAAAACAAAGATTTACCTAATGTTTTTAACATGAATACATTTGGTTAAAGAGGACCTTTTTTGAGAAAAGGAAGTTTTTGGGCTCTACTAGAAAACGTTTTCATGCATGAATGTTCAAAAAACATTGTTTTCTCCTCTCTTCCCAGTCTGTCAGTCTGCTGGATTCATGAAAATCATCTTCAGAAAGAGGTTTTTCCCTTTTTCAGTCTTGATTTGTTTTTAGCCTCTACTAGAAAAGTTTTTCATGCTTGATTATTTTCCTCATATTCTCCATTGTTGCAGCTCCTCTCTTCCCAGTCTGTCAGTAACGCTCTGTTTACTTCCTGTCCCTATGTAGCCCCTCCTTCTGAAAAGCACACTGTGCTCTGATTGGTCGACTGGAGCAGTGTGTTGTGATTGGTCGAGCGATTCAATAGTGTTTGGGAAATGTCCCGCCCCTTACCATAACCGCCAGTTTAACACACTACTAACTAACTCAACCAGGCCCCGCCCCTTTATTCTGCGCATGAATTATTTAAATAAGGAATATTGTGACGTGTTCTTTCCCAGAAGAAACTCAAGACTACAATGGAGGCGTTTCAGGGAGTTCAGAAACAGTGACACTGATATAGAGAATAACTCCTGCTGGAGGGACGTTTTCAGCAACATTAACACACTAGAGAATGTTAAAAATGCTAAAAACAGCATAATAGATCCTCTATAATCTAAATGTTACCACATTTCTAAAGTGAACATTTACGTTATTTTTCCACAGCGCACCAAACCCGGCCGCCAGTGATGAGGTGACTGGGTTCTGACTTCTAATAATTTAATTTGCGCTTGGCATGCAGAAAATAATAGTATCAGTGAGTTCCGGATCATTAGGAATGTCCCTGTGCAACAAATCCGTACAAGAAGAATATTCAGGTCTCCTTGTAAAGAAAGACGTGCTCTAACCAGCCTCTAATCGTCATCAAATCAATATCCTTCAGTCCATTAGGTTATTTAGTGTGTTTAGATCAACAATGGGCTGAACCTCCATCCTCGTAATACACATCAATACATATTTTCAATCATTTATTTCTTTAAAGCTGCCATTCAGTCACCTTTACGTCAATGTTAATTGATGATCTGCCAACCTAATGAGTTTCCTCTGGGATAGAAATGTTGGCACATCAATTATTTCAAAGCAGAAAGTCTCAATTAAGGGTTCATGCAAGAGCTAATACATCACAATTCTTTAGTTCAGATGTCTTAATGAATGACATATTCATCATTATGGATTTTTTCTTCCATTTATCAAATACAAAACCTTTGCAGTGATTAAAGTCTTGCTGTCACATGCATGTTCGTCTTTGAGTCATGGCCAGTTATATGGGGGATTTTTACCTAGAAGATTTACGTAGATGGAAAAAAACGTATTTCAAGTGGAAAGAGATGAGATGGGAAAACAAATCTATCTGTAGTCTTTCACTTTCCAACAGGGAATGCCAAACAAAACACAATGTCACCATGTTCATTTTAAGGTTATTCATTTTCCCTATTATGCTTATGGGATATTCCCATTGATTACTTTATGCAGATCTTGTTTGATTACGCTATTAAAATGTTTTGGCATTTGTGGTAACATGAAAATTAGCTGATTTTATTCAAATCAAATAAATTATTTAACATTACTAAATAAACTTGACTAAAAATGCAAACAATGTGAGTCATCAATTTCTTGCTCCATTTTTTATTAAGTGTTTAAATGTACTTTTAACCCTCTAGTGCTGTTCAGTCATTTTTTTACTTTTTTTTTTACTTCATTGGAATACTGTAGTACGAAACTTGGTAAAGGTTTTATCCTTCAGTCCATTAGGTCCAATTTGGAAGCGTTTGGTACTGCGGCCAAACAAAATCTTCCTGAAAGCTAATATTTTGAGATATCAACCTCAAAATTGGAGCACAACTTTTTCAGCTTTGATTTTCTCAGTAAAACGTGATTTGGAAAATATATATTTCGTATAAAAATTTAAAATGGGATTTTTGTGCTTTTTTCAAGTTCACTTTTTTAAACTTTTCACTTCAGCAATAATCTGCCAAGTATCGTTTTTAAAGGGGTGGTATAATGCTCTTTTCACTAGATGTAGAATATGTCTTTGATGTCCCCAGAGTGTGTGTGTGAAGTTTTAAATCAAAATACCCCACAGATATTTGTATATAACATGTTAAAGTTGTCACTTTTTGAGGGTGAGCAAAAACGCACCGTTTTGTGTCTGTTCCTTTAAATGCAAATGAGCTGCAGCTCCCGGCACAGGGGGCGGAGCTTCAACAGCTTGTGTCCTTTTACCTCACACACACATGCACTGAAAATTTCAAAAACGTTTAGCCTTTTATGTTCAAACCGCTGTCAGATAATGATGGAGAGACTCAAGAAGAAGTGAAAACATGAAGAAGCAACAGGACATTTCTGAATGGTTAGCTGATGAATTTATGTAGCTGATGTGTAGTTATCTTCTAGTCATTGATTAGCATATTCTGTCTTGATAATCTATAAATCGTGTTCAGGGGGCGGGGTTTATGTAAATTCTAGGGTTGGTGATGTCACTAACCCGGGAGGAATGTCCTGTAGTCTCTACCAGCCGTTTGTTGTAGTCCTTAAAAAACAATTTCTTTAAAAGCAAATCTCTCCCTTTGCTTTGAACTTTGAGCGTCGTAACTTTGCAGATGTTGTTTATGCTAAAAAAGTGAAATCATAATCAACCACCCCTTTAAAAAGAGACAAAACTGAAGTCAAGATTTATGACAGTTTAAGTTGGAAATTTCCTTTTCAGGTCTATGCTAAAAAAGTTAATAAATGGATTATAACTCCAGCATAAATATAATTTAGTCCCATTAAATCCCCCCAAAAATATTAAATAAAAAACATTATCAAACTAAAATATAGTACAATCATTTCATTGAGATCAAAAAAACCCTGACATTTTTGACCGACACGTGAACAGAAACCAGAGAGACAGTTTTGTCTATAAAACAGTCTGCATATATTTTCTGTACACATTTTCCCTCTTTTTCTGTACAGTCGTTCACAGAGATTGCCACACCATTATTTATTAAATGTTTTGGTTTCACTTTTATTTTAAGGTGACGTAGTTACATTTTGCGTATTCAAATAAGCACGGAGTAATATTAATTAATGCACTTATAGAGTTACGGTTAAGGTTTGATTTTGGGTTAATTACTTGTAATTATGCATATAATTTGCTGTTATTACTATAGTATGTATGTAGTAATGTGTAACTAAGAAAGTGTTACCAATGTTTTACATTTTATTTTATTATTGTGCATCCATCTCGGATAAACCTGCCCCAATATAGTCTATAATTTACTGTTTTTCACAGCAGTTGTTGTCATTACTTTTCAATTATGCACTTGTGGGCTTCATCTTAAAAGTAATAAGTTTCATAATATTATGCATGGCCATAGGGGCCTCTGTGCGAAGGGCTCTCACTCACTATCTTACATGTAAACTGTTGCGGATTCAGCCATCTGAATCTAATCGTCACCATCTAAGAAGCACAACAGGCCTTCAGCTTGTTGATTTAACAGCACTGTAGCCCACATCCATTGTACCCTCTGGAGATTCACTGTTGTTTCCACGGCAACAAGCAGACCCTTGCCCTTCCCAGGGCTCCTGACATTCATTTGGACTGTACCACCTCAGACTGTAAATAGGGGGGGATTTCCACATCTGATATGACTCGTCTTTCAGACTACATTCCATAAACTACACATTGTTAACAGATTTTTTTAAATTTCTTAACATATAATAATGAATAAAATATGTATATAAAGTAGATTTTAGGTATATTTGCTGTTAAAAGTAGCAACGCACCCCCCTCCCCCCCTCCCCTTCCAGTCACATGACTTGGTCCCTCCTCCCACGATCTGTCAGAGCAGCTTGTTGCACGACCAGCTTCTTGGTAAACTAACTTGAGTTCGGCGTTAAAATCTAAACCAGTTGCCTGACAAATCGCGTTTCTCGCGGACCGACGAGAATGTTCGCTTCGGTTAGAAAACAAGCCTTAATTTCTTTGACTTAACGAGTCATTTAAGGCAGTTTCCATCGAGCTCTTTTTGCTGTCTGCGTGATTTGTGGTCAAGAAGAAACAGCAGCAGCGGCAGGTCATGGTAACCAGGTAAGCAGCAGGTTAAATTCACGCGTTTTCAACAGCGAAAAGCTATATTTGACTGTTTATTTTCGATAGAAAATGTGTAATGTCAATACAGTGCTTGTCATTGCAGAGAGAGAGAGAGAGAGAGAGAGAGAGAGAGAGAGAGAGAGAGTGTTTAGCTAACGTTGGCTGGCTTCGTCGCTCAGTGATGTCGACATGGGTTTAGTAATGTATGGTCTCCTTGTTGGCGAGCGAAAAAATAAATGGATCGGAAAAATGAAAGTGCGCGATTGAGCCCGAGAAGTTTCCATGTTTACGTTACATGAAACGCCCGCGTGCTGCCCCGTCGTAAAATCACCGTTGGTGGCAATGAGTTTGACGTTAAAATCGATTAAAAATATAATCTGACAGCTCATTCTTCAGGATCGTTTTAACGTTAACGTTAGTTGTCAACGGTTCTTTTTCCGCGTCATCGCTGTTACTTCGTGATGGGAATTAATTTGAATCTTATCACGTCAGTTTATAAACCGCCATGCGGGTTTTAAACGCGATTAATGATGTAACAACTTGGATAAGAGAACTTCAAAAACAATATAAACATGTATATCTTAAAACTATTTTAATGTATTATAACAATGACTTCATACATTTCGTTATGAAGGTTATAAATCGACCAAGATAAGAAATAATCGGCTCGATATCCTCTTCGAAATAATAATATGATAATAATCATATAATATATTATTATATTAATAATAATAACGGCTTAAAGAATAGTTTGTGTGTGTTTTAACGCGCACACGGAGATGACGTTTATATTCGTTACTTCAGACTTGCCTACTGGTCTTTTTCCTCGTCATCGCTGCGTGAGGAGAATGTAATGACGTCAGTTTATAAATAACCCGCGAATCTCGAACATTTCTGGCTTTGCTGGCTTGATATGCACAGATTGACATATGGTTAACCCATCAAGACTAGTCTCGTCACGAAACCGCTCCCAAATCCCGAGCCACACCCCGTGCGCGCGCAGAGCACGTGAGAGCGCGACAGCTAGTGCATTATCATTATCATCACCAACACACAACTACTAGAACTCTACATGTCACGCGCTTTCTATAAATATTATTTTTTGTTTGCGCGTGTGTCGTTTTCTCAGTGCAGTATTTCATGGTACAGTATTGGATATGAATACTTTGAAGACCTTATTCATGTAGTAACGTGCTAAGTTCAAGGTGGTTGAAGAATAGCAGTAGCTATCATGGTTCATATCCCAAGAACATTATCATGATTTAAATGTTATCATGGCACTGTGTTCAAAAACATCTTTTTTGCATTTCAAGTTTCAGTCGAGACATGCAAAATGAAAGGTGAGCTACCTGAGAAAGTGCTGAGAGACATAGATATGGAAGAGGATATATGCTAAGATGCTTTTCTAAATCTCAATAAGCATATAATGCAAGTATGACCCAAATAGGAATCTAATTCCATGATCTCATTTTTATTTGCCCTCACAGCAAGTATCGCACCTTTCTCATTGTTTTCGTGAATTATAAGCCTCTGTCTGATGATAGTCTGCACATCCGGGTCGTTCAATGTATGGGTAATGATTCTTATTCAGTGAGGATGTCTAATGGGGGTAATTAGTTACCTTTGGGTTTTAGAAGCCAGAATTTAGTTTCGCATCTCAGTATAATGTGTCAAAAACATGTTTTACAAACACAAAAGAGCTGACTAGAACAGGGGTCTTCAAGAAGTTATATTTGTAGTAGCTTATTGTGCTAAATTATTAATTGTCTCACAATAAAATGTGTTAAGTATAATTAAAATGTAATGCTTACATTGCAAAGCTATTAAAAATAAGTATTGATGGGCCTGCTAATGCATTAATTTGGGACGACATGCATGTTAGCCAGGTTTAAAGCAACACTTCAAAAAAATAATACTATGTAAATGTAGTGGAGGTTTGATAAATTTGCATCAGGCCTGTCCTATGCAAAAACATTTGCATTAAATGAATGCTCACGGATATATGAGATGTCTTTGCATTTCCATTTATTCATTTAGTAGATGCTGTGCAAAAATGCAAGCAATTAATTGCAAGGACGTTTCACGCAGTATTGTACATTTATGCTACCGTTCATACTTCAGATGCACACAGAAAAACCTCTGAAATCCGTCCAATTGCATCGTCATGACAGATCGGCATGCTGCACAGAATCGATTATAGTCTGATACGGGAAGCTCAGAGGTGGTTTACATTTCTGTAGAACATTAACAACATGACACATCTGATAAAGTAATCATTAAACGGCTTCACGTGAACTTGAAATCGTGATAGCTGTATTAGTCAGAGCTGCCCAGATAAATTAGGAAAAAGCTAGAACTCGTATATATCAGATATTTAGGCTTAATGTCTCAATCTATAATAAGCTTGATTTCACATCTGAAATGATATCATGGGTTGAAGTATTTACATGACACTAAACAACACAGAACCTTAAAGTGTAAATAATATGCATGCACAGAAAATGCTAGTTGATTTTCTTCCATAATTTCATACTCGCTTAGAATAAAATAGCATTGCTTAATTCTTCACACATCTATTTGTAACTTTCAATCCTGTACAAAAAGAGTTTATGCTGCTTGATTTTCCAAACTGGCTTATTATTTTAATGTATTATTATCATCATAATCATAAACACATTGTTTTTGTTTAGTTACTGAACTTTGTTATTCTTCTAGTTATTTACCTATTAATCAGAAATCTTGCACATGCAAAGAAAGCCTAGCCTACTTCCACATTGAAAAATAAGGTGGATGAATTTGGACGAAACAATAATCATTTGTTAAGCTTTTCTGTGCATTATTATTCGTCTAAATACTTTGGTTTTCAACCTTGATTCTAAATGCCAAACGAGCAATTTCAGCAATAAGCACTTTAAACCAGTGAGAGTGTTTAGTGTAATCACACGGAGTTGACTGTCAGGGTCATCAGGGTTAGTTGGCAGCTGCGTTGAGAGCGAGTGTGTGTGTGTCTCGCCTCATTGATGTTTAAGCAGTGCTTTGTTTTAACGTTGCTTTTGTAAAAGCACTCTGGCTGTCACATAATTGCAGTGCGCCTGCGGGAACCTGAGCCCCTAAAAGCAGGAGGCTTCAGCTGCTCTATTGATTTGGATGGAAACAGTGTGAATCGGCTTCTGACTCATCACTTCTACCCGACCGCATCATCGCTCACGTGACGCCAGAGAGAGGAGGACGTGTGTGTCCTCGTCGCCCTACGGTAACGATGCTCATTGTCATAGTGATGGGTTGCCAGGGGATGCAGAGACCTTGGAGGCAGGCAGAGATGCTGCGTTTGACGGAGGTGTTTAACATGCGAGAGGATTCAAAGTCTTTCTTCGGCGTGACTACACACACACTGCCTTATATATGAAGAGTTCAGATGCAAAAGCCTCTAAGTGCCATCTGAAATTTTCTTCTAGAATGATCATTTTTATCAAGCTCGTATTTTTAAGTTCAGTAATTTCACTTAAATGACAATTCATAGGTCATCTTCATTGCCATTTAAGTGAAATTACTGAAATTAAATATACAAGCTTGATAAAAAATAAATTTCAGATGGCACTTAGAGGCTTTTGCATCTGAACTCTTCATATATATATATATATATATATATATGATACTATATATATAAGTATGTATAGCCTACGTTAAATATTACAGACACAAAACAGAGATGCTGCGTTTGACGGAGGTGTTCGACATGCGAGAGGATTCAAAGTCTTTCTTCGGTGTGACTACACAAACACTGCCTTGAGGGCACGTACACTTTGAAGCCGTCTTGAAGGAATAGTTCACTCTTAAATGAAGATTTTGTCATCATTTACTCAGTCCCATAGCGTTGCAAACCTGTGTTATTTTCTCTCTTCTGTGAAGAAACTTGGCAGAAAGTTCATGCTGCTCTTTTCCATGCAATCAAAGTGAACCCGTCAAGCTCCAAAAAGGACAAAAAAAAGCACCATAAAATTAGTTCACATAATCCATGCTCTGCAATCAAAGTCTTTTAAATTCATACGATAGCTTTGCATGAGGAACAGAGTGAAATTAATGATGATATTTAATGATAATCTCGTTCGCGATGCGTAACCCCGAACAAAATTATAGCAGCACGATTCTGGATAAATTGAGAACCACAATTTTTTTTGTTTTTTTTTGTTTCAAATACAGATCACAATAGTGTGAGCACATAAATCCTGAGCTTTGGCTCTACATCGCATGCGATCTACTCGTTCAGTGTGAGTAGGTACCTTGCTGAAATCGCACAGACATCGCACAGTGTATGCCTTGCCTTTACTGGATGAATCAGCATTTTGAGCAAATCTTTTCAATTAATGATTCAAAGACATATATATTTTTTAACGATCACTTGTCGCCACCTACTGGTGTAACAATTTAATCGATACTGTCGTTATTTGAACTGTCAAGTAAATTACTTTATTGCTCAATTTTGATCGCTACCGTAGACATCATTGTTTATATCTGAATTTTATAAACCTTAATCCCAGTACTTCTGTGATAATTTGAATATTTGTTACACAGAAATAGTGATACTGTGTGTTTGAAAAGACTGTTTGTGACGCGGTTTCATTCAGGTACATGGCAACGAATCGTTTTCATTTATGAATAAGATCACGTGGGTGTTTGAATCCAGATTGCACTATTTTAAAAGCGAATACTGCGGCTCTACCGAGTAAGTAAGCTCTCATGAATATTAAATATCAAATGTAGATTTAAATGAGAGATCGATCATGGAAGTTTTGACATACTTTTATGATGCTTTATTTCTTTTATTGTGTTTTTGTCCTTTTTTTTTAGAGCAGTCAAGTCCATTCAGACTAGGGGTGTAACGATGCATCGATATGGATCGATGCATCGATATAACGTCTAACGATACGATGCATCGATTCCACACTTAAAATATCGATATACACCTTTATTTTGACACTCTACACATTCTCACGTAACATCCTTCCGCCAAAGCGCACATTTTCGTTTACTCACCAACCGCCTGCCGGTGTGTCTTTATAACGTTAATCTCCTCATCTGAAAAAGACGCCTGACAAGACTGACTAAACACTAAACAAGTTTTTTTCAAAAAAGTCGGTATTGTCCGCTGTCAAGGCATCGCGAGTTCATGTTTTACAATTGAAACAGACAAGCACTCGCACCCTTGTTGGTGAACACAACACAAGTCCGTTTTACCGACTCAGCGCGCAGTATTCAGGCCAGATGTCACTTTGAAAAGACGCGCTGGCTAAGAGGAGTTTCGTCAAAGCTGACTAAAAGTGATCGAGGATGGATAATTTCAATGAACTCGTGATATCTTCTTCAGGGCGTAAAAGGAAAATAAAACCTGAAACATTTTCACGGAACCTTACTAAAGCAGCTCGTTTAGTGGTGAGGGAAAAGCTCTCTGTACTGCGTGTACGTTATCACAACAACAAAGTTTGTCAGGCGTCTATGTCAGCTGAGGAGATTAACGTTATGAAGATTAACCGAGTGTTGTATTATTTATCATAGCAATTAGGCCTAACTTACTTGGTTTTGTTTGACTCAGAAAGATGAAATGTGAATGTATCTGCTCTGCTAAAAAAAAAAAAAAAAAAAACTTTTAAAGGTGCTGTATGTAACTTTTTTTATAAAATGAATCCTTTTTTTATTGCCTGTCTGTGAAGGGGTTGTAATCACACATTACAATGATCCACTTTTCGTGTTTTGCTATTACCTCTGAAGGCCAGTATTCCTATTTTTATGTTAAGTCTCCGGGTCGGATTTTCTGCGAAATCCACCGGATGTGACGTGCATGCGCGCTCCCGAGCCTCTCTCCTTTTTATATACAGTCTATGCGACGGCACTGCAGCTAACGACATGGAGTCTGATAACACCAAAAAGCGACCTGCCTCCAGCACAACACAGACTCCAACACAAACTCCAAAAAAATAGTCAATCGTATCGACTCAGGACGAAAACACGGATCAACATTGGCAGAGCGTTTGAATTATGGAGAGACCTCCGCTTTGTTTTAGGTAGCCTATAAAAACAGACCCTGAGTTGGCTTTTTTTCTGATAAATTACAAGTTTTCAGATATGCTGAAATAAATAATAGTAAACTGTAATGAAATAGCAAGGTAAAATACAACATACATGAGACATGAAATGAATACAAAAGACTGTTCCATGATAACAAAAAGTAGGTGCTTTAGGATGTAACTTTTATTTTATGTACTAGGTCTAATGTCTAACGTCACTCATCCCACTACGATCATATTGTTTATAATACACATTTCCAGACACGTTCAGTAGGCCTACAGTAATATTACTTCCTACTGTCTTATTGTTACACTGAAATTGTTCAGTCTAGTTGACTAACCGTTTTCGTTATCATTCATTGACCTATGTTGACATTGCTAATTGTGAAAGATACACGAATAGTTAGTGAAATGCCTTATGCTAGATAACACCACATGTCGGCAAAATACAGTCAATGTAACGTTATCATGGTACGAGCATGGAGCATTAGTTATACGTCAAGCTGATAAAAGTAGCCTATTATGGTAATGTAGCAGTGGGAGTTTACATGAGTTTCCAGCATGTTGTGTGATGCTTTCTCCGTTGTGTTGAAAGTCTCAGTGTGGCCGGTAGTGAGTGCGGCGCGCGCTCTTGAGTTTGAGCACCCGCACGAGCACGAGCGCTGTTGTTGCAATCTGAAACATCACCGCTAGAGGCCGCTGGATCCTACATACAGCACCTTTAACATATTAAAGCATACTTTCAATTAACTTTAATTTTGTAATTTACCTGTATTTTTTAAGTTATTATTATTAATCAAAACAACCCAGCTGCAGTTTGATTGATATTACTTGGATGCACAATAATAATAAAAAACATGATTTATGAAAATGAACAAGAACAGAGTACTTGCAAATGACCACTTCTGTTATAAATGTCCCAATTGGGAGAGGGTGTGCAATTTTCAAAGAGTTTAATTAAACGTTCATGTTATATATTTTGATTGCATTTGTGAGTTAATAAAAACGTAACTGGTTGTGTGAACATAATATCTAAATATCGATTAATCGATCGATATAGCCCTGAATCGAATCGAATCGAATCGTATCGTGGAATTTTTTGAAGTATCGGAAAATATCGTATCGCTGGCTGAGAGAATCGATATCGTATCGTATCGTGATGAACTGTCCGATTTACACCCCTAATTCAGACTAGAGTCTCATTTTGTCAATAGTCTCAAACTTATATTGGTAACACTTATTTCGATGGTCCAGTTTAGACGTTCTACTAATAAGTAACTTTTCAACTACAGTACATATCTACCACAAGTCATTAGGGTTTTAGTAGATTCTATGCTTATGCTAATATCTGCTAACACATTATTTTGATGCTCCCCATCAAACATTCTACTAGCTTTGCAACTATATGTCAACTTATTCCACTAACCCTAACCTAAAAGTCTACTAATACTCTAATGAGAGTTGTAGTTGCAAATTAATGAGAGGATACTTTTAGTAGAATGGGTTACACTTTATTTTAAGGTGTCATTGTTACAGTGTAATTATATATTTAAGTACTGAGTAATATTAAGCAACTACATGTACTTACTATAGGGTTAGGGTAGGATTAGGATTTGGTTGAGGGTTAGTTGCATGTAATTATGCATAATTTATTGTTATTACTATGGCAACTACATGTAACATATGTAACAAGGACACTGTAAAATAAAGTGTTACTGCAGAATGTCTAAATTGGACTATTGAATTAAAGTGTAACCCAACTATTCCTTCAACACGCCTAATCCGTGCTCGTTTCTGCTTGCTTGCCGTGTATAAAGCATTTCCAGTAATAGAGATTCATCTCTGTCACAGTGTATAGTTTGGGAAAGTTTGGGAAAATATGTCAATTCTCTGTTGCCAGGGCGTAAAAATGGGGGAATACCTTTAAGATCAGCATTCAGGAGCCTGTCATCGGAAGCTCTGAGGTCAGCCTGCCAGTTCTGGGAATCTCGGCCAACAACAGAGCCTCAGAGAGGGAATGCGTGATGCTATTGGCTAGTTTGCGGATGGGCGGGCTCTTGCCGGAGGCAGTCTGGCAGGAATGGGTTGGTTGCGGGAGAGGAAAGGAGGGGAGGGGTGTGGGAATGGCTGGAAATGTTTGAGCCAGATAGTTGAGCAGCGAGCAGACGCGCTGGTCCTTTCTGCGCTGTTGCTGAGAGAAAATCCCCGTCTCGGCATGGGCCGCCAGCTCACAGCTTCGCATAGGGAATGACAACGCTTCACGTGGTCGTTTTATACCGGGAGAGCGTGAAGTGAAGGAGTCTGATTGCTGTACCGGCTGCACACAAACTGAGCAGGAGCGAGTGCGACGTGAAGAGAAAGGAGGCTTCGTTTATTCCAGCAAGGTGGGAGGAGTAGGGATACTTATATCCTTTTAAAGTTCCTGTTTTTCCCAACACGAGGAATTTTGCTGCAATATGCTGCATGCGGGCAGGGGTGTGGAAAGAGAGGGAGGGAAATCTGAGTTGTGTCAGTAAGTTACTCAATCTTTATCCCATGTGTATCCCAGTCTTTCCGGTTTCTTTCCCTTTGAATTCTTTAACATCTGGAAGTTAATTTCCGTTCTAAGAGTGTAGTGCTTATATTTATTTTAGTTAGAGTGATTGATTCATGAGAGTTTGGTCGTTTTGGTGCAGCATTTGCTTTGTAAGATAAAGTTTTGTTTTCTGAAATTGAAAAGGCAAGGAAATGATGGTCCAGTCTAATTAGCAGGGGCTTTATCCCATATCCCAAATCTTTCCGGTTTCTTTCCTTTTGAATTCTTGTTGAGTGTAATGCTTATATTTATGTAGTTAGAATGACTGATTTGTGAATTTGGCCTCAAACCAAAGCGGCGTGTGTAGCTTTTCTTAAAATATGCTTTGTTTTGTTTTCTGAAATTATTCCAGGGAAATGATTCCAAATCTATCCAAAGGTTTTAGTCCAGTCTGATTAGCAAGGGCTTTATGCAAATTCACTGAACGGCAGCATCGTTCATGTTGGCCCGATCAGACCTTTGGTCTTACTAGATGTACAATCCAGACTTTAAAAGAGCAGGACCTGCGGCGTGGCAGGAAAAGGCCGCATTTGTGTCGAACATTTGGCAAACGTGTTGGGAGGAAGAGCGTGTTTTTTTTAAAGAGGGAGACTGACTCTGCCCTTCCTGTTAAAAAAACCCATGAAAACAGTCTAGGCAGCCACTGACTCTTTATTAGCCGAAGCCGTGAGAGCAACAGCTCTCCTCCGAATCGATCAGAAACACGTTTAAACAGACTCGGAAAGGTAATTAGCTGGCACCTTTTAACTCTTTACAACTGCCAGGCGTGTTTCATGAACAAATTACCCTTTATTACGAGACTATTTTAGTGGGGGTGCCTTATTGCGCACTTCTAAAGAGAACCGAGACATTGTGCCAACATCTTTCTGTCAAGGCGAAAGTTTGTCGTAGAAGAGAGGGAGTTTTTTAAATGCAAGTTAATGTTGTTTCTTCATGAATGGGTCAAGTAAAGGTAAGTCAGTGTGTCATAATTAGCCTAGCTTTTTTCCCCGAGATAAGTTGCAGGATATTTTCTGAAAACACAGCGCAAATGTCTGTCAGTCGCTAAGTAGATCATATCTGTGCCTAAATGATCTTCTTAATTAAATTGCACATCAGTTTCAAACAGCCCGAGGATAAGAGCGCCGTACCAGCCAGGCATGGCTGCCATCCACAGCGCTATAAATAACTAGAGACGATGATCTGGGGGATAAAAGCAGCCTTGGTGTTATGAAGATAATAACTTGGGTCACCGGGATTCAGTTTTACATTAAGGCTATTATCAAATGACACACCCGATTTTGCTGACCACATTGAACCGAGGCTGCAGCGCTTTACAAACCGTCTGTCTCCCTCGTGTTTGCTCCCTTTTCACTCGTATCGCAAGCCTTGCAGAGTTGTAGGTTGTTTTAAAATATGACAATTTGTTTTTGATTACATTACTGTGATTGTTTATCAGAAGACGCTTCCATAAACGCTTTATATTCACTCAGCCGGACAAGAATGACGGCAGCGCGTTTTCTAATTACTGAAACATATGACTTTAATGAATGTTTGACATTTAACGCTTGACTATGAAGACATTAATTGGCACGATTATAAAGGGTGGTTTTAGTTATCTCAAATTCTTCCAGCTGTAGAAAATGTGGCCTAGTTTTGCTCTTGAGTTACTTCCAAAACAGCTATCGCCTTGACCTTGTCCTTAGCCTGCTCTATGATATGATCATATCATTGTAAATAACCTTCAAGTCAAGTCAAGTCACCTTTATTTATATAGCGCTTTTTACAATGCAGATTGTATCAAAGCAGCTTCACAGTAATAACATGAATACAACAAAGTTTGTTTCTAGAAGAAAATTGCGTCATCGCCCACCTTAAGTACGAAAAGAAACTTCTTCAGCAAAGAAAAGCGTCTCCCCCCCCCCCCCCCCAAACTACAGTCACGCAGTCATCTGTCAAGAAAGATTCAGACTTCATTGATTCAGTTTCAGAGGCGATCAGAAGAGTCATGTTTGGATCTGATTGCGACGAACAGTATTTACCAAGATGTGCTACCAATGCTATACCAGGTTAAGGTTAGGGTTTAGCATTGTCAGTTTTGACCAATGAAATCTTTAGAATCGGATGTGCCCTTAACTGGTTTGGGAAACAAAATCACATCTATCAAACCACATGTCTTTATGCATGACGTTTTGGTCAACCGGAGGCTAATTAGATGCAGTGAAGTCCAAAAATTGCAAATTAGGAGACCAGTATGATGTAATTCCTGATCTGATGCCATGGAGGATTACCCGACATTCATCCTCTGGGTTTGGAACCACTATTATTGTAACAAAAGAGGCTGTTTGAATGGCACAACCAGTTTGGAAAAGCCTACTCCTGTGACCCCAATGCCAGTTCACCGGTTATACTGTCATTTTGAGCTGCTCAATTAAAGTTGTAAATGGAATTGTTCTGTCGATTCATTATCTTTTAGACAGAAGATCTGTAATTTGCATTGGTTTTTGGCTTCTTGTTAATTAGCAGATGCCTTTAATCAAGGGGTCACGTTTCTTTTTCAAGGGGATCTCAGACTCGTTTGATACTTGCTTCAGCACTTTCTGGGATTGAAGCTGCTACAGTCTTTATATTACCAGCTTAGCTACTTAATAACAAATGAATTAGCAACCTAGGCTAGTTACCTCACAAGTAACCCAGAAGTTAGGTTATGTTTGCCGGGTTAGGGTTAGGGAACGCTTGTTGTTCACGAGGGTGGAAAATGATTTTATCATTTATAAAAAAAAAAAACCTCCTCCAAATGAGCCATAGATTGGGCAACTTTAGCTACATTTACATGCACCCAAATAATTTATTTAAAATCAGATTGATGGCTTAATCGGACTGAAAAGGCTTAAATGAAGCACCTCAATCGATCCATTTGAGCTCTTTCTGAATGCAAAATCAATCGATAAGGGTGGTGTCTGTAGACCTAAAATAATCTGATCACAAATTGTGTACAATTGACTCATGGAGCCATATTAAGATCTCCATATCTATTGTATTGAACCATACAGATGGTGCCCAACCAGAATGCCTATTACCGCCGCGCCAGCCGCCGCGGCGAAATCACCGCGGCGAAAATAAGCCAGCCGCATTTCAAAGTCGTTCCCGAAATGACCGCCAGGTGGCGCAAAGGGACATTGTGCAAATCAGCAGCAATTGCCGTATTTTAAAATGTAAGTGGGTTAAATATAAAACCCTAAGCCTAATAGGCATATTTTTCATATATATAAATAGGCCTATAAGGCTACAACAGAATAGAACTAAAGATAGAATCAATTTTAGAACTGAAAAAATAGAATCAAAAGTTAAAAATAGAGACGATATTAGGAGCAATGACGCTAAATATTTTTACTATTCTATTGAGGAATTAGATAAATGAAGAGCTCTCGTGAGCGATACAATTGCATAGTAATTTATAGTGATTTCAAAAGCAGTCCTTAAAAAAAAAAATACATGGAGTAGTGTGGCATACATTTTGAGAGATTACGCGGAACGCGTTTTAGTTAAGATCCTGGTTTCAATGCCCTTAATCTATATTGGCTTGGCTACTGCTTTAAAAAAATGACACAACGCGTTTTGAGATTGTTTTGAATTAAACATTGAAGTTTAAAATGTAGTGTTTTGGCACACCAGGCCGAGTGGCGTTACGCATTGTTCAAAAATCAGGTTTTATTCTGGCATGTTGAATTGGCGTTAGAATTTTTTTTTTTTTGATTTATTAGATTTAGATTTTAGATTTCGTTAGATTTATTTTTTCTCATAACAGCTAAAATAACTTAATATATGCCTTGTCTTAATATGACCTACTTAATATAGGCAATAGGCATATAATAGCCTATATAATAAATTAGCAAAACTTGGCCACTAAATATTTAATTTTCAATTATTTGAATTATCACAATTAAAGTTTTAATTTTATTAAATTGAACAAGCGCAACAATCAGCATTTAATCAAATATTCTAAAAGATGTATTATTAATAATAATGTTATTTCAACATAATATTTCGTTATATCATAATATCGTTTTGTCGACATAATATGTGTGCGTGCAACAAGCAAGATGTGTATTTGTAAATCCGGTGATGCGTGCATTGATTTTTATCAATAAACTAGTGTTTTCTTGACGATCGCCATATTTGTAGTGAACGCACCTAGAGATAAATGCACATAAAGACATAATCTGATTATCAGAGAGTAGCCTTTTCTTTTCGTTTTGAATTATTTCATTTGAAGGCATTTCAAGCTTTGTGTATTTGATGTATTTATCATGTCTGTGTGAGGCATACGCTGAGTTTCGTTAAGTTAGGATGAGATGCGCTCCAGCTGACGCAAGTGACCGCGCGGGCGCCTCCATGATTAGTGTCTGTTATATTTGCTTCTCTTACTTATTAAATACAGGCAATTGGTTGATGAAAAATTGGTTAAAATTAAGATACAATTTATAGAAAACGAAATTCACTTTAAAGAAAGGTTTTCTACTTAACAAAACTTAATGAAGTGGTCAAAATCATGTCTGACCCACTCCATATCCATCTCTCGATATAGCCTAATGCATCCTATCTTACTCGTGCTGTTCACTTTTCATATTCAACATAGATGGAAAAAAAATAATTAAATGAAACCTTGTAACGAATTCACACTGTAGGGTAGACTGTGTACAGTTGAGACACCTTAAATAAGTTGCGTTCGCAGCAAGCACAAGTTGTGATTTTTGCTGTGCACTTGCATATTAGTGTCAGCTGGGAAGGAAATATATACCAGACCTCTTGGAACTTTAATTGAATACATAGCGTTGGTAAAGCATACTGAAATTACATCCCTACAAATTTATTAGGCCCTACTGAAAATAAATGTATCGAATTTAAGCAAAGTAGCCTAAATGTTAAGACTGTAAGCCCTTTGCTTTTTACTTAGCCTATAAAGGACTCTTACAGCCGACTTTGTGTTAATATAATTTGTAGAGGATTTTTTTTTAACTCAAACACTAACACTGAAATAAATGAAACTAAATTATTATAATTTTTTTGGCACAGACCACGACGAGTGGCGCTATGCATTGTTCCAAAGCCAGGTTTTATTCTGGCATGTTGAATTAGTGTTCGACAAACGCGGCGGCGCGTTCATTTGAATGAAGAGCGCTTCTCGCTCGTGTGAGCGAACACACACTGGAACATTAGGCCATGTCGCAACGAGTGAATCGTGGCCGAGTGGTTGAACTTACGTTACGATCATTTAGATGACACGGGATCGAATCCCGAACTAACTTAGACTATTGATATTTTTATATTAGCCTATTAATGCATTTTATAGTCTATTGTTGATGCAGAGAGATTTGTCTAGTTCTAAAACATAGTTTTTTGCTTATAGCCTATTTACAAAATAAAATCACCATGCATTTCCATTTTACACTAAGGAACAAATATTATACAATGACTTTACTTCTGTAGCCTATAATAATTCCAATCGTAATTTCAAAAGCAGTTCTGTATATATATATATATATATATATATATATATATATATATATATATATATATATATATATATATATGACGTTTAAACGACAAACAATAAAATCAGAACCAGTATTTGCGTTCATGGTTCCAGTGGCAGTAATGCATCCACGGCTTTTCAAAATGTCACAAAGCGTTTTGAGATTGTTTTGAATGAAATATTGAAGTTTATAATGAAGTGTTTTGGCACACCACAACGAGTGGCAAACTCTTTGTTTTGTTTTGCAAACTCAGCTAGCCTGTGGGGGGTTTGGAGAAGGCAATAGTTGCTTTATCGTGGGGGTGCAGGACAGAGGTGTTAATGTTCCGTCTTTCATATGGAGAGTGTCGGAGCCAGCCTGATGAGCA
Organism: Vimba vimba; assembly: GCA_022828995.1. Taxonomy (NCBI): domain Eukaryota; kingdom Metazoa; phylum Chordata; class Actinopteri; order Cypriniformes; family Leuciscidae; genus Vimba; species Vimba vimba. Next base: position 47,553,045 of record CM040819.1, on the reverse strand, counting down.
GGCAAAGGCAAAGTTATTTTAAGGTTTAATCTCAAAATCTCCAAAAGTCCATAGCCTATGTACAGTAGGCCCTATATCTTATTAAATTATATATTGTAGTTTTATTGATTGTATTTAAAGGTTTTCCACACACAATTTCAATTTAGCAGATACAGAGCTATTTAATTCGCGACCCACCTCGTTTTATTGTAGGTGAATTCAGCAAGGCGTGTTGTATCTTTGAAGGAACAAAAGCTATTTGTTACAGTTTTTTCTTTCGTGATTTGTGTGGATGACACACAGCGACATATACAGTATTATCAGCTGTATGGTGTTTTTTACGCTGAAATGCTTAATTTCGAGAAAGACCCGCCGCGCGCAGTGAGGGAGACCAAACTTACTAAAAAAATATCCAGCGCGAGAGGCAAAGAAAAACGCCTGTTCTTAATTTATGTTGCTTTGAACTTTTTTTTCGTTTTGTACCGTTTTCATTTTTTAATTTAGCTGCAATTTCTTTGACAATAAATTTAAAATGTTTCTTATTTTGCATCGCAAAGGGAATAAACTCTATCGAATCGATGCAACCCTGTTTAAATAAATAAACTGTCCCGACACTTTATTCATACCTTGAAATGTGCGATGGGTTTTCAAACTTAATTAATTTTCTTTTTCTTTTACATTTTCATTGTTTATTTTTTAATTGAAAGCAATACTGTATTGAAAGTATTTTTCTGATTTGTTCGATCTGTTTTGGAAAATGTCTACCGTTGCTATGGCCGGGTATAACTGTCAGTCATCTCAATCTCGTGAATGATTCACACACACAAAAAAACATAATTTAGCAGATTAAAGACGAGCTTCATCATCTTCATTTTCTGGTGCAATCGGCTAACAGTCTTCCTTCATCAGATATGTCATAGCGTGCAGCGGCCCAACTGGAATGTAGCAAATTTATGTTAATGTACAATTGATAATTAAACAAGATGATTGACTTTAATAAACAGTTGCATATTTAAGCATCAAGAACGGAAAAACATAAACACTGTCGGCTATACTGAGATTCGATCTCAGATCGTTTGAAGCTCAGAGAGTCTATTGTTAATGCATTGACCACAGATATCGTCTGAATAGCCTCGGTCTACTATTTTCTCTGTTTTAAAAGTAAAAAAAAAAAAAAAAAAAAAAAAAATTATGTCAAAAAAAAAAAAAAGTGTTTTTACAAGACCTTGTGCTGTTTATTTATTTATTATTATTATTATTATTATGCAGATGTTCAGCCATTCTGTTGGAAAAAGATTGTCCCTAATGTAAAATGGAAATGAATGGTAATTTTATTTTAAAAATATAAAATATTTAATAGCCTATAGGCTATAGGAGAAAAAAAACAATATGGTGTAGCAATATTTTAGAACTATCAAATCAAATTAATAATAAAAAAGTAGCCCATGTTTGTTCGGGATTTGAAACGTAAGTTATAGCCTACCACTCGGCCACGAATTTGTTTTGTTTTATTTTGTTTGAAATGTATTTTTACATATTTTGCTTTCGTTAATGTTAACCAATTCTGAGCATAATAGGCCTATATTTTTTCCCTAAAAGTTTGTTTTATTCTCTGCTTTGTTTGTTTATATTTTAACATATTCAATCAGTCTCATTTTTGTTCAAATAATGATTATTTTTTTTTTTTTTTTTTTTTTTTTAAATAAACAGATAGGAAGCTTACCTTTTAAAATGCCGCAGTTGCTGCTGTTTTGCCCTGTCACTTGCCCGGTATAGCCTATAGTAATTTCGCGAACGACTTTGAAATTCGACTGGTTTATTTTTGCTGCGGCAGTAGTAATAGGCATTGTGGTTGATTATTTATTAAATAATTCAACTGATAATCATAACAACATGTAAGCCTAATTCTGAATATAAGAAATAATGCTTAAACCGACTAACATCGGTTAGTAACTGCAAGTCCTGAAAATGTTTTAATTTTACGGTAAATTATTTTAATTTATTTCACTGTTATGTTTCAGTTAATAAATCTACAAACACATTAAAATAACACGAAGTAAATGACAAGTAACGTATTGACATAGCCTTTCTAAATTATAGAAAAACTGGGCACACAATGTTAACGTGTGTCTACTTTGTTTAAATTAAATGAATTTGAATTCGTTTAACCACAATATTTATCTTAAATTTATCTGTGACCTCAGCTCAGATTACTGCCGCGGCAGATTACGGCATTAAAGAGAATAAACTGACACTTTTCAAAGTCTGTGATTACAGCGCCACTCAGCGGTAAAAGGCAGCAAATACACATCCCAATTTTGCCGCCGCGGGAACGGCGGCGGTAAAAGTCGCATTCTGGTTGGGCACCATCTGTATAAGGCCTTTAAAATTAAGTTACCAAAAGAAAGGGTTGCTAAGAACCAGAATCTAAAAGGATATTAAGATATCTTTAATACTTCTTGAGTTACAGGCATGCACACTTGGGGCAAAAAAACACAAGAAGTGCTTTTCCCCATTTTTTTAACAGTCACTGTTGGCATATAATGCAATGAAGATGGCCAAGTAAACATATTTAACTAACAGACCTACCAATCTCTGTGTAAAATTAAAATAATGATGCTGCCATCTTTCTAAAGTCATTTTTACCCCCCTAATTATTGTAATTTGACTCCAAATCTTGCCATTTTGATCCCCCTCTACAAAATAGTGGATTTCTCAGTCAATATACATCTGTGACATTTAATATTTTGTCTTCAGAAAAAAATATTTTTCTAAAAAAATAATTTCTGAAAAAATTAATTTCTAAAATTTGGTTGATTTGACATGGAATGACCCAGCTTACATTTTTTTAGAAATGTCATCAAGGAAAACATGGCGATTACCCTCTCGATAGCTCCGGTGACATTATCATGGTGGCTTTCTCAGGTTCTCAACGCATAACTGAGCACTACACACGCGTAGTGATTGGAATCAGTTTTGATTGGAATACACTATCTAAAGAACAAAAGATTATTGGAGTATGTTTTACAAGAAAATGCTGTTTTCTACTTCAAAATGTCACATTTAATTCCATGCATTACTTGCAATTTGCTTGTAATTGTTGGTGAAAATTGTTTCTACAACAAACCATTTTCAGCTCGTGCTGCATATGGAGCACTTTCACTTTATGATTGTAGCATCTGTTGTCCAAATGTAGGGCTACTAAATGATTTTTATCTCTATAATAAAAGCAAAACGACAGTGGTGGGCAAGTAATGTAATCGAGAATGGTCGCCGACTACCGCAGAAAGCCTATTCCCTACAGTGACGTAAGATCTGATATTGTACTTTTTTTGTGTGTGTGTGTGATAATAGATAATTGCATCTGTGGAATGCATGGCTTTGGTGTTCAGCCAGGCGTCCTCCTCCAGAAGCACTAATCATTGTGAGGAAGGGCGGGGGCGTACAGACAGCGCTAATCTCTGCAGGTCACAACAAGGAGACCGCAGCACCTTCCTACCTGCACACCATCTGTCCTCCCTCATCAGCCTCGTCCTACTCGCTTACAACTCTCTGTCAAAGCTCTGGCCTCTGTGAACACCGGTGACTTGGTGACTTGGCAGAATCTTGCAGTTTATTGGCCAGGCTTTTTGAAATCGATGCCTTGTTCGGATATCATCATGCCATTTAGACTTAACCAACCCTGTTTTTACTCCACACTAGCCGCGCTTCCATTACCCTTCAAATATCGCGAATTGAAAATACGCCCAATGGAGACACGTCAATTTCGCAAAAACTCACATTTATCGCAAAAAAAGTTTTTGTGCTCGCATGAGGTGGTTTTTCAGGCAATTCGAAAAATAAATATTTCGCAAAACTGCAATGGATTTTGTGCATTTACAGGTCACCTGACGTAGATGACGTGGTGTGTTTGGACAGAATACGAGACTGAGTTCTTTATTAAATTCATAAAAGACAAAAGAATTACAGGAATAATGGATTCTAAACCTCAAAGAAATGCCACAATCAAGACCTCGAAGCAGAATTGAGGGAGAAACACCCAGAAACACCAGCCATAAGGGTCTTTCCTTACCATTAATGCTTGGATAACACACATACGTCTCCTTAGATTAATAATAATGGCCAGTGCAGCGGCTGGGATATACGTAAACCTACCAACATCCATTGCCATGATGTTTGGAATGATTTATCGCGTTTTAGTCGCATAACATCGGTTAATAGAAACGCCGTCATTTCGCAAGTTTTGCACAAATCTGTAATGGAAACGCGCCTACTGATGTGTTAGCTAGCTTTGAACTATCTACTAAAGTGCTTGGTTTGGGGGTTGTGGTTCAAAATAATTCCTTCGTTAATAATTCGTTACACAGAACTTTATTATATTAAATATTAATCAAAAATGCTTCACACCTTCACAAAATCCACACACCAACCCAACCCAAAATCCACACATTTAACACCCTAAAAATGACATAATATTGTTTATACTAAGTTTATTTTATTCACAGCTTATATAGTGTTTTGACCTCGACAACCCAACTGCATCTACACGTTAGTTAACTTACTAAAGAAGGCGCAATCGATTGTTTGCTAAGGGTCGGGTCGGGACTCCAACATTAACACACTGACAACAATGTATTCAGAATATAAAATATTTTTTGAGCTTGGATGATCTCGTTTTCATGGAGACCGATGCAGTGTGCACGGAGGGGAGGGGCTGTGTGTGTGTGTGTGTGTGTGTGTGTGTGTGTGTGTGTGTGTGTGTGTGTGTGTGAGTGAGAGAGACGCGTGAGTGACAGAGAGACAAAGGCAGAGCAGGAAAAGGAAATGCAGCTGAACGAATACACTGCGTGTTTTAAATAGCGTTAAAAAAAAAAGAATAACGAAACGCAATATGTGGCGGCCGGTGTTGATTCTGTGGCGCACCGCCACGAATTAGTCTATGTGTGGGATAGGACGGTATGAAAATTTCATATCACGATAATAGTGACCAAAATTATCGTGATTATCAATATTATCACGGTTTTGTTAAAACGAGATGAAAGTGTTCAAAAATAACTGATGCTCACACTGAAAACATTTCAACAAGTTTTATATTTGAAAATCAACAAAGAACAAATAAAACAAGCATCTTTATGCACTTTTTTAAGCAAGCATTTCCTTCCTTATAATGACGGTCGTCAATAACCACGCATTATAACACAGCGCACATCCATGTATCGCAACGGACGCGCTCTCTCCTTTCCTTCAAATACAACTTGCCGTCTTGCGTCTCCGTTTTTGATTGTATTGAAAATGAATTCAGAGTTGATTTATTGTTTACAGAGTTTGATAGTATTGTTGTGATCATCTTGTCTGGATGATTGTTTTGTATGCTGTACAAAGTTAATTTATAAACAGGTAAGATTTAAAACATTAAAGGGATAGTTCGCCCAAAAATGATATTTAAGCCATGATTTACTCACCCTCAAGCCGTTCGAGATGCATATGTCAATCTTTTTTCAGACGAACACATTTCCAGTTATTTTAGAAAATGTCTTAGATCTTTCAGTGGTTATAATGTGAGGCAATGGGGTCCAGCTGATTCACGTTCGAAAATGTACATGAATCCTTCTCAAAAATAATCCATCCGGCTCCAGGGGGATAAACGAAGGCCTTCTGAGGGTAATTTGCTCTGCTCTCTGGCTGCGCTGTCACGTTCGTTCTACGTCACGACGCTTTCCATCTCTGTGAGCGCGCACCGACCGCCACCGAAAGCCAGTTATTTTAGTTTATAAAGTTTTAAATATGTATATTTTTACGACAAAACCGCACGGATTACCCTCAGAAGGCCTTTGTTTATCCCCCTGGAGCCGGATGGATTATTTTTGAGAAGGATGCATGTACATTTTCGAACGTGAATCAGCTGGACCCCATTGCCTCGCATTATAACCACTGAAAGATCTAAGACATTTTCTAAAATAACTGAAAATGTGTTCGTCTGAAAAAAGATTGACATATGCATCTCGAACGGCTTGAGGGTGAGTAAATCATGGCTTAAATATCATTTTTGGGCGAACTATCCCTTTAATCTGCCTTCCGCCATTCCTTCTCGAGTAAAAAAACAACAACATTGCGCGCTGCGCCTGCGTCAGCCTGTTGCTGGCTGGACAGGATTTACAGTGAGTTATTAAAATCGCGATAATCAAACACGGTTTTAATGATAATTCAATTTTAAACGATAATACTAACCGTCAGTACATTTTATCGTGGTTTATAGTGAAACCGGTAATCGTCCCATCCCTAGGGTGGGAAACACTGGGATCCGTGACACGGCAATGTCTTGCCATTTTTGCATCTTTTTGTAATGCAACTTTTGCCCTACTAGCATCATAAATGCAATTAGTTGAGCCAGAGTTGTCGTGTCTTACGGTCGAGATGCACACGCAGTGTTTAGTAGTGCCGCAGAACTGCAGTGTTTGCACTTTTCAGGGAAATTTACCTACAAATAGTTGACTCTGCATGTTAAGCTAGGAGATAGTAGAAGGTTATTTCAACATGAAAACATTACACACTTTAAAGAATGCCTCAGATACTACCATGTCATCCGGAGAAACCTAGCCCGTGTTTTAGCTCCGCGCCGGCCTCAGTTGAGCGAACAGCCGACAGGGAGAGATTTGCATTGATTTGACTGGAATTGCAGTTTCTGTAAGGGAGAAAGCAAATGTTGGTTTGCAGCTTTGCTTTGATGATTTGTGCATTTCCACCATTTTTTTTTTGTCTTTAAACGTGCACTGTTTTATAAATCATTACCCTGTGTTTGCTGTGCTTCATCGCTTGCGTTATTGCACCTTGAAAAGAAAAGCCAACAGGCCTGAGAATCCAAAGATTTGGTGGCCCGTTATTTCGGTTTACAAGCTTTAAGCACTTCTTCTAGCTGACAGATTGTATTACTGAAGCACCCTTTAACTGTCATTCACCTCGTAAATTAGACCATCGGTTTTTTGAGTTCTAAAAATACAAGAGGATTAATTGCATGAGGTCACATCTGACATGGTTTCTATCCAATTTTTTTATGGCCTGACTCTCGGGGGGTAAAGCTATGAAATTAAATAGTGCCGTTGAGACTACGTGTGCGACGAGTATGGCAGGCCATTTAATTTTATAATGGTAAAATGGAAAGGAGCAGCAGGTGCTGGGATTGTACGATGGCGGAGCACGGATTGAGGGCTCAAAATGACTCTTTTAACACCAGGTTTTTCCGCTTTCCAGTTCTGGAAATCGGCCTCCCTTTGGTCCCGTTCAAAGTGCTGCCAGAGAGGAAGCTTTGCTAATGTGTTTTTTTAAGAGCTCAGATAGTGCCGCACACAAGAATCTCAAATTACACCAGCACCCGAAATCTTTTTGAAATCACTGCTTGACAGTTTCGGCCTTTAGACGGGTTACGTTGACGTATGGCTTCGATTCAGGGCTTCAACTCACAGTTCAACTAGGGACGAGTCGGTAGGATATTTAGGTGGCTTGCTGCCCTATTTAATGTTCAGGAAAGGCATTGCAGATTATTTTTAATTTAATTTAATTTTTATTTTATGTCATTTTATTTAATTTTATTATTTTTCCAAAGCGAAAATTCACACATTACAAAAGCACAGTACAATATAAATTAGTTTTACATTTTTATTTTATATATATATATATATATATATATATATATATATATATATATATATATATATATATATATATATATATATATATATAGTTATACATTTTATTATATTATTTTGAAATGATTATATATCTATAAATATATATATATATATATATATATATATATATATATATATATAAATAAATTATATTAAATTTGTATTATTTTACAAGATTTTACAAGAAAAACTAATAGAGGCTTGCTTGATTGAAAAATAATATACGAAGACAACAAGATATATTTTTTTATGCTTGTTTGTTGTTTTGTTGTTGCTGTGTCATTATTTTATGATTGTGCTGTCTGCATTATGCAGATGAGTATGTGTTTATGTTGCGCTACACCTGTTGCATTCTTCTTAAAGGGTCGATGTCTCTTATTATGCCTCAGTCAGATTTTTCTTTTTTGTAGGCTGCTAGGCATTGTGGGAAATAGAAAGAAGAAACAGACCCTTAGCAACAAGAGTGGAAAAATGAAAGAAACACTCAAGCTCATTAGATTACGCAAATGCTTGCTGTGTGTTATTGGTGACAGACAAAAGGAGGGTCCAGATCAACACAAGTCCTAACAAAAAACTGAATCGATCTAGGCTGTGTTCTGAATGGAATACTAATGTTTGCTTACTGTATACTTCATTATTGTGTCCTGATTTCACTACGTTGCTTGTTTAATTCGGAGTGGCGTCTAGTTATCATCCCAGAAATAATTACAATTATTTAGCATTTTTTATTTGATTTTATTTAAATGTTTTAACATTTGGTCTAAAAAGAGATGCCGTTAACATGATATTCACTGCAGCGTGTTTGCATTATACTTCACATTTCAGCAAATGTTGTGGTGGGTCATCATGGTGTTTCGTGCTTGCTGTGCACACAACACTGGCCTACTTTTACTGCAGGGCTCCAGACTCACGTTTCAGAGCAGTAGCATTGGGGATTGTTAATCATAAAGGCAATTTAATCATGATATTACTATTGTTTCGCATTAATAAGTGCAGTTACTAATAATATTACGTTTATTTTTTGAAAATGCACAAATTAAGTTTTATAGGGCAAATGTTTAATATTCAACTGTTATTAAATGGACCATTGATCTTCTATAGTATCAAACTGAACTGACCGGCAGCTTCAGTGATTATAAAAAGAGCGCTCTTTTCTTACTTTCTACGTACCTAAGTTTTGTTTTTTCTCACGACTTCGTGACTTTCCCTATTTCATATTTCAGTACAAAAAAGTGTGAAACAATTTATTTCTTGATGATTTGATATTTTATAATAGGAATTTCAATCTAAATATTTAAAAGCAAAATGTGTGTGAAAAAAAACTAGGCCTATATTATGGTGTGTTCACACCAAACGCAAAGTGTATATTTGCATCGCGTTACTCACGGGATGTTTCTTGTTTTTCGCAAAAGAAGTGTCTTCACGCACATCATCATCATCAACATCAACAAAATTTCTAAGCGTATTGTGAATTTTCCGCTCAAGTTGAAATTGTTCAACTTGTGCGGAAGACGCAATTGAGGCGAATATCGAGCGTTCGCGGCAAATGCGTCGCCCAGTTTGCATCATTCGCGCCTTTGCATTGACTTTGTATGTAATCTACTTGCGCAAATAATTAAATTCGTGTTTGGTGTGAACACGCCATTAGGGAGTGGAAATGACTAATAAGCCAATAAGTGCTCCTCTGCCGCCATCTACTGGTTATAGTGGTGATTTCACATCTTTTTTATATTTAAATAAAAGCGTTTGTTTTCCACGTGTTAGTTTTCCTATATCTTGGGGACAAATGGGGACAATCTTTGATAGATGAACAAATAATGTTTTCGGTCATCACATTAAAAAAAACATTTGAACTGGATAATGTAAAGCAGCTCTTTGAAGTGCTGGGAAAAAGTGCACGAATTTCTCTCAAAAGGTTGTACGAACCCTGAAGTGAATAATGTAAAATTTTTTGACTATTTCTGCACAATACCATGGTTACATTTAGCATTACTACATTAAAGCCATGGTGAATGTTTTGTGGACTGAAAAGCATGGCACAATGTTTCTCTTAGTTTCCACGTCAGCACTGTTTGTTCTGATATATATATATATATATATGAAGAGTTCAGATGCAAAAGTGCCATCTGAAATTTTCTTCTAGAATGATCATTTTTATCAAGCTCGTATTTAAGTTCAGTAATTTTCAGGTCATTTTCATTGCCATTTAAGTGAAATTACTGAACTTAAATATAAAAAAGGTCACAGTTTGTGTAGCCCTGTACTGGCATGCTAAAAAAAATGAGCATGAGTTCAAACCCAGGCATTCAGGTTCCCTCAGAACTTGTTCAAACTTGTCTTTTTAATGCACACAACACCTCACCGCTAAAAATGTGTGTTCTACACAATGCAAAGGCTTGGGTTAGTATAGTGTTCAGTTCCATACACACAGTAGTTGTTGTTTGGCTGTTGTCTGTTGGCTTTGCTGTAAGTGGAGGGGACGTGTCCGTCATTACACAGCACAGTAAATCTTCAACGGCAGATGCTGATTTTTACGGGCTTGTTTCGTCTGTCTGCACCACCCCCACCCTTCCCTTCCCTTCCCTTCCCTTCCCTTCCCTTCCCTTCCCTTCCCGCCTCTCCTTCAGTTTGCAAAAGAAAATATTTCCAGATGTTCCAAGAAAAGTCCTCTATTTCAGCAGCAATGTTTGTGTGAGCTTCACAAGTCACGCCAGAGGCGGCGTGTTATTTGAAGATTGGCTGGTGGTTATGTTATAAGCTGCTCCAAATCTTGAGAGGTGACTAGTTTATTCTTATAAGGATAAATATTATCCTATATAAGGGTTAGTGAGATCATGAAAAGTTCTCCTACTGTAAAGAAGAGTTACTTACTGGCAGCTGGACTGGCATTTGTCTATCGTTCTGTCTTTCTATTATATATTTTATAAAATAAAAAAGGTACAAATAAATGAATGTTCACCTTTCTACTTGATTAGTAGTAAATCGCCATCACCTGCTTTCAAATGGAGCGGTTGAACATTTGAAGTGAGTTGAGCTAATTTTTTGTAATGCCTTTGAACAATATGGGGGACATGAATCGCAATATATCGCAGAATCGAATCACAATACTTGCTGTATCGCAATATGGTAAGAATCGCAATAATATTGAATTGTGGCCCAAATATCGCAATACTATCGAATCATCACATTTTTGACAATTCCCACCCCTAATGCGCAGTCCTTTCAGTTTCGGTTATCAATATGATCAAGTGTTTACATGTTCTCTCGATCGGATTAGAAAAGAAGTAAACCACCTATTTCATTCGGATCAAGCTCAGTCTGATCGATTAAGGTGTTTGCATGAAGGCTTTGCAGTCAATACGATTACTAATGGATTATTTGGGTTACATGTGCCAGTGACAAATGCTGTAATGTAGATTGAAATATCGGAAATGTGTTTAAAAATCCTATCACCGTTATAAATAAAATAAATTATACCGCGATATATATTGATATTGAATTATTGTCCAGCCCTACTTTCTATCTATTGTTTTGTTTGTCTGTTCTATCGATCTTTCTATCGCTGTTTTCTCCAGAGCGGCTATATATATAAATAACTTTTTTTTACAACAACAATAAACCATCACTGAACTTACTTAAACTGGACTGTGACTAGGGCTGGGCAAAAAAATCGATTTTTCGATTAATCGTTTTTTAAAATGTGGTCGATTCAAAATCGATTCTCAAACGCCAAGAATCGATTTTTTTCCATCTTTATTTGTCTATTATTACCCAAGTATTAGTTTTCCTTCATTGTTCATAGTCTCGCAAACTCAAGTTTATAGCTAATGCTGTGAGATTTTATGTTTGTTTTATCTAATTCATAAAACAACCTCAATTAGTGCTGCACGTTTAATCATATCGCAATCGCGATGTCAAGCCTATACGCAATTAGGGTATATGACGCAAAAAACAAATGCTGCGATTTTTTTTATGAAATAAACAAATTTGGGTTTTTAACGCAATTAATGCAGCATCTGTTCATTTTTTGTCATCCTTTGGCTAGTGTTACATGATCCCGCTCTTATTCATGCAAATGCTTTTAAACCATTCATGCGCGACAAGACGAAATAGAGCTCGCTGCCTGTGAATGTCGTGACTGTGACACAGAAAAACTTGCGATGATATCGTGCGTGCGCACAAGACAGCCCAGAATAGTTATCTTTCGCGCTTGAACGAACAATAAAACACACAATTATGCCAAAATGTCTTTTTGTTGAGTATTTTCATAACATAAGAGCAGTCTTATGATGAAAGTGAAGAGTTAACTTATGACTCGTGAGAGAATGAGGCGCGTGTGAGATCTGCGTCTCTGTCAACAGCGGCTGGTCTTAAAGGGACAGTACACAGTAGCCACTAATTATCTCTGTCGTTAAAGTTAATCCAAGAACAAAGGGAACAGACAAAAACACTCACTACTCTTGACTAAAGAACTTTTGTAACTTTGATTAGTCTATATATAATTTATAATTAATGCAGCGCAGACTGTTTGATAACTTTATTCAATTTCTGTATATGGCCTAGCTGTTAGACAGGAAGGGCACAGATGAAAATTATATGCAATGTTTTTATATGGGTTTATGTGAGGATTGTTAACCTGTAACACTTTTCTTTTCTTTTTCTTTTTTTAATAAATATAGGATTTGTATTAAATATTCATTCGAATCGAAATCTAATTTAGAATCGAAATCGAAAAATCAAATCGAGAATTGAAATCGAAAATCGAATCGAGAATCGAAATCGAATCGAATTGAGAGCTTGCGAATCGAAATCGAATCGAATTGTAACATCTGAATCGATACCCAGCCCTAACTGTGACGCTATTTTCTTCTAGAAACAAACTTTGTTGCATTATTTTCCCGTTATCTCTGTAAAGCTGCTTTGAAACAATCTGTATTGTAAAAAGCTCTGTATAAATGAAGGTGACTATCCTTCCTTCCTCCGTGTTTAATGCGAGCTGGTGGAGGTGTTGTGGCACTCGGCGCTGGCGGGATCGCGTCTGGAATATGCATCTGTGTCAGTCCTGTTCTGGCATTGAATGTCTGCCAGGAATATTGCGCCGCTGCATGTTTTCTATTGGCTGAAGTCTCTGGCGTTCCTCTACAGGTTAGGCCGTCTTAAAGGGTTCAGGAAGGGTGGTTTTCCTTTAGTGCTTGAACACCGAATGTGACACTGTGCTTAATCGATATAGCTGTGTTTTTCCATGCATGCTTTGATGCGAAGTTTGATATTACACTGATTTGCTTCTAGCTTTAGTTCATGCTTGTGATGTTCCTCATTTGTTAGTCTCTTTGGATAAAAGCCTCGGTTAAATGATTAAATGTAAATATAATCCTGGAATGGCCCATGATTAGATAACACCAATGCTTCAATTTCCAGAATAACACCCGTCTGTTATTCCTTTTAGATGGATATCATCTATCTATCTATCTATCTATCTATCTATCTATCTATCTATCTATCTATCTATCTATCTATCTATCTATCTATCCATCTATGTCTTTTATCTATCTATCTATCTATCTATCTATTTATCTATCTATCTATCTGTCTGTCTGTCTTTTATCTATCTATCTATCTATCTATCTATCTATCTATCTATCTATCTATCTATCTATCTATCTATCTATCTATCTATCTATCTCGAAATACAAAATATCTCTATATTACTTTGTTAAATATTTAGACCCTAGTAAATGCTACATACAGTAAACAAATAAGAGGTGTAAAGTAACAGTGAAATGAAGAAAATTCAATGTTGTACCACCTATAAATGGTCATGTGGGAAACTTCTATTGGCCTTGTTTCTTCTTACCCAAATCAAATCTTGGCCTTCTTTTCCAGATCCCGGACAGAAGAAAGTGCCTTTTCTGACGTGGTTCCTACTTGAAGCTGCTCTCCGCCCCCATCCTGCACTGGCTTGGCCTCCGAAAAGATCTCAATTCCTCAGACTTGCCAAAGCACAAGGAACCAACACGCTCTTTCCATTCACGGACCATTATTAGATATTGTTAGCCATTGCCTTCAGGCAGAGTTTTCCACAACTGTCGGCCTCAAGACCATTCGGAGACCTGGAGCATGTTCTTATTGTCGCTCCAGTGTTGTGCACCTGGGACTAAATGACTGATGAACGACTCGACAGAGATTGACAGCTTCACCGAGAGCGGCCATCTCCCATGCAACAGCCAACGGGGGTCTGAATGTGACATCTCTATTTAAAGGGCCTCGCCAACAAACTGAGACAAACCTCAAAACCACAACAACAACAACAACACACACAAATACGTTTGCAGACTATTCAAACCCAAGTCAACAATCTACTGACGCCATAGAGCCTGCAGGTTCTCGACACAACTTTTGCTATGGCTTTAAACATCGCGTCGATACGAGACACGAAATGGCTGACTCTCGAGGTGTGCCGGCAGTTTCAGAGAGGGACGTGCTCGCGCAGCGACGAGGAATGCAAGTTCGCGCACCCGCCCAAGAGCTGCCAGGTGGAGAACGGACGGGTGATCGCCTGCTTCGACTCGCTGAAGGTAAGATCTTACACTGACGTGATGCAGCTCGGACTTAGGGCTGCACAATTAATCGAATTTGTAATCGCTGTTACGATTATGGATGCCACAATTATGTAATCATTCAAAGGCACTATTACAAAAAGCCCACTTAACATTATTCTGCGTGCTTTTTTCAATATTTGACATTTGAGGCTTAATGCTATAGAAAAGCAATGAAAGTTTTTCCGGAGGAGTTTTTAGCTGGTTTGTTTTGATATAACAATATGGCATGCAGTCGCTTCAAACAATGGCATAAATCTGTTCAAAACATCATTCATTGTAAATTGCGATAATCGTAATTAATAATCGCATTTACAATTTCAAGGCCGTAATCGACAATTATGATTTTTTTGTCATAATCGTGCAGCCCTTCTCGGATTCATTCTGAATGTCATTTTTTGCATAAAGACTCATTTATAAATAAATTAGCTGATCCAATGCAGCTCACATGCATGAATGTCGGGGTCGGGAGGAGGGGGTGTGTCTGAACTAGTTGATGCACGAAATCAGTACCTTGATAAAGAGGTTGACTGGCAAAAAGTATTTTATGTATTTTGAAAATACAAAAATACTCATCTTAAATGTATTTAAATATAAATTACATTAGATTTTTTTCCAGCGGCTTTAAAATACAAAATAGTATTTTGTATTTCAAATACGTATTTTCTGAAATACTGCCCATCCCCGTCACAGGCGTGCATTTATAAGCATTTCCCTTATGACAAAAACATGGAGACTTAAAATTCTAGAAAATATGGTAATTGCGATTCTTCTGCATGCATCTGTAGACTATATGTGTGACAATTGTAGCTAGTTATCGCATTCACTGTGCGTTCACAGGTGTGTATATCGATGGATTGGAACTTAAGTTCACTTTAGCCCTATTCGGACGGGATTAACTTTACACAAGGGGTGATGGAGTAATGTAATTTTACCACAGGACGTCTGTAATATTAATTGCCAATTCAGACGGGATAAGATATCTCAGTAAAACTAGCAGAAGTGGGAGAGTAACTCGATTTGCCCATCGCCATCACTCCTGTCGTCATGTGTATGTTACGCTGCAAACACATATAACCTATATTTATATATATAAAACAGTTATGTCTGGTCGAACGATGTATTAATTAACTTCAGATTGGATTGTGTTGGTAATAGGCTCTTACCTAACGCTAAAAGTTGTTTCGTGCCTCTAACAAGTGCTGTCGATCTTCTTTCTGATCTGAATGGTGTGTGTAAAACACTAGTTTTGCCACAGACTTGTCCCAGCGTCTAGAACGCAACTGATGCTTTTTTAAGCGCCTCCATACTTGGAAAAACCGCGGGAAACTACTTTTAAACAGGAAATGACAAAATATTCACGTACATATTTACAGCGGCTCTATTCGTACGGGATTAGTATCACCTGAGGTAATTTTTCCAGACCATTTTACTGAAGGTAAAAGTTGCCGTAATCTTTACTGACATTGTCCGTGATGATCACTGAGATGCACATTCGGACGGGACTAAAATCACAGAGAAGCTCTGCTAATTATTACTCTACCCCTCCTCTCCATGCTACACTAGTCCCGTCCGAATAGGGCTTTTGTGTGCATAAACACCATTTTTGACTGTGATCAGTTTCTAGGCAATTATTATTATGCAAATGAGGCTCGGGAACTTGCTGCACCCGGTAATCGATCGAGTGAACGTCAACACATTTTTTGAGGACACTTTTTGTGTTGTTGGCAAATAGCTTGTCTTAGTGCAGCACTCTCAAATTAGAGTGCATGTGTCAGCTCTGCCACACTGCATACTGCACACTTCAAATAAAGCTGACCTATAGAGAGCGAAAGGGCAGCGCTGCGTTCTCATCCAGCCAGTTTTATATCTTTCCATCTAACGTTACCATGCCACGTCCGTCAGATACGGCCTGGCAGTGTGTTTCGGTGAATGCCCGTGCTGTTTTTAGATCCGCAACCATGTGCCAAACAAATGTAGTGAGCAATAATTAAAGTGTCAGATTTTAGCTCATGCTTTTTTGTTGAGGGTGAAATTTTATGTTAAAATACATTCTCTTAAACAACTGTATTGTTTATTGACTACTATTAGTATGGGTTTATACTCTCCAAACATTGTAACATTGAGCCTCCCTGGCACCATCTAAACACTGAGAACGGCCCTCTCAGATCTGTCAATCACTTTCCAGCTCAACCTATAGGGAGAGTTTGGGGGCGTGGTTACAGTAGTGGGCGGAGCCAGAGGGTGTTTACATGTGCTTTACATTCAGCCTCGGGTACAAGAGTGCAAGACACAATTCTCTGCATTTAGACCGTCAGAGATTAAACATGCACACGTCAAAGCGAAGAGAGCATTGTGATGAAACGCACTACAATGGACACGCGCTTCAGTGCCATATAGCATCCTCATGCTCATGCACCCGTTCAGAAAGACAAATGTACAGTTCATAATGTTTATTCACCATTAATGATTATTCACATCAGCTCTATAATAATGCACCAAATTAACAGATATGCAAACTCACCTGGTCAGGCTAATGAACAGGTGGAAGAATAGTTTATTAAGGGTGTTCATGGAGATTAATTTAAGAGAGGTTTAACCCTTTATAACCGGCTGTGTCGTCGCCGACACATACCAGCAAACTGCATTCATTTTAACTATTCAACCGTTTGCACTATCAAAACCATTCAAATTGCCCCTGACAGTAGACAACATGCGCTTTTCGGCAATATACGAATTATGGTAATTTCATACTTTCCGTCAGCAAATGACAGCAGCTTTCTGGCAGAGCGGGGTCGGAAGGATTTGAACAGAGAGAAACGACGTGCGGCAGGTTAGAGTGTTTTGGATTGCATAAAATAATAAAAGAAACTAACAAATACATGGCGAAAGAAGTGTTAGACAGCAGAAGAGGGGATTGGGATGATTTTTAATGAAACTTGGGAGGCGGATGGCATTACTCTTTCACGTATCTTAGCATGTGGTGTGTGCATTTGTATGTGTGTGTGTATGAAAAAAAGTGTCCTAAATGAAAACTGTGCAACCCAATGTCACAAAAAAAGACATGTATATATGTATTATAGGTTATTTTTCAACTTAAAAGTGTTAGTTTCTTTCTTTAGTGATTTTTCTGTTTTTTAAAAAAAATTTAAATCAGTAAATTTATTCTCGTTTTTTTATTTATTTTTGTCTATTTAAATTCTATTTACAAACTCACCACACACAATAATGGTCAATAACTGTAATTTGTTGAAAGCTAATCTTTTTCTGTAAAAGACGACACCTTGCACATGAAGATGGCACATTGTTTTAGAATTTTACAGTCAGAAAATCTAAATATGTGAAAAACACCTATTTTAGCTTCAGGTTCTAAAGGGTTAAGGCATAGGCATATTATGCTAATTAAAACACTGCTAACAATATTTAAAAAAAAAAAAAAAAAAAAAAAAAAGCGAATTTCCTGAAAATCTCGCTCCGTATCTCTCGTTCAAATCCTGCCATCCCGCTCTCCCCAAAAGCTGCTGATGAAATTACCAAAATATGCTGTAAATTGTCGAAAAGCGTAAGCCGTCTTCTCTCAGGAGCAATGTGAATTATTTTGGTTGTGCACATGGTTGAAGAGTGACTGTAACATGAACACAGCTTGGTTAGATGTGTTGATGACGACACACCCGGTTTAATATGGTTAAAGTTGTTTATATTTTTCAATACAGTTTTATTTCGGTTTTAGCTATTTTAGTACATTTAGTTATTTTAGTACAAGTTGAAATGAGAAATGCTGCCTTAGCAGCTGGCTGAAATAATAATAAAAAACTTTAATATTTATGAAAATGTTTTTTTTTTTTTTTTAAATGGATTTGGTTTTAGATTAATGTAATAACCCTGCCATGAACACCCTAGCAACACTTTAAAAAAAAAAGATGAATAATGTAGTGACGACTGTTATTAATAATAAAGTGAATTATTTATTTGATCATTCTTCCATAGTGATCACAAACTGATCTTTTTGTTTAATCTGGGCCAGGTAATGTTTCCCGACACAGATGGCCATGAGCCGAGCAATACATGTTTTAATGCAGTGAAAACACAGCGCCGGTGACATTGACAAATGCGCAGTAAAACTGGAGCAGCTCCATATCTCTCACAGGAATAATAGACTTAAGATGATACTTACCTTCATGTGCGCTGCAGTCCCGCCCTTCAAAAACAATCGTCAACAGCTCACACACACACACTCGGCTGTTTATCTCGCAAATTAGGCAAGGTCACTATGTAGGTCAGTGTGAGAGGATAGTGTTACCAGGCATGTGGGCGATGATGAGCTCGTTTTCTTCCCATAGAGGTTGTATAAAGATGGATATTTTTGAAAGCTGAGTTTCATCGCAGGCCTAAAGCTGATATGCGACCGTTTAAAAGGATTTACTGAAGTACTGTATTGTTTTTTTCTATGTGCATTTTAAATTAGCCAAAGCTTCTGCAATCATATTAACCCATGGTCATGCATGCTCAGACGTTCAGTGCGCAGGGCAAAAGTTTAATGTATTTTGGCAACATCAGCCTGTGCTGCTCTCTTCTCCGAGCTGTCTCTCTTCTCTGTTATTCAGAGGCGAGGTATACTGGTGTCAAATATCTGGTGAATTACTGTAATTTGCCATCGACTTGCGGTCTGTTACGGCAGTTCAGGTCTGTCGGAGATGACGGCTACCTAATGTGTTAACAACTGCCTCCAGTTAGCACAATCGACCAAACCGATTTGCACATCACAGGGCTTTCTGGGGGCTTCAGTGTGGTGCGTCATGTGATTCATGTCACAGGTTTAAGACCAAACCAAACCTCCACCCTAAATGGCTAAGTCCACTTTATGGTCTTCTCTGAGCAAGAAGACGTATAGATTCTCAAATCTACATTAAATATTTGTCAAAATAAAAAATTAAATAATTATATAAAATATATCTAACCTTTACTTAAATTTTTTTAATTTTTTTTATTTTTATATTAAACTTTTTTATTATTTATTTTTGTATTTTTGTTCATTAATTAATAGCATGGGGCAATATATAGAATATTCACAGTATTTTTGGGGGATATTTTTTACTGGAGATATAAAAGAAAGCAACAATAATTTTGATCTTGAATTTTTCTTGGTCATTAATTTTCTCAAAACATGCCATTGGATGTTTATAATATGAGAGTGTTCGTGACAGTATATTTGTTTATATTTATTTTAATGTTTATTTTAACAACAGCTTAGATTCATATTTCAGTAGCACACAATTGCATAAGAGTTAGTGTTTCAATGAATCAGTTCAAATTGTTAATTTTTTTTTTTTTTTTTTTTTTACTGATTCAAGTCTCTGATTAATTTTTTAATAAATTGATTCATTTGTGTGAATCAAATCTCCCAAATAGCATTAAGTGGTCCACATGTTTTTTTTTTTCATTAAAATGTTTTATGTCATTTTTTTTAAATCTTTTTATTACATACTGTGTATTGTTATATTGGTGAATATAAATCAAAATAATTAAATAATGCATTAATTATTAATATTCCTTCCTTCTGTTGATTTAATGAAAAACAGTGTGGAAAACATTACTTGATTTTTTTTTTTTAACAAAATTTTTACTCTTTGCTTTAAACAGTTTTAGAACAAATGCATAAATATTGCAATATAAATTTCTGATAAATCGCCCATCCCTATTAATTGAAAACTTATAGATATACAGTATAAGAAAAACTGCCCCAAACCCGACCCAGAATCCATTCATTTGTTGTATCTTGTTTGCTTGAGGCATCTGGCATCTGACCTCTGACCTCTAGAACTGAGATATTCAGCGCACTGCTGTATTAATGCAGTCTGGAAAACACAGGGGCCCATTGAGCGGGTGTCTTTGGCCCCTGGGAGTCGACGGTCATCAGATTCTCTCGCTCGAGCCGGGACTCGAGGTGCTGCGGAGACTCGTGAGCTCCTCGGACTGCGTTGACCTTGCGAAGATGCACAAAAGCCCGAGTTGTTTTCCAATCAGCCATGTGCTCTGCATTAACAGATAATGAATCTGGTCAGTGGGCTCATTTGTAACACTCACTGTTTCTTTGTGACGCCTTCCTGCCGACCTCAGCGTTCGAGATTCTGCTGCTTTTCTTTTTAAAATGCAGGTGTGTGTTGCATTGTGCTGTGTGTGTGTGTGTGTGTGTGTGTGTGTGTGTGTGTGTGTGTGTGTGTGTGTGTGTGTGTGTGTGTGTCCCGGACCAGAACAAAGAGATCCAGCCGAGAGTCCTCTGGTACTGACTACGTTTTCCATTTTTATAGACAATGCAGCGCAGCAGATTTCCTGCTCGACCGCAGCATGACTTCATATTCAAGGCCGTGATATTTAAAGAAGGCCAGCGAGTCAGTGCTGGGAAGTAACTTGTTATGCTCGTAACTTTGCGACTTTTACAGTAACGAGTTACATCAGTGTTTTCCCCCACACTGCATTACGCCTGGTTCAGATTACACGATTTTTTTGTGTGTTACGATAGTCACTGCGTCAGATTGCACGATTTTGACTCCTAAGATCTTGTCGTGTCGTGGACAAGAAACATGTCAGACTACACGCTGCTTTCCGACCAATCATCGCTTGCCGTCTCACACACACACATAAACACACTCACTCACTCACTCACTCACTCACTCACTCACTCACTCACTCACTCACTCACTCGCTCACTCGCTCACTCACACAAACGCACTCACACAAACGCACTCACTCACTCACTCGCGCACACACACACACACACACACACACACACACACACACACACACACACACACACACACACACACACACACACACACACACACACACACACACACACACACTCTCGCTCACTTACTCCAGGCATTATGCTCACTTCTAAAAAATTGGGAAATTCAAGTACTGGTTTTGGCATTGACCCTTTGAAATGAAATAATTAGGGGGGGTAACAATATATCGTGTCACAATACAAAACTCCAACAATATATATTGTGTATAGTTCACCCAAAATTAAAATTACTGTGAAAAAAATTCAAGTTTTCAGAGTTTTAGTGTCAGTACTACATTAAATCTACTATATATAATGTTGAATATAATGTATAATAATATTTGTGGGTCCTGATAATGCCAAATGTCTGTTATACCTGTTACCTGTAAAAACTGGCCTACATTATTTTAAATATATCTAGTCAGTGAAAGAGTGCAAACATATTCATCTAAAATAATTATTGTCAGCTTCAGAATGATGAATATTGTTATTCTGGTGTCTCTATTGTCCTGTGCTTTAGGTTTCCAGCACCAAGTCCAAGACTATTCATTTACACACACAATGTAATACCAAATTTAGCATTTTAATCAACAGTGCATTTTTGTCAACCTTTTACCATGTATCGCAATAATACTGAATGTTGCGAACAAAGTTGGAAATTAACATCTAAAGTTGTTACGCTTCCAAGTTCGCGCATGTTTAGCAACGTGACTGTTGATCATATTGGCTAAGATTCAATTCATTTTAGTGAACTGGTTCATTCATACTGTTCAGTTCACTGATTCGTTTTGTTCATATTCCCAGAAATCCCTGCACTCCCCCCCCCCCCCCCCCCCAACAACTGAATTTTTAGAACAAATTGGGAATTTAACATGGGAACTGCTGATGTCTTTTCCGCTGTGACATGTTGGTAATGTTTCATTTGTGTTCATTTCATATTTGACATTAAATGATGTTGTAGAACTAACATTGGATTATATTTTGTGCGACAGATGAAAGAAATATTTGGATGTTTGGATGCGGCAACACTTTATTTTACAGTGTCCTTGTTACATATGTTACATGTACTTACCATAGAAATAACAGTAAATTATGCATAATTACATGCAACTAACCCTCAACCAAATCCTAATTCTACCCTAACCCTATAGTAAGTACATGTAGTTGCTGAATATTACTCAGTACTTAAATATATAATTACACTGTAACAATGACACCTTAAAATAAAGCCCAACCTTGGAATGCTTATCTTTATGAGTTGCTCATTGCAAATGACAGATTCCCATTAGTTTCCCAATACTGTACCCAACTAGCATGCATTTGTCCCGTCTAACCTAGTTACTCAGAAGCCGGTTGAACCACAGCTGTTGGACACTATTGACAGAGAGGCCGGAAGCGGAGCTGAAATGTGGGGGATGGAAAAGAGACATTCCCGTTTCCTAGATAATATACAAATGCCAGAGTCATGTGATGGTGTGCCTGACACTGAATAGCTCGTTGTTGTTGTTGTTTCTCGAGTGGTGTGTGTGTGTGTGTGTGTGTGCACCGGTTGCATCCGTCAGTCCAGGCACAGTGTCCTAATAACAGCTCACATGTCAGCTAAACACTCGACGCGTCTCCAAACCCAGTCAACAAGAGTCAGCCGTTTCCTCTGTTTTTACTGTTGCATGATCAATAAACATTATGTTTTATGATTTTGTTCAAAAGATTTCTAAATATATTTTTGTATTTATCTCTTGTTGCTTTATCATATTTTGCAGCAGTCTTTTTTTTTTTTGACTAAATCGAGATAAACAACAAATTACAACACGTTCTATCCTGGTGTAACAAAATTACAAGTGATAAATCATTTCTGAGAATGATAAAAACAGAAATTGTGTTATGAAGAACTTTTACTTCAATTTTTAATTATGTGATTTAACTACTACAATACATATTTATCTGTACAGCTTGTATTAACAATATGCATATGGGCTATTATTTAATGTTTATTTAGTGTAATATATTAATTTTTAATGTAAAATTAAATAATGCATAATGCTTATTATATAAATTAATTATTTATATTTACATATTTAATGCTATTTACATTAATTTATCCTGTTGTTTTTAATAGATACGGATTCAATAATAATACATTAAGATAAATTATAATAATAGTGAATTATCTTATAATTATTATAATAAATAATAATAAACATTTCAAATCTTATTAATTCAGTGTAGTTAGTTGTTTTTCTTTTAATAATTTGTTGTGTAGCTTTTCATTTTATATATTATTTTTTTGTAATACACATTTATTTATACAGCTTACATTATCATTATGGCTCAGATATATAATTATTTGCTTAGCTTTATAAATTAATGTTTATATTTAATGTTATTTTTTATCGAATTAAGTTTGGCTTGTTTAGTTTTTTACAGGTTTTAAATATAAAATCTAACTTTTTATTTATTTAGCATACTCATTTATAATATAAAATGTAACAATGTATAATAATAATAGTATATGAGTATTATATCATATAAATTTGTATTTGTTTATATTTAATGCTATTTAAACTTGCCTTTAAATAAATAATAGTAAATTAAAATGTATTCTAATAATAAATAATCTTAAATAGTAGATATTTCTAGTGTTAACTACTAGTTAGATTCGCAGTTTTTCAACTATTTAGAGTCCATTTAGAGACGGATTAATTTCATAGACTCTCTCAACTCGAATGAGACGAACTTGCTGCACGTTTGTTTTTGCCAGTGCGATCTACCAAAGTGAGCCGCACCCTCGCCAGAGCAAACATGCGGGGGAATGTGTTCGCTCGGCAGGGTGTCAATCCCCCAGGTCATTCACAAAACAATGAAATGCTGACTTGAGCTTAACGTCGGGCCGCTGCTGGGGAGTGACTTTGATGAATTCTCATTCCTGACCGGGGCCTCCGACACGTCGGCCTGCATTTGGTCCATGTGACTTCACTTTTGCCCTGCCGTGGGGGTGCAGCGGCTCCGACGTCAATGCAGAATCTGCTCGGACTCGTGACTCCTGAACATGGAGAGGTCTGAGCTTCTCCTGCGCTACCGTTCGTGTGTTGATGTCAGCTGGAGCTGGTTAGCGTTAGCGCTGCGTGTTGCTCTCACTGTCAGCTGCTGCTGGTTAATGCTGCAGTGCACCTGCGTGTGTGTGTGTGTGTGTGTGTGTGTGTGTGTGTGTGTGTGTGTGTGTGTGTGTGTGTGTGTGTGTGTGTGTGTGTGTGTGTGTGTGTGTGTGTGTGTGTGTTCACGCTTGCTTCACAAATGTGTTTCTTTCACATACCTATCCGGGGATCTGTAATGGAATATTGGGATATTAGAAACAGACCTTGGAGAGGCTCTTGGCTACTGTGTCAACATTCTTTCAAGTGGTTACAGGACGGTTTCTAAAAACACCCCACCTTGTTTGCTTGCCGCATGCACTTGTTTTTATTTTATTTGTCAAACATGCTTTAGATGAGATTCCAGACAGCAAAATGAGAATTTTAAACTAAATTACAAAGTTATTTAGGATTGAGTCTAAATTATTTTCTGTGACAATGAACATTATGCAATAAACGCTGTTGCTAGCGATCAACTGGAACATTCTGTAAAGAGTCAAACGGTTTTCCTGGAAAACAAACATCCCTTTCATCCATTGAACAATCCAAGGAGTTTTCTTCCAAGAGCAGATGGTTAGATTAACATGGTTAGAGTCCAACAAACAAGACTATTTGTAAATGTCCTGGACAAATGTGCAGTTTGGGGTCAAAAGTTATAATGCAAATGATGCAAAACAATATTTCTTTGAGAAGTTAAATTGGATAAGACAATGTAATTGGAAAGACTGACAACTAAGAGATGCACGTAAAGCAGAACGCTTCTGTTTGTTATTTACATTTTAAAAAACACAATTCAAAATGACCAAAGAACTTATGAGCAAAATATTCCTGAAATCTGTTTAAATTAAAACTGTTTTATATTACTTGCCCAACCACAAAACATTATTTATTACCTGTTAAACCAATAATTTACCAGTTAAAGCATCATAAATTTGCATTATGTGATCAAAAGTTTTCGGTTTGCCAATAATGCAGAACAAGAGATTCATTTGAGAACTTAAACTGGATAAAAAAATGTAATTGGAGAGATATGCTAAAAACTAGTAGATGTGCAATTATTTGCTTAGCTTTATAAATAAATGTTTATTTTTAATGTTATTTTTTTATCGAATTAAGTTTGGCTTGTTTTTTTTTTGTTTTTGATGTGCAAAAAACTTCAAATTGACTTTTGAATCATTTCTATTAGTTATTGACGTAAAGGAAAAAGAAAAACTCTATACAAAAGGACCAAGAACTCGGGAGCTAAATATTTTTGAAGACTCTCAATATGATTTTGATCCAACGGCAGATTAAAACCGTCGGGTTTTATATTACTTGAACGACATCGAAACATTTTTACCAGTGAAAGCAGTGTAAATGTGCAGTATTGGGGTCACAACACAAGTTAAATTTAATAAATGTAATTGGAGAGACTGTAAAAACTACTAATAGATGTAGTTTCGAAACATAACGAGGAATTGACTTTTGAATTACCTCTATTTGTAATTGACATTAAAAACTCAACTCAAGACGACCAAGAGCAATCTTCCTGAATGCTCTTGTAATGGTTTCTATCCGACAGCAGATTAAATCCATCATCATTTGTAATACTAGCGCGGCCTCAGAACATTACAGTAATTTCCTAGCATGTCCAAACCACACTGAGAAAAACACATCCCATTCAATCAAATCTGCAATCACCATTGATTTCCCACTGTATCCCTTTCAGTAATGAGGCGTAGAGCTGGAAAACAGGCCATGTAGATCCGAACACTCCAGTCGTGGATCCGATCCCATTGCGTGGTTCCCTTGGAGAAGGTTTCCACCGCCAGAGACCAGGAGAGATAGACCGGGAAGCCTCAGCTGGTGTTAGGAGGCCAATATGCTTTAATGAGACGAGAGGCTTTGAAATCAGAAGCCTCGTATAATTAGGCTGTAACCTTTAAGTTACTGTTCGACTCACAATTGGAGGGCCGCTTTGTGAATATCGCTTAGCCGACGTGAGTGGCGGTTTTCCAGCTTATGATCCATCGATGTTGCATTGTTGTTTAGACTCTGAGGTCAGCATATTTGGTTCATTAGTGATCAGTAATTTGTGCTGCTTGCTTTTATTCACTTATGGTTGGGGCTTTTCAGAACGATTTACGTCTCATGAGAGAGAAACACACTGGTTAACAAAATCTTACTTGGTTCAGTAAGCAACCTAGAAACTAGAAGTAGGACGATAATTGGTTTGATCATTTTTTTTATACTTTTAAACTTGATTTAATAACACATTTACATTGATTTTGATAAAACTGGTTAAAAAAAAATCTCACAATCTTGCTTAGTTCAGTAAGTAGCCACCTAGTAACTAGAAATGGACTGATTGATATATACTGATAAAGGTCTTGATTTGGTGTGTCTGAAGAAAAGCACCTAACAATGATATTCACTGGGAAAGTAACATTTAATGTTTATTTTGTGTGTGTGTAAATACTCAAATTTATGTTAAATGCTAATTATTTTAATAACAGCTATTCATTGTCAATTTTGAAACGTATAACGTAACTGAACATCCTTAAAACAAAGATGAAAATACATTTGTTGAATCTATAATAAATCTATTTTGCATGTGCAAACATCACTGTATGCAAAAATGTGGTTACGAGTTTAATGCAGAGCTCTTGGCTTTAGCACACAAACAATGTGCTCAGATTTCAAGCTTTGATTGCAGGATTGATGGTTCAATATGTTTCACGCTTGTATGGCGGTGTTTTATGATGTCATAACTGAAGGCTTCATGATTGGCTAGTTTGTCAGCCACAGATATCTGTCGGATGCAACGTTTCGTGCTTGACGTGGCTGAGAAATGTCTCCGTCTCTA
Source organism: Vimba vimba (assembly GCA_022828995.1). Classification (NCBI taxonomy): domain Eukaryota; kingdom Metazoa; phylum Chordata; class Actinopteri; order Cypriniformes; family Leuciscidae; genus Vimba; species Vimba vimba. Next base: position 47,526,028 of record CM040819.1, on the reverse strand, counting down.
GGAAAGCAAAGCCTAGCTGGGAATACAACACTGTCACCTGAACGCCCATGTGAGAGATGCCTTGAAGTGTTTCTGAGACTTCAGCTGTCGGTTCTGGGCGTACGAGCCGAGCGCGGACATATATCGATTGTTTATTTCACACAACATTATTGGCTGTCAGCCTAAGATCCCTGTTCTGTCTCTTCCAAATCAGTTTCATCTGACAGAAAAACAAATGTGCTATAATTAGTGTTCTGGGAGGACTTCAAAATCAAAGCAAATATGCAAAATATTGTTGGATTTGCTTAGAATAAAAGATCTAGAAATGAGCCTTAAAAACAAGCATGTTGTTTAACGGCTGCTCGGTTCATTCACTTTACTGGAGTCATGAAGATTTATTAGGAACGCAGATGCATTTCAGAAATAGCACAGAGCACTTTCTCCCAGTGATCTTACCTTCTTATCTCAGTGGTCTTAGATGTATTGAAGATGTTTGCTTTTAACAGATATTCAAGAAACACTAGAAAAGAAGGCTGCTACTGTTTATTATTATAATATTTTCTATACGATTGATTGTTCAAATAATTGACAAATTTAGCAAATCAAAAGTATGCATAGAAAGATTAATCAATCCTATTCTTTTGGACTTTTTATTCATTAAAGAATCCACAAAAATATCATGGTTTCCACAAAAATATGAAGCAGATTGCAAAAATGATGTTTCTTGAGCTGCAAATCTCATCATATTAGAATGATTTCTGAAAGATCATGTGACACTGAAGACTGGAGTAACACTTAAAAAGTGGCTGTGGAGTTTAATTGTGAGCAAACACGTTTACATGTTTACATTCATTCTTAAGGTCTAGCAAATTTGTGGAAAGCATTTCCTTCCCCATTAATGGTAAATTAAGATATTTATAATATTTTTGGTCATATCGTCCCCAGCCCAAAATATACATGTAAAAGCATTTCAAATAATTCCTTAAAAAAGTTCCTAATAAGTGAGAATGCTAAGTTGGCTCATTAGGTTTTGGAACAGAGCCTTAGATTCATAGAAGATAAATAGATGTTACAATTAGGGCTGGGACATTAACGCGTTAATTTCGATTAATTAATCTGAGAAAAAATAACGCGTTAAAAAAAATAACGCAGATTAATCCATTCCGTATTGACCTTTGAACCTGGAGCCGTTCTAGCCACCATTCGACTGTAAAATGAAGGAGGGAGACGAGAACGCGCTGGCGCTGCCTGGATCATTGATTGGAACATTTACTTATAAAAAAACAGCCGGCATTTCAACGTTAATTCACCGGTGAACGTAAGGGACCAAGGTCGAATCAATGTTGGATTATGTTTCGATTGTGCAAAACGAATCAACGTTGAAATCGTGACGTTGTTTCACTGTTGATGTCGTTACGCTGTTTCATTGTTGATTTCGTGACGTTGTTTCACCGTCTCTTCTTTCAATATGGGTGAACAAAGATTGTATGTCGACGTTGAACCAATGTTGAATTATGCTTCGGTTTTGCTGCAAATTGAATCAACGTTGATATCGTGACGTTGTTTCACCGTCCATCATGGGATAATGAGTCATGACAATGCTGACTGAATTTGTGATTAACTGTACACTAAAATATTGTTAACTGTCAAATTACTTGCAGCAATGGCTTAATTAAACACATTTAATAAAAATATAACACATGCAAAAGATTGTAAAACAAGTTTTATTCTGAAAAAAACAAGTCTAAAAATACTTTCTAAAACAGATGAAAAACATCTCAAACTTTAAATTGCAGCATTTTCGAAGTAGGCTAATGTTAAAAACCTGTAAAGCAAGTGTAAATGTTTATAATTTAATGTTTAATATTAAATGTATAATTTAATAATGTTCAATAATTTAATAATGTTCAATTGTATTGTATTGATTATTTGCTAGGCACAATTATTCCAATGCTCACCATTTGAACATTATTTCAATAACATGTTCAACACAATAATTTTTAATTGATTGACAGCCCTAATTTATATGCGATTAAAATGCGATTAATTTCGATTAATTAATTACAAAGCCTCTAATTAATTAGATTAATTTTTTTAATCGAGTCCCGGCCCTAGTTACAATTTAAACAAACAGAGAGTAATGTTATGGTAACACTTTTACAATAAGGTTCATTAGTTAACTACCTTAGTTAACATGAACTAAGAATGAACAATACTTCTTCAGCATTTATTAATCTTAGCTAATATAAATTTCAACATTTACTAATACATTATTAAAATCAAAGGTTGTATTTGTTAACATTAATGAATGCACCCTGAAGTTACATGAACAAACAATGAACAGTTGTATTTTTATTAACTAACATTAACAAAGATGAATAAATACTGTAACAAATGTTTTGCTCATTGTTAGTTCATGTTAGTTAATACATTAGCTAATGTTAACTAACAAACCTTATTGTAAAGCGTTAACAACGTTATTTCAATTACATTCATCATGTATTAAAACACGTTCTCATTCTAATGTTGACAGCGACTTTGCTCACTAGGTTTTGAACCAGAGTCGTAGAAGATAAACAAACAAACAGACAGTAATGTTATTTAAATCACATTCATAATGCATTAAAACAAGTTCTTATCCGCTTCTGATTGCACGTGCCCCGAAAGCAGTCCGTAACCGGCGTATCACGTTACATTGCCCGATAAACAGGGCGAAACAAGATGTGACAGCATCCATTGAGAATAGGTGTGTGTAGCAGAGCGTCCCGTCCCTCAGTCTGTCTGCCGCTGGAGGTCGTGGCCCGCCGAGGTTAAGACGCAGCCGGGGTTTGGCAGAGTTCACGGATGAAAGTCAGATCGGCTGTGGCCAATTTCACACCCAGCAGATGCCAACGCCACTGAACTGGCACGACAGGTGGGGGATGCTAATTGGCAGTGTGTGTATACGGTTACAGAGGGGTCGGGACTGACGCAGAGCTGTCAGCGTGAAGAAGAGGGGGAGCAGGTGGGCCTCAACTTGTTTATTTTGGGATTACGTGTGCCGTTTTAAAGTCCCCCTGTAGTCAATAATTGTATCCCTTAAAACTCATCTTTGATCACCAAAATTACATATTTAAACGTTTTTTTTCTTGAAAACAAACATGCTTTAAAATAGTTTGAATGTAACTCTACACTAGAGATGTGACGGTGATAAGGGGGGCGTTATTTAAAATGTAAAAACAATTTTTTTTACATCGCTTATAAAAAGCTACAAGTTGCACGGCACTGTGCATTTTACTTTCACTTTTAAATTAGCGTCAATTCACCCGTCGCAGGGAGTTTGATTGACAGGCGATCTGACCAATCATAATCCGCCATTTTTGTCCGAAAGCAGTTATGAGAGTTCGAAGATTATCGTCGGTGGATTTGAACTTGAAAAACTGTGTGTACTGAATTTTACTGTTATAGATTTTGAGAAGTGTCTTGTTTTACCAGTTTTCATAATGTAGAGAGCGTGTTAATTTATCACATAAATAGCCTATAATAAATCAATATAAGTTTATATACAAAACAGGATAAGATTGACTAAATATGATAATAAAAAATAGCTGATGAAATTAACACTATCCAACAGTGCTTTCGCTGTTCTAAAACATGGCCATCATGGTAAAATAATTATAATTTATGGCCTCAATTGGCTTTTTGCTTTTATAAATCAACGATAAAAGCAATATGATAATTTATTAATTTCTTAATTTTTTAATTTATTATTAATTTTAATTTATTTTTATTATTTATTAATTTATTTGCACAAATTAAAGGAAGTACAACACCAAGGACAAACTGATGCATATACAGTGCCGGAGAAGGCAAAAAGCCAGTATGGCTTATCTAAAGCCTCCACCAAAGAAAGATAAAAAATAACCAAAGAATGCAAACACAATATAATACAACTCATACAAACATTAATAAAAGAAAAAAAAGAAAAGAAAATAACATTGATAAAACATCAATGTTCAGAAGAATTCTTCTTGCTAGAGGAGTTGTTTAGTCTAATTATATATATATTAAGAAAGCGTAACTGATGTAATAATCAGAATAAGCAATTCCTCTAGCTAGTAATATTCTTTGTAGTCAAACTGTAGGATGTTTACTTATACAATGCACATCAGAACGAAGTTCTTTCTTATTTTGATTAGTTTGAAAAGCTTGTTTCTTCTCCATGTTTCTTCGTAAATTTTGAATATCAATATTTATCATATGAATATCAATAATATCGAATATTGAAACAGGAAAATAATAATTCAATGATGTAAACAGGGTTCAGTTCTGCTGTAAAGCGGCTCTTGAAGGAAAATAGTGTCATTGCTCAGCTGGAGTCAGTTCAGTGTTAATTCAGTTTCGTTCATTAATACAAAAATCATCAAATATGAATTGAGTTCAATTAAAGCAGCTCTGTCATCGTCCAGTTCTCCGACAGTCGAATCAGAAACATTGCTGAATATCATGTGTCCCCAGAGGTGACGATATCAAGGTGACAGGCTCAGTCGAGGGACCAGTTCTCCTCTGGCCAAATCAATCAACACCCTGTGCAAATACTAGCCTATCTGTTGTTTCTCATATATGTATATGATCAGATGTGGTCTGGCATTGATATCTGAGAGAGAGTGAAGGGAACGTGTGCTCTTGAAACGCATGAGTCACACTGATGCGCCTCTGTCATTTACAGACACTTCAGTCGCGTTAAGAGACTCCCGCCGGCCTCGCTCGGTCCTCGTGATGCCAGGACTCATCGACGAGCACAGGAGAGTGTGGCGATGAAGGCCATGAAATGTCAGGACACACGTGGTGTATTCATGCTGACGCGTTTGCTGTTGTTCTAGTCAAGGGCTCTGTTTGTCAGGCATAAAAGCATCGAGCAGAAACGTGTGGGATGGGTTCGTGAATGCATTAATTTTGTCATGATTTATTCATCTTTACGTCGTTCCAAACCCATGTGACTTTCTTTCTCTCTCGTAGAACACAAAAGGAGAGACCGTGCTGCTCTTTTCCATGCTAACTGAAACAATTATATATTCTGTATTTAAATGATTGAATAAAATAAATGATAATAAATAAGAAAAAAAATATTATTATTAATAGTAAATATTCAAGCATTGTTAGATTATGACTTCTTTAATCACAGGGAACTGCAGTGAAGTGGGACACTCGACACACGCGACTCATTTACATTGGCAAACATGTCGTTAGTGCTGTAGATTGTCATTGGAAAGGCGTCGCTTCATCTGTGACAGATTGGCAGCTCTGACACACACCCATGATCAAAACACATCATGTGCACCACAGATCTTCTCACCCAGGTTCGTCATGATCGAAGCTGGTCATCTCAATGATGTCTTAATTGAGAGATCATGTGAAGATATTTTTTAGGGCTTTTATGCATTAAACTGAAAAAGGATTCAGTTTAATGCATTAAAAATATTTAACGCAATTAACGCAGCATCCGTTTTTTCCCGTCATCCTTTGGCTGCGCTGTAGTATATGGCTATGTTATCGTTCATATCTGTATATTCCCTTCCTGTTTGAACACATTTTTTTAAATAACTGTCTTTATGTTGTTTTTCTACAATAATTTGGAGATTAACTGTGAAATTATTAGAATATGAAAATATATTAAAAACTTCAATGTTAGGTGCGATTTATTGTTTTTTTATTTATTTTTTATTGATTGATGGCACTAATTTTTCCCTACCTGCATCAGCAAATTATAAGCAAACCGGTTTAAGTATGCTTGTTACTTGTTTATTTAGTCATTTACTGAATTTTATTATCACGGGAAATGACGCGCATGAAATGTGAATCATTGTCCAGCGTTTTGCGAGCAACTGGTGATAAAGAAAAATGCTTCGTCGCCTTGAATCAGTGCATCACTACTGAATGACTGCGCTTTTGCTGTGGGGCTGTTTTGTGTGTGTGTGGGTGTGTGTGTTTGTATGCATGTGTGTATAAGAGAGTTTATTTGTGTGTTAAAGTGAGAATGTGTGGTGGATTATTGCGGCTCCTCAGGGTGGGCGTCACATCTCAGCACTTCACAGATGATCAGATTTACAGTGCTGGATCAGGCATGCTGAAGCAGACGGCCTCCTCTGTGCCCTAGAGACACAACACACACTCATTCATGCCTGCGTTCTTTTATTGGTTCATAATATTTTAATATATATTCATATATTCGTTTGCTTATTAATGCATTTGTGTATTCATGCATTGTCAATTTTTTAATTTTTACATTTTTGAATTAATGTTTTTGTTGTGCATTCATTCATTTGTTGATTTCATTTATTTGTTCATTAAAATCACAATTATGAATAGACAACTAAACAAAATAACGTAATTTATAGAGGTTCTGACAAAATTGTAATTGCTGTTGTCTATTTAAAATACACAACATATTAAAAAAAAAAATGATTGAATGAATGATTCAATGACTCACTCACAAAGACTTCACTTGTTTCATTGCTGGATGAATCAGTGTTTTTGAACAAATCTCTTGAGCGAATGATTCAATTACAAATGAATTTTTAGCTGTCACTTGTTGCCACCTACTGGTGTAATGATGTAATTAATACAATCTTCATTTGAAGCATCAAGTTACTTTCTAAAGGTGATTTGCTCTATTTTGATCACTACCGTAGACATCAGTGTTTATATCTGAACTATAAACCTTAATCCCAGCACTTCTGTGATAATTTGAATGATTGTAACACAGAAATAATGATACTGTGATGTTGAAAAGTCTGTTCGTGAAGCTGATTCATACCTATACATGACAGATGCTCTCTCTCAAAGGTTTAATAGACACTTAAATTGTCATTTAGGTCATTCGTGCATAAGTATTTATGCATTCAATCATTTTTTTCATGCTTTCACTATTTTATAAACTAATTTAATCATTCATTTTGTTATGAATTCATTCATTTGTTCATTAAATTGTTAATTCATGCATTCATTCATTCATTCATTCACATAGTATGTAAACATGCTCAGAATATTTAAATGTACTGATTTAAATATTTTTGTTAATATATAACTAAACATGATAAAGCAAAACTCAATTTACTGTAAGGTTCATTTTAGGTCAAGGCCTGGAAACAAAGATCACCTTTTGCACGGCAGAATTAATATAATGCTGCTTTAACAGTTGTCTTGTGTTAGAGTTCATTGACTTCAATTATATTGCCAGTATGTTCAAAGAAGAAGAAAAACAAATCTAGGTTTTGAATGACATGGCAAGAATTCTCACTTTCAGTTTAATCAGAGCTATTATTGTGCACTCGCTCTGGCTCAACACAAGGTTGGCTGTCATCATCACAGTGTTTTTCCAGACCTTGAGAACTTCAGCTTGTGGTTTGATGCATCAGCACAACTAAAAACAAACACAGAGAGTGTGCTAAGCGAGTTAAGATCAATCTTTTGTTACTCTTTTATTCTTTGTGCACCAGCCGCCTCGCGTTTTCACTGCAACTCCTACACACTCCATGAGGGCGTCCATGTTGAATCAGTGCACCTGGTTAAAGCGTATAGAAATGAATGTGAAATCTGAGGAGCTTTCGGTGAGCGTGTGCCAGTGTTCATGACGTGCTCAGGCGCTGATAGATATACGTGTGTGTGTGTGTGTGTGTGTGTGTGTGTGTGTGTGTGTGTGTGTGCTGGGATGTCCCTGCAGATGACAGGTTATGTGAGAATAGGCGTTTTAATGAGAGTCTCTCTCAGGCTTAGGTGAGCGGGATCTAGTCTTTCTTGCGCATTACTCTCAGACACGTCAGAGCCGTCTGTGGGATTATTGCTGCGGAGAGTCCAATGCATGCGTAATTACCAGCGGGAGAAACTGCTTTAAATGCATTTCAGGCATGTTCACATGATGTCATAATCTGCTCATTATACTGCTTCATTTATTACACTCAGTCATAAATATATTTGGAAGTGCAAAGACATAGTTGCAGCATTTTACACTTGCATCAAAAACTCACAGCAAAAATAATATAGTTTGCAGTCTAAATTGAGACAATAAATATACATTTATGTGTTTCTTTTAGTTTTTCTTTGGTTACTGCACACAAACACACAAACATATTCATATTCACATATTCATTCACTAAAGTGTTTGCTTGAAATAAATTGTTACAGGATTGTATTGTTCAGTGTGTGGCTACACTCATTATTTTCTCTATTAAGAGCTGCTTATTCATGCATTAAATGTGTAAATTGAAACTACTTTGTATTGCAAACTGCACTGCAGACATATATATATATATATATATATATATATATATATATATATATATATATATGTATTAGATAGATGTAAGATTTATGTACTCATGTGTGCGTTAGTAACGTTAACTAAACCAGCGTCAGGCAGTATTTCCCCATAAGTCTCTCTCACCTCATTATTTGTAATTGCCTTTTCCGCTACAGTGAAACTCACTTTGGGGAAGCGGTGATCTGGAAGAAGCTGATCCCTGCATTGAGTCTAATAAACTCTCACTTCTCACATCTGCAAAAACAACATCTCAGAATCTCAAACATCCCAAAAATGAGGACGCACTGACCATAAATATTCCAAACTGCATGATTTCATTTTTCTCTTTAATTTGTTTACGTTAGAAAAAAAGCATTTGTAGAAGTATTGTTCTTGCATTGCAAATATGACCTGGACTTTAAGGAAATTAAGCATCACAGGTTGCTCGGTCTCACACCGTGTCCTAACCAGCCGCGACGGCGACACGTGGCGATTCTGTTTTAGAAACGGTTTCTATTTTTCTGCGACGTCGCGCTGGAACAACGAACACAAAGTGTGGCAATGATAATCTCAGGTACTCTTTATGTGCTTTATTTAATGTTAAAAGCGTGTAATGTGACTTTGAATATCATTTAGTGCTCCAGCTTTATAGCTGTAAAAGCAACAATGGATAATTCACCTCAGATCTTGAAATGAAACAAATGGAAACAAGAACGTTCAAACTGTGAACAAACAAGTGTATTCTTTGACAAAGATTGTTTTAGTCACTCGGTGACCTATGTATTATAATAATGTCAAAATGGTGTAATATTTGTCAATTTGATTATGCAGCTTCTTATCCATTTTCTTGCGAGTGCCGTCAGACTCCACCCACACGCTGTTCTGATTGGCTGGCTCCGCCCACACGCTGTTCTGATTGGCTGTGGGTTTTGATTGATTTCAACACATCTCGCAGTCGCCTCTAGTGTAGACCAGAGTGTGTGAGCGGAGTGGAGCGGAAAGAATTTGCGCTCCACGCTCAAAGCATTTCATAATTACTCCGCTCAAGCTCCGCTCTAGGTGTACAATTTTCCGCTCCTCGCTCCGCTCCCACTCCGCCCTTAATACGTCTCGCTCCGTATTCGCTCCACGGTAAATTTTTATCCTTTTTTTTTTAAATAACACCAACCTCTGATCAGAAAATGCATGTAGCCTACTGTAAAACGAATACGCAGTACTAAGAGAAACACATACACATACTTTATTGGAATTTTGAACAGCCCCAAACCAATAAATTAGGCTATCCTTTAGCTCACTTTAAAACAAAGCAAAATAGAAATCACAGGGAATCTTTTGACGTTGTAATCACCTCCCCGCACTCGCGTTCTCCTTTGTCATCACTACCTTTTACAATACATTTATATTTTTTTCCCCTTCTTCACGGTAATATTTCGGAAACGATCTGAAAAGAAAACGCAAAAGTACTTTTTTAGTGTACTTTTTTAAAAGTATTGCAAGGTGGCAATGTGAAGCACTGATCGGTGCCTTCACTGTCTAGTAGACTTTTGCTTACCTTTTAGACACAAACACGACGGTGGAGCGTTTTTAAGATTTCCACTCTGGAGGGTGGTTTCACTTTTTTGCGTTTTTAAGGCCCAAAAACGCCATCGCCGTCTAAACGAAAGGCACATCTGCTAAAATGTTTTCAATTCACCCGCGAGCGTTCTCGTGTAAACTGGGCCTTATAAAATCGTCCATCATATAATGGAGTTGCACAGGCGGAAATCGCGAGGGGGTCGGTAAAATATCATTAAAAGCATGTGTAAAATTAATTACATTACTTTATATAAATGTTTGTGAAAGTACTTGTAAAACAATATAAATGCAAAATATGATTAGAAACATTTTGAGTCCCCCTCCGTTTGCCTCACAGTGGTTTGGTCCTGAGTGATAGTGGAGCGTTTTCGGAGCGAGAGAAAATCACAACGCTCCAATATTAAAAAAAATCCGCTCCTCGCTCTTGACAAAATCACGCAGCTCCGCTCCCACTCCGCACCGCTCACATACTCTGGTGTAGACAGTCTAATTATTTGTCGCTGGAGTCTTATCGCATCGCGTCTAGTTAGGACACGGTCTTACAGACTGATCAGCACTTGGTACTGTGCAAGACTAAAGATTTAGTGTAATGTTTCAATTTCTTCTGTATTTCACTGATTCAGTTCCACTCTATTCGCTCGCTACCCACAGAGCCCTTCATTTTAAAAGCAGGAAGTGATGTCGCTGAACAGCTCTCACGGTCGTGTAGGTCATATGATGAGTGCGGGAAATGGAGATGCATGAAATGGATCAGAACTCCGGAAGAGGAACCGGGAGGGTTTACTCAGTCCTACTTTCTCATCCACCTTGGTTCTGGTTGCAGGGAAGTTCACTTAGTTAGGTTTCCTTTGACCGCTAGAGAAAACTCATTGGTGGTCGTTCACCCAGGACGTGCCACAGACACGAGACCCCTTCTTGGGTTCACAGCTTCATCGCAGGTTTTGAAGGTACTTTTTCAGTGTGTCACATTCAGTCTGTGAGCATGAAGGCATGAGAGATCAGCTAGACTCCACGAGACTCCATTGCCCTTCAGCAACGCAAACTGACAGATGCATTTTCAGGCTGATAGCCAGACAACTGGTGCATGACCATATCTCTGTTTCTTGTGAGGGTTCGCACTCGTGAGGATACTCTTGCTTTGTGGTTAAGATTAGTGGCTAAAGCACAGGGATAGTGACCAGAAAGTTACTGATTCGAGTTCCTGAAGGTGCAAACCATCAGCCGTTGTGGCCTTGAGCATGACATAAAGTCAACATGAAATCAACATATTAACCTTGTTTACTGTATTAATATTTGTTCCCGGTTTCATTGAAAGCTTCGTTAGTGCATGTTGTTCTAAAGAACTTTTTCTTCATCAGTCATCACTAAATATTTGCTCTACTTCTGAATTGCAAGGGGTTCGTGAGTTGACGAAAAGCTAATAATTCATTAATTTATAAAAATGTACAAAAAAAAAACATTTTTATTCAGAAATTAAACTTTTTAATTATTAATTGAAGGGTTATTGCTATTATTTTTAATAAGTTTCTTGAGTTAGCCATGAAAATGGAGTAGCCTTTGCTGATGTGCTGTCAAATTATATAATAATAATAATTTAAAAATAAAACACTTACCAAAATATATAAATAGTTTATTTGTTTACCTGATATTAACTTAAAATCTCAGCGTTCCGCGGACAAAAAAACTTAGTGTGGGAATCCCTGAAGTAATAAGATACTGGTTAATGTAAATTTATTAAAGATTATGGCAATAATTGCAAATTGAAGCGTTGCGATTAGCGATGAACTGGAGAATGAACTTCAAGCTCCCTCCATTATCTTGGTTTGGAAATACATTCATTTAATATTTAGTTTTTACTTTGCAATACATGATGATAACGATAAAGAAGAAAAATTGTTTGCAAATGTTGCATCATGTTGAATTAAACTCCAGTAATATGTGTTCTCAAGTCAGTTTAAGTAAGAGTTTAAGTGGCTTGCATTTATACATGATGTCCTGTTCATGATATGCAACTGTTTGTGTGTGTATACAACAAGAGAAACTTGTTTTTATCAGTAAATGCGTGCCGAGGCATCCACACGTCTCCAGTGTTTGGAGGGCCGCCCTCATCAGATGTAATGCAGCTCGCCGCTGGAATAAAGGCCCATTGAGACTCAAATGCAAATGGGTGTTTGGGTGTTGGAGGCCACAACTGAGGCTCGATTCTCCTTCTCCTCTGAAAATGGCCCCTGTGTTTGTCTCCCGCCCACCAGCGCTGTCGGATTACTTTTGACTGCAGGCCCGGAAAATCAAGGAAACCGGAGTCGAGCCGGAGAGAAGCGGGTCCGCAGTTCAAGCTCTAATTTGTGGTCGATTGGTCAAATAGTAGAGGATGACAAAGGGCGTTTATATGGAGTTAATATTGTGCCATAATTAAACAAACAAATCCAGCATTTTGCTAACAAACTCGATCTGCTTTGCAAAGGAAAACTCGACTCGCAAACAAACAGAAAGCAATGTACAAGTACAAAGGACAATTTGAGCGAAAATGCAGTGGAGTAACAAATATGTTTTTAAACATTTTACAAAAGAAAGCCTTAAAAAGGTTAATTATAGATAAATTAATACAGAAACACGTCGGCCATTTTCCTCAGCTGTAGGCAAAGGCAAGTTTCAAATCAGTGCTTCTCCCGGGAGACTAGCACTAAATTAATCCCCTAGCTTAGCGCCACCTACTGTTTTAGAAGAGGAAGTTCCTCAACTGCATTTGTGAGAAAATCGAGCCGAGAGATCTCATAAAAAGCCAAGTGTCTCTCAATCATAACAGACAGATATGCTTTTGTATGCACTAGATTTGGTATTTGTTCAAATTTTTGCAATTTGTAGGATGGTTTGTATTTATTTGTGAAATATTATTTAGGCTCATTTATTTATATTTGTAAAACACAATACATATCTGTTACTCCACTGCATTTTCCCTCAAATTGTACTTGCACATTGCTTTCTGTTTGTTTGCTGGATTTGTTTGTTTAATTATGGCACAATATTAACTCCATACGTTTAACATTTTCCGTCATTTAGTGTTTGGACAGATGACAGTAAAAACTAGGAATGTATCTATTGTTAGGAGATTCTGGGATTTTATTCCACAGGGGAAAATCTCAGTGTAAATCTATTATTAGAGTCTGAAAACACTAATTCCACCAGCCAACTTGACCTCAGTTAGACCCTAATTAGCATGTTCACCCTAAACGCTCATTTTCTTGAAAATGCGGTACGTTTATATGGGCGAGAGATGGGAATTACTTGGCTTGAGTCTGGGGCACGGATATTAAATGGGTTAAGTGGTTTTAATCCTAATCTCTCCATGAAATGGATAACAGTGTTCCCAGTCCTCACTGGGATTGAGTTGAGGAGACCGTATAGAACATTTACTGTGAGTTTATGGTGCTGGTGCTGCGTTTCAGATGTTTCAGGTGCGGCCGTTTCTGAGCTTTGAAAGGGGCGAGAGCTTTTAGGGGTTCAAAGAAGTCATTCACAGTAAGTGGAGTTAATTTGTGTAAAAGCTTTCTGGTTACCTGATACCCTCCTGGTGCTCACAACTGATTGAAAGACTTTCCCTAATGCACTTAAACAGCTGTGGTGTGACGCTGCACGTGTGTGGTGCTCATGCGGGCGACACGGGTTCAAATCTGATTCAATCAGGATCCTGATTGCACCTTTCCTCACCATTCTTTCCTGTTTATCTATCTATCTATCTATCTATCTATCTTATCCATCCATCCATCCGTTTATCTATCTATCTATCTATCTATCTATCTATCTTATCCATCCATCAATCCGTTTATCTATCTATCTATCTATCTATGTTATCTCTATCTGTCGTTCTAACTTTTATCGTTCTATCGTGCTATCTTACTGTCTGTCTGTTTGTTGTTGTGTCTGTCGTTCTCTATAGCTATTTGTCCATCTGTTGTTCTCTCTATTGTCTGTCTGTCTGTTGACTATTTGCCGTTCTATCAGTCTGTATAACTGTCTACATCTATCGATCGATCATTCATTCCTTCGTTCCTTCGGATCATTCGTTCCTTCATTCCTTCGTTCTATCTGTTGTTCGTTTCTGCGTATTGATCTAGTCTTCTATCATATCTGTCTGTCTGTATCTATCTATCTATCTATCTATCTATCTATCTATCTATCTATCTATCTATCTATCTATCGTTCTTTTGTTCCTTCGTTCATTCCTTCTGTCTATCTGTCTGTCTATCATCTATTGTTCTATTTATATTTCTATCCATCGCTCTATCATCTATCATTATATCTCATATCTATCATTCCATCTATCTATCGTTCCATCCATCCATCTATCGTTCTATCCATCCATCCATCCATCTATATATCTATCGTTTCATCTATCTATCATTCCATCTATCTATCCATCCATCCATCCATCCATCCATCCATCCATCCATCTATCTATCGTTCCATCCATCCATCTATCTTTCTATCCATCCATCCATCTATCTATATATCTATCGTTTCATCTATCTATCTATCTATCTATCTATCTATCTATCTATCTATCTATCTATCTATCTATCTATCTATCTATCTATCTATCTATCTATCTATCGTTCCATCCATCCATCCATCCATCCAAGTTTTTAGAAATTCTTTCTTTTATATTCATTATTTTTCCTTAGATTCAAATTGTAATTCTGCATCCCTTTGGCTACCTCAAAGTTCTCAGGAACTGAGTCCCTACAAAAGTCCCAACATGATGACAAGGACGCTCATGTCAGAAGACTGTCTTTGTCAGCATTCCCAGGAGCTCATCCCGTTAAGCCTCTTTGATCTCGCTCTCTCACTGTGCCGTATAGTAATCAAGCCTATTTATTTAAGTGCCGCGCGGGAGAGTGACGGGCCCGGCGTGACCCACTGTACTTTCACTCAGTGCTAGCCAGACCACACGACGGCTACACTACACTGCCTTTCACGTCAACATCTGCTTGATTTTCATGTCAGTCATAGAGATTGTATCACAGTTTTAAAGTTCTAGTAAATCTATATATGTGTCACAGTCTAGTAGTCCCTTGAGCTCAGTAGATTGTGAGTAGTGTTTTGTTCATGCCGCATTAATGGTTGTCTAACCCATTTGTTCTGACATGTAGGGTCTGACGGGTCACTTCCCTTGAGACACAAACTCATTTTCCATTATTTTAGGTATTTGAAACAAACATTGACTGCTATTGCTTGCTAATGCAGGGATACTTGACCGTTTTAAATATGTTTGCGTATCGCCTTCGAGGTCAGAGTTACTCCAGATGTAGTTATTTTTCACTGAAGTAACGCACACACCTGAGCATTGCAGTATTGCAGCTTCACTTTTCAAGTCACAATTATTTATATAGAGCTTTATACAGTACAGATTGTTTAAAAGCAGCCTTACAGTAATAAAGAGGAAAATAATTTTGTCTTTGAAAATACATGCACTAACCATGGGTGGCGGGAAAATGTACATTTTCTGTCTTCACTAAATTAAAAATGCAGCACAAAGTGACAAATTGAGTCAAATAAAAACGTGTTTGATCTTCAAAATACAGTAAAACTAGTGAACATAGATGTTATTATGTAGTTGCTTAGTACACAACAGTAAGATTCACACATATATATGCCACACAATCCAGTTAAGTAGAAACCAACAGTACAGTAACTTTCCAAACTGAAGCAGTTAATTGCTGTCAGTGTGAACACACCTTTATTATGTAATTGGCAAGATTGTGATAACATCCAAAACTCAATTCGGTGCAAATGCAGATTCACTTGTGATGCTGCATATGTAAAACCACTCTTTTTCTTTTCCTTTCAAGACACAGAATGCATTAAATGAAACTCGATTGATTGTGTGTTGCTTTACATTGTCATAAATGGCCAGGACACGATGCAAATCGATGTTGATGAGCATTCACACTGACAACAGTTTGCAGCTGCAAAGTGAAGTGAATCAGGCATTTTCAGTGATGCTGTCAATCAACAGTACATCATTTTGCCAACCCTAGAATTTACATAATTTACATACACCGCCCCCTGAACACGATTTATAGATTATCAAGACAGAATATGCTAATCAATGACTAGAAGATAACTACACATCAGCTACATAAATTCATCAACTAACCGTTCAGAAATGTCCTGTTGCTTCTTCATGTTGTCACTTCTTGAATCTCTCCATCATTGTCTGACTTCGGTTTGAACATAAAAGGCTAAAAGTTTTTGAAATTTTCAGTGCATGTGTGTGTGAGGTAAAACGACACAAGCTGTTGAAGCTCCGCCCCCTGTGCCGGGAGCAGCAGCTCATTTGCATTTAAAGGAACAGACACAAAACGATTTGTTTTTTTTTCTCACCCTCAAAAAGTGACGACTTTAACATGCTATATACAAAAATCTGTGGGGTATTTTGAGCTAAAACTTCACATACACACTCTGGGGACATCAAAGACATATATTACATCTTGTGAAAAGGGCATTATTCCACCCCTTTAAAGTTTCTTCCGCTTTTTTTTCTCCTTTAATGTCTTCATCTCATCTCGGATTTCTAAATCTGGTGCCTCCATTAATTGCAGTGATGCAGTATTGTGTAGCATGTCGAGGATCGGTCATTTGATACAGAACTTCTTCTCGTCCTCCATCAGCACCATTCCTGCCGAGTTTGACGGTAAAAATAGACCATCCCTCCTTCATTATTGAATCAGCAGTCTCCTCTCAATCTCACATAGCAAATCAAACCTCTCATACATATTCCAGTACGATCCTTTGCACAGCATCGAAAATCCCGATGGTGGAAGTCCTCTATCAGGTGTCTTTCACTTCTCCTCACCATCCGTCACTTCAGAGAGTCCGTCTTTTGGCCCGGATTGTTTGGCTTTGACACCTTTCAGCTTTTGGCCTGACGGCTGAGCAACACTGTTATTCCAGCAGGGATATCGATAGCCATCGGCACCCTGATCCTATGGATTACAGCGCTGCATATTTGGGAATTTGAGGGTGTTAAGTGTCTAGACCTGTCTTCAACTTGGCCTATAATTGATTATGTGTTTCTGACTAAGGATATTAGCATCATTTACACTAGTGGTCCAAAGTTTAGAATAGTTAACTTTTTCCCCGCCGGCGTTTAAAAAAAAGAAAGAAAAGTTTTTAGCCATTTTTACAAAAGTATTCATATTTTGTTGTATGAATGTCTGAACATGCAATTTATCAAAAGAACGAAGAACAGACCCTCTGCTTTTAAACGTAAAACCTGTTTTATTCTAGCTTCATGCATTCTTTTTTTATCAACACTTGAATGTGGGAAAGTTTCATAAAAAAAGCAACATTTTGAGCAAAAAGCTGAGAAAATCATGTTTTTGTCAAAGACTACATCCAGACCAGATTCAGAACGAAGATCAAAACACAGATGGAGTAGATCGAGTCCATCAACAGCCCTAATGCTTCACACTAAAGCTCGTCCTGGGTCGACATTTCATTCGGTAACATTAGGCATTTTTGATTCATATGCTGTTTAATGTTGATGATCGCGTTATTTTATGTAAGCATCTGCTTATGCTTTCGCTTGTTTCTGCTTCTTCTTCTTCTTCACCTGTGTTTTGATCTGGAGATTAAGTACTCTTTCAGAAGATGTGTAAAAGCGTCCCCTACCATATAATAGTAAAACACGGATTGCCGGAAAAGGCCATGTGGGGAAGCGTTGTCACAAATGATGGAAATTTTCAATGGCAGGGAAAGAGTTAAGATGTTTTAATGTTTTTGAAAGAAGTCTTTTATGCTCATCAACGCTGTATTTATTTGATCAAATATACTATAAAAACCATAATAATGCGAAATATCATTACTATTTAAAATAAGTATTTGAATTTTGAAATTTTCAGTGCATGTGTGTGTGAGGTAAAAAGACACAAGTTGTTGAAGCTCCGCCCCCTGTGCCGGGAGCAGCAGCTCATTTGCATTTAAAGGGACAGACACAAAAACGGTGCGTTTTTGCTCACCTTCAAAAAGTGACAATTTTAAGTTAACATGCTATATACAAATATCTGTGTGGTATTTTGAGCTAAAACTTCACATACACACTCTTGGGACATCAAAGACTTATTTTACACCTTATTTGTCTTATTTTATACCGCCCCTTTAAATGATCGCAAATGCAACATATTTTGGGTGTGATCAATCACCCAAGGTCTCGACCGCGTTAACAAAAGTCAGATATTTGGGTTCCTGGCACTGCAGTGAAGCTGATTCAGCGTTGTTTAACTGTTTGGAGATCATGGAAATGACAGCCATGCTCCGTTTAGATCTAGTTTCGTGTTATTTATAGCACACTATCTCCATTGTAATCCAAGTAAGGAAGGATACCTGGACATCTTGCGCTTTTATCCTTGTTGTCATAAACCAACACAAGCAAGCAAGACCTCAGATAAGCTGAGCGAGCACATTCCTGCGAATGCTTCCCAAGAGGTTTTCAAGGGATTTGTGACCTCCCTGCAACAATGCAGAGTACACAATAGCGTATATAGGTCACATCTCTACTTTAAACGGTCTCATACCATAAGGAAACAAGTATGATTGAGTAAATGTTATACAATTTGATCATAGTGAAATAAGCACGAAAAAATCTGAATAACATTTTAATTTTGAATGAATGTAGTTTATACAGAGATGTTTGTCCTGCTTTGTTCTTCATTTCATTCAGGTTTTAATTTTTGCATATAGAAAGCATTGCATCTGGTTAGCAGTGAGCTAGTGTCAGGATAGTGTCACAGTGTATGATCTGACAGCTAGCACAATGCTTGTGTTTTTAGTGTGTAGTCAGAAGAAAAGTTAAAGATACTGCTAAATGGATAGATAAGCTTGTGTACATGCACACATATGTGCATCAGTCTTTTCCACATTGTACTAGTTTTATTTTTTTTCATGTAATTTGTTATTTAAAAAAAAAAAAAATCATTTTTAAATGTAGCAGACATTAAAAACCGAATTAAAAAAAAATGCAGAATTTAGAAATAATAAAATGTAGTTAAATTATATATATATATATATATATATATATATATATATATATATATATATATATATATATAAAACCAATATCAGAAATATTAAAATCAGAAATAAAAACATTTTGAAATATAAAAGTAATTAAAATTTTTTTTTTTTTTAATTAAACAGAGACATTAAAAACAGAAACAAAAAATACAGAACTGAGAAATATGTGAAATTAAAATATATATAATTAACCATATTTATAATAAAACAAATTACACATTTCTTTGTACTAATGTGCTAATTATTATTTTACTCAATTATATCTATATTTTTGTTTCCTTCATTTTCCTTGTTTTGTAAGTCTCATGAGCGTGTGATCTGTGTGCTCAAGGTTAGCGTGGAGATCTCGCAGCTGATGCTGTAGGACTCATGCAGGGCGATGAGCATCTGCAGAACACGAGAGATTCTCTGTGTGTGTGTGTGTGTGTGTCTGCAGTATGTGCTTCCGCTGCGCTTCTTTAACCCCTCCTCCACTATTTCTCACATCTTGTATCAGCTCGGCCTCCCGTGTCACTGGATATCCTGCAGTGGAGTTTTAATGCAAACACACGCTTGACCTTGTGAGAATATTCTTCTAACTTCGGCCTACTTAATTAATATTGCAGTATGGAGACGACATCTTCTCTGCATTGATGCTGCTTGTATTTCATGTAGAGTCATTTCTACACTGTTTTTAGCTCTCTTCTCTTTTTTTATTGCAGAGGCAAACTTTATTGATGTTATTTCTCATATGTGACCCTGGATCACAAAACCATTCATAAGTCACACGGGTATATTTGTGGCAATAGCCAACAATACATTGTATGGGTCAACATTATTTGATTTTTCTTTTAATGCCAAAAATCATTAGGATATGAAGTAAAGATCATGTTGCATGAGGATTTTTGTAAATTTCCTACCGTAAATATATAAAACATTTATTTTTGTGAGTGAATGCAGCACAATCGCCAACATAAATGAACAACTTCAAAGGAGATTTTCTCAATGTTTCGATTTTTTTGTACCCTCAGATTCCAGATTTTCAATAGTTGTATCTCAGCCAAATATTGTCCTATCATAACAACCCATACATCAATGGAAAGCTTATTTATTCAGCTTTCCGATTTTTAAAAAATGTTTACCCATGTGACTGGTTTTGTGGTCCAGGGTCACATAACGTGAAATAAGATTTTGGTCATATCGTCCACCCCTAAAGTGTAGTTCATGCTTTTAACTAAACTGATTTACTATTAATATAACAAAACACTAAACATTAAAATATTGCTTGCAAACCATTTTATTTTGTTAATATACTCATTATAATATTATGCTTTTGTAGTTGTGGCATCTACCTGAAAATAAATGAAAACAAACATTGACCCCTTGGGATAAATGTGTAGAAAGTAAAATAAAATATGCAAATAGTTGTTGTTGTTGTTGTTGTTGTTGTTGTTGTTGTTGTTTCTGCAGAGGTAAAGTTATTGATGATGTCTGTTTACTGTATAGAATGAGTCAATAGTCAAATAATAAGAGTGTAAAGCTATGATATGAATAGCAGCAAGTATTTTTGAGAATTTGATTGGAAATGATTACAATATATCTTGTCACAATATATATCACACTACAAAAATGCAACAGTATGTATTGTGTATAGTTCACACAAACTGAAAATTACTGTGTGAAAAAAATGTAAGTTTATAGAGTTTTAGTGTCAGCACTACATTAAACTACTGAATATAATGTATAATAATGCAATAGGGGAATATTTGTGGGTCCTAATAAATGGCAGATGTCTGATGTTACCAGTAAAAAGTGGCCCACGTTATTTTAAATATATCTAGTCAGTGAAAGAGTGCAAGCAAATTCGTCTCAAATAATTCTTGTCAGCTTCAGAATCATGAATATTTCTATTCTGGTGTCACTATGTGTCCTGCCCCATATTGTCATATGTATCGCAAGTATGTCATATGTCTTTAATTATCAACAAACGTAGATTCTCACGAGTTTGTCATTTGTGATCTTTCCCGCCGTAGGGTCGGTGTACGAGAGAGAACTGTAAGTACCTTCACCCGCCAGCGCATCTGAAGACGCAGCTGGAAATCAACGGACGCAACAACCTCATCCAGCAGAAGACGGCAGCAGCGATGCTGGCCCAGCAGATGCAGTTCATGATCCCCGGCACCACCATGCAACCAGTGGTAGGAAACCCGACGTCTGTCTTTCTAGATGCGTTTTGCTTTTGTTGAGCCTTCCACAGGGTTTCCGCAGGGCTTTAAAAAGCATTAAATGGATTTTGCGAAAATTAAGGCCTTTAATGGCATATATATATATCCGTGGTTAGTCATGGGTCATGTATGGCATTACATTTTTTTAAGATGGCATTAAAAAAGGCATTAAAAAGCATTAAATTTAATTTGAGTATACCTGCAGAAACCCTGCTTCCAGAAGGGGAAGTTGTAATTCTATCATAATAATTGGGTTTTTTTTCACAGTATTACAAATAAGTATTTTAAGCCTTAAAAAAAATGCATGAATGTTTTGCCTATCGTTGCTACATATTCGGGTCTTTAGCAACCCGGATCTATATCTAACACAGATGGAACTGCCGCAATAGTATACAGCTCTCCTGATATTTTAATAATTATTACAAAAGAATAAAATAAATGCATATTTTGTCACTTTTTGGAACTTGGAAGGGTTAAAATTGCGCAAATGCTTTTGACCATCATCACTGTCGTCAGAGTGGCACTTTGCAAACAGCACTCATGAGAAATATTAAACAGCAGTATTTTAACATGCATTAAATTTGACTTTTTTTTATTTTATTTTTTTTATACCTTTTAAGATTTTTAATCTAACTGACATTAAAAACAGACATAAACAATTATATTTCAATTATATTTAATAAAAAAAATTCTGTAAAACTATAAATAAATTTAGCAGACATTAAAAACAAATTTGAAAAATACAGAATTTCGAAATGGTAATATGTACAGTTAAATTATATCTAATTAAAAAAAATAATAATTCTATCATAATAATTGTTGTCTTCACAGCCTACATTTCCTGTCAGCCAAGGTCTGGGCTCGAGCCCTGGACTGAGTTACGCGCCGTACCTGACTCCCATGAGCCACGGCATGGGTCTGGTCCCCACAGAGATGCTCTCCAGCACCCCTGTGATCGTCCCGGGCAGCCCACCGGTCAGCGTGCCGAGCTCGTCCTCCACACAGAAACTACTGCGCACCGACAAGCTCGAGGTAAAGCGTCACATCGAGACATTATGAGGCCGTCGTTTCATTCAGCTCGAGATGAGCCGCATCATTTCTGAGCCAGAGTTAGTCTCATTGCAATTACTGAATTCTAGACAAATGGTATTATAAAACCTAAATAATATAAAAGTAAGTCTAGTTCATGCTTTTAACTTACATAGGGAATTAACGTAAGAGATAATTCAGTATGCAATTACATGTAAAAATAAATAAATAAATAAGACCAATTATATGTCAGTATGCAAATGAATGCAAGAAAGCATAATTCAGTATGTAAATATTAGCATCATCACTGTAGGCTAAATTCTGAATATTGAACATTTGAGTGAAGTTGAGATCACTATGTAATACAATTAAAATTTACCTTTAAAATATTGCTTGCAGAATACACATTAAAATATTATGCTTTTTGGCCTCAAAAGGATGCAGTGTTGTAGTTGCAGCGTCTGCCACCAGGGACAAACTCTTAAAACTATGCAGTCAAACCTTGAACCCCTAGGTTTAACGGGTAGAAAGTGAAATAAAATGTGCAAATAGATTTAAGAGAGAAAAGACAGATCACAATTCAGTATATTGCCAGATATAAGAAAGAATTGATCTGATATTTTGAGGAATCACAATAAATCACAATCATAATACAGTATAAGATGTTGGAGCAACATTTTAATATGCAAATATGTGTAAAAAACAAACAAAAAAAAGACCATAATTTAATATAAAGAATTGATGAAAGAAAGAAAAGACATAAATCAGAATGCAAATTAACTTAAGAGAGAAAAGGCCAATCATTCAGTATGCAATTACATGTAAAAAAAAGATCAATTAGAATTAAAAAAAAGACAAAGAAAAGACCAATCATATGTCAGTATGCAAATTAATGCAAGAAAGCAGACCAGTCATAATTCAGTATGCAAATGTTAGCATCATCATTGTCGGCTAAATTCTGAACATTGGAGTGAAGTCGAGGTCACTGGGAGATTTTCAGACTTAAATGTTGAAGTTTATGAAGACCAAAGGCTTTTGTCTGTGTGTTAAAGATGGAGCTGAATTTATTGCAGAAAAGTGTGAGAAAGAAGTGTGAGGCATTTCAATTCAGCTCTGCCTTGTAAGAAAATGATCAGTGTGGTTGAAACAATAACAGTTGAAGGTTGTGTGTGTGTGTGTCACTAAATATGCCATCACTTAGCAACTGACTGATATCTGTGATAATAAGAGGCTCCGTTCCTCCGCGGCCCTCCCACATCGAGAGGCTGTCGCTGCTTTTGTTAATATTCAGCTCTGTGTGTGTGTGTGTGTGTGTGTGTGTTTATTTGCCATACCTGTGTTCATACATGAAACCTTTGTTGGAAACTTCAATGACTCACCTCTCTGTTGGCATATTTCTGTTGTGTTCCCTGTTTGTTTTGTCTGCGTGTTTGTTTTGCGTCTTGCGAACGGCAGGTGTGTCGCGAGTTTCAGCGGGGAAACTGCGCGCGCGGCGAGACCGACTGCCGCTTCGCCCATCCTAGCGACAGCCCCATGATCGACACGAGCGACAACACGGTCACCGTGTGCATGGACTACATCAAGAGCCGCTGCTCGCGCGAGAAGTGCAAGTATTTCCACCCTCCGGCGCACCTTCAGGCCAAGATTAAAGCAGCTCAACATCAGGCTAACCAGACCGCCGTCGCAGCGCAGGCCGCCGCTGCAGCCATGGTGAGCCAATCACAGCATGCACAACTCATATTCAAATAACATGCATACAATTCAACGTTTAAAGAGTCATGTTAGAGGTTTTTAAATTACACCACCAGCTGCATTTAATTTAATTTACTGCATTGAATCGTAACCAAGGCAGTGCTTAGAATTGTGAAACCTTTTTTGGTAATGTGTGCGATAAAATCAATTGACAACACATGTTGAGAGAGACGCGCCGGCGGAGCTTGCGATTAGGATATCTGATGATGTTAGCACGTTAAATGTGGAGCACTGCTTTATTATTATATAGCCATGACCCATCTCCAGAATCTGGGCGGGGTTGCGTGCCAAATCTGTGTCGACTCCCTTATCTCGTCCCTGGAGGATTTTAGTCCTACTAAACATTGTGAGTAAAGAGAGAGAGAGAGAGAGCTGTGATAAAAATCACTCCCCCTTCTTATCCATCTTGTACTATACTGATGCGATCATTATTAGGAATAGGATATTAATATAATAAGCACGATGGCTTAAAAGCTTTTTTGCTCACACCCTTGACTACACAAGGTCACGGGGTGCGGCTCACTTCCCCATTTCTCTGCCCAATGGGAGGCCTACTCTCCTCAAATCAGTCGAGATTAAATTAAGGAGATGGATAGCATCTTCATGCCAAACTGACGTGAATGCACAGGTTAATCTGCTATCCAAGCGAAACTGTATTTTGGTCACATGCCAGGCTGCTCTCACTTGTCTACGTGTCTACACTACAAGCGAGCGAACTTCGTGCACCATTATAAGCAAGCCATGCTGAGTTTAGTTGCATTTTGCACTTGCAGTGGCTTCGGTTATAATATCGATTACAATAAAAATCACAATCTATGCAGTTTATTCTGTTGCATCACTTGCTGCATGGACAGTTTCGTTAATGTATATGGCTTTGATTATAACAGGTGCTATCAAGTTTTGTTGCATCGCAATCTCTGCATGCATGCAATTTTGTTGCATGGCTTTGCTGCAGTTTTGTTGATTTCTGATGGGAGCAATCGACACTGCAAGCAAGCCACGCAGCAAAAATAACCAATGAGAACACACATGCACTGCAAGTGAGAGATGCATCAAAGCCAGTATTGCACATTTGCAGTGTAGACAGCTTTTTGTTGTTTATGGGAGCAACTGAGATTCGTCTACATTGCAAGTCAGCAAAACAAAACTAGATGTCTCCTGTTATAATCAGCAAAACTGTCCACATCGAGAGCGGTGTGATGCAATAAAACTCGATATTGCATGCTTGTAGACTAGCTTTGTTGTTTATAATGGGATTTAATTTGTTTAGCATAAGTGCAATGTGTTGCAACAAAACATGATCACTCCCATTATAATCAACAGAAGCTTTATTGTTTATACGACAAGTAATCCACTTTTGCATTGCTTTATTGCAGTGTTTCTCAAGCCAACATAAAGTTTGTCTTGAACCTTTTTATCTAGTTTTATTAAACAAGCATCACAATAAAACTATGTCGCTCCTGTTTAAGCCGTCTACACTGCAAGCGACGCAATGCGATGTGAAGCTTGTGTGCATGCAGTGTAGAAAGCTTTGTTGATTATAATGAAAGCATGTACTTTTTTCTACAATGCAATGCAAGAAAACTAGATCGCTCCTGTTATAATCAATAAAACTGTATACGTTACAAATTCACAATGCAACGCGACAATTGCGCGAGCTTATAATGGGAACGATCTAGTTTTCTTGCACTGCGTCGCTCATTGGTCGCGTCACTCGCTTGCAGTGTAGACACAGTGTTTGGCAGCAAGCTTTCGCGCTTCCACATCTCGCGCTGGTGTGGTTTTATTTTGCTGTCATGACACTCACATGCTTGGCCTCATTCGTTTTGCTGTTTACTCCATTTTCGCTTTTGCTGTTGCCCTGAACCTTTTTTTCTTTTTCCACTGTGGCGTCTGGGTCAGAAGGTGACGCGAGGACAGTATCAGCTCACCAGCCATAACAATAAAACGAGTGAAAATAAAGAGCCAGGTTTCCCTGAGCGTGCAGCGACCTGAGATAACCCGCCGGCTTTAGCTTTAACGTTTAAACGCTGCTAGCCTTAAGGTGCACTGTCCTTTCCCTGATTATGATGTGTTGACATCACAGATTTTTGTTGTAGGGTTTAAACCAGGCCGCTCACTGAAGCAATCGATCCGTGCACCCACGACCCAAATGCGAAAGAGTTTAAACTGTTATAGTTTCTTCATTTTCTTGTCTTTTATTTTCTCTTTGTTTTGTTTTTCTCCAGTGGAAGGTTATGTAATTCTGTATGATAAATCCCTGTGGGTGGCATATTTATTTTAATGGTTCTCTATGTTGGCGGAGGGGAGCTAAACATGAAACTCTTGGTTACAAGAATATGCCTTCAGCATGCAGGAATAAAGTGCATCTTATTCTGATTCTGTTTATTAAAAGCATACGTGTAAGCTCTGTTCCTAAACCTACTGATCTGCCCACCTAGACAGCGCTAGACTCTATCGTAAACATGACTTGTGCATTGTCATTCTGCTTTCTAAGAAATGCACGCAGCAAGTATCCTTCAGGGAGAATTTAATCCCAGAATGCATCTGACAAGCTCAGTGAACAGTTAGATTTTAATGCAGAAAGTATTACTAAAATCGTTCAGTCATAAAAACGTGTATTTTTATGCTTGGAGTGTTAGTTTAGCAACATGCAAAAGTCAGACTTTAGTTGCGACTCAGTGCACTTTGCATGAGAAGTGTTCTCTGCGTTTCCAAATAAGTCACTTGTGCTTGAGGAGGTAGTAGACAGCAATGCAGCACACTAGGTTTTTGAACAGAGCTTCGAGAGAGTCCAGGCATAGATGTTTTTCCTGTTAATAAAATGTTCCTCTTTCTTTAAATGACTCTTCAAGTGCATCATCTTTCCCTCGTGCAACCCATTTGCTGTAATCTGTATACTATAAAGAAGAACAGATGCATTTTTTCTTTTCCACATTCTTATATTTTTTTTTTTCTTTTGTGTGGATATTCTGATTTGAAGCATTTTTGCATGGCCCTCAGCGTCATCTCATTTCAAGCAATTCCTGTTTTCTTTACTAAATATTTTGCTGCCCGTCATTCCATTGAGCCACATCTTTACCAGTTCTTACCAGTACTTTTGCATGGCATTTTACTAGTGAGGAATATTGGAGATCTACGAACTAGGGTTAGGTGCATATAATCCTTTATATGAGTATAAATATAAATATAAATATGGGCCACATCTGACACCACAATAAATATAACCCATAACCAGCCACGTAAAGGAACATAAATTGGATATAAGAATAAACAGAGCTCCACATTTTGTGATCACTCGCATCAGTTGTTTTGACCTTTACGCTTTATAAGTAGAGAGTCATTGTAATCCCTTAGTTGGCAAGAACTTGCAACATATTGTGACAGAAGTGAATGTCAAGGAAGGCATTTCTCCTAGACGACTTGGCCTTGTTTACCGAGTGTCCTTTTATTTCCTCTTTGCTAAGTGCTGGTAAATGTCATAGCGCATGTTAAAATCGCCAGATGACAAGCGCAGATTTCCATTGGCAGAAACATGATGCTGTTTGTACCCTATTCCAGTCTTAATCAGCAATCACGCAAGCGTTCAATAGACGACGAAGTTAATGTAGCCTCGGTATTGACTAATCTGGCCAAACGAAGAGATATTGACGACGAACGGAAATGCCTATCTGACATTCTGCCGTCATTTGATTTTAATCCGCCGCACGCACACAGAAAAACCCTTCGATAGTGGATATCGGGTGCCGGATACGGTCAGTGTGTTTCATGCAGTGTTTGTTCTCTATTGATTTACTGCTAAAGATGATTCCGAGAGCTTTCATAGCACTAATATCTACAATCCCATTTGACTTTGAATGGTAAAATGGTGAGAATCTTGATTTCTGACGCTTTTAACACAGGTACTGTAGATGCTTTTATTTGCTTTCGTACTAATTCAGAACGTAGCGATATGTTTCTTTGAGACGAGTTTTTTCGTTTATGTGCATGCCTATTGTTTTGTATGTGGTATACTGCATTCAGATTATTTTTGTTTTTGTTTTTTTCCTTCTCACCTATCCACAATGCAATGCTGTCCCCATGATGCACCTCTGCTTGCTGTTACCTGTATGTTAATACGCTTGAATCCCATTGGCCCACTGCCATCATGTGCTCGCTGCCTGCTATTAAAAGACTCAGTCGACTGCCAAAGCAATGAAGCGACCCCTCGAGGCATCTGTAGATCTGGTACTATGACCTTTCACCTTTTGCTTTGCATGTAGCTTTTTAATGTACTGTAGCAACTCACAGACTTTTTTAATTTGGCTTCTTTGTTTTGATAGAAAAAGTAAAAGTCACCAAGTACATGTATTTAGAAATCAGTCAATTTTGAAGAATGAATGTGTGTGGTAATTTTTGAAGCCTAGTAAACATAAGTGCCTCTAAAACGGAGCGATGCAGCTTCGAGTCAACAAAGTGCATTGATGTTTGTGTAAGTGGATGCGTGCAAAGTGCCCGGTTTAACTCACGCATGTCTTCTCTTTCACGTGTGGCCGCGCTCAGGCGTTTCCCCATGGAGTCCTGCAGCCCCTACCAAAGAGACCAGCACTAGAAAAGAGTAACGGGGCCAGTACTCTCTTCAACCCCAGTGTCTTGCACTACCAACAGGCGTTGGCCAACGCACAGCTTCAGCAGCCCACCGCTTTCTTTCCCACAGGTAAGAAGAACACACCTGCACACATACAAACCCATGCACACACACACACGCACACACACACACACTGCTTCGTATTAATCACCCCTAAACGTTACACCCTTTCTCTCTCCTGCGATCCCGGCGTAACGTCTTGATAACCGAGGCCTTTAAACGTGCGTTTGTCCCTTTTGCATGCAGTGAGTGCACGAAATACTAATGCATAACTTCGAGGGAACGTTTTTTTTTTTTTTTTTAACCAGATATGTTATTTCGGGAGCATTTGATTTTCACTAGCATTATAGTGGAAGTTGGGGGTGCTTTGATCTAAAAAGCATTGCCGGCCATAGATTAAATTAGAAAAAAGTCCTTTGATCTGCACATCTGTACGCTGTCAGATTATATATCTGTCTCCCACCAATATGGGACAACACATAATGCTGATATATATATACGTGTATCATACAAAAATTGGGATCACAATTAAGATATGCACAAAGTTACAGTAGCAGATAACATAAAATATTTAGAAAATTGTGCATCATCTATTTGCAAGTGTAGAATAGCCTTTTAATGTCTTAATATATTAATCTGCCTGGCCGATATCGCTCTATCTCTACAAAATTATAAAAAAAAAATATATTTATATTTGGTTCAATATTTACTGCTATTTGAAAACGAGATATTTGTAATTTATTTAAATAAACATGGTGATATATTGTCTATCACTGTGAAATTGCTGAAATGACAAAAATTATATATGTGTGTGTATGAGTATATATGTATGTGTGTATATATATATATATATATATATATATATATATATATATATATATATATATATATATATATATATATATACACACACACACACACACACACACACACACACACACACACACACACACACACACACACACACACACACACGTTTATATAAATGTTAAAATTTACAAAATGCATCAAATTAACCCTAATTATTAAAAAAAGGTGCCGACAGTCTTCAAATAGCTAAATATTGTTTGATTAATTTGCCTGGCCAATATATCGCCTGGTGAAAACTGCAGGAACATGTTGATATTAATATTATATTTTACGCAATATTTACCCATGATTAGCATGTCTGATTTTTTTTATTATTATTACAATTAATTTAAATGTTTATTCATTCTATATTATAATATATAATTATTTTAAAACAAAATAATTTAAATAGATTTTTTATTTTACAGAACATTAACATTTTAAGTATTTGCAAACAAAATTTCAGATGCCAGTAATTTATATACTTTAATTATCTGTATTAATATTTTATTACCTATATTATTTACATTTATGCATTTGGCAGACGCTTTTATCCAAAGCAACTTGCATTGCATTTCAAGGTACACATTTACATTCTTATCAGTTCTTGCTTTCCCTGGGAATCGAACTCATGGCGTTGCAAGCGTTTGAGCTACAGGAAAGCTTTAAAGCTTTACTTATAATCGTTATTATCTGTATTTTATTATTATTCTGTGTAATCCACTGAAAAGATCGGCCTGGCTGATATAGATATATATATATATATATATATCGATGAATCGCAGTGAACAGTAGCAGTGTATTCCACCTACGATCTACTGCAGTGTTTTTATAGCCATAAACACAGGAAAAACTCTCAGTACGTCGGGTCTCGGTGCGAGTCCTGCAGTCTAATCCCTCGTAGGTGTGTTTTGTCATCACACACCCACATGGTGGTTGTGTTTTCTTTTAGCTGTCCTCCTGTGCCCCCGTTCCTCCCTCTTCTCCAGCGCGGGGCCTTTTGTAACAGCAGTATGCCTATTTTAACCGTAGGAGTGGCTGTTCCCTCACCGCATGACTCTCTTGTGTGTGTGTGTGTGTGTGTGTGTGTGTGTGTGTGTGTGTGTGTGTGTGTGTGTGTGTGTGTGTGTGTGTGTGTGTGTGTGTGTGTGTGGCTGATCCTCTGCCCTGTTGCCCTCTTCTCCTACACTGCGCTCTAATTTCACAACGCTAAGCTCCTGTCCTCTCATTTGTGGCCCTTGCGAATATTGATCCAGTTTATCTTCCTGGAATACGCCGAGGTTTTTAACCGGAATGACGACACGGTGGAGCGAGCGATCTATAATGACAAGCTGAATTGGATTTGTATGGCATGCTGAATACTGAATCTCTGGCTCTGTCTAATATGTTTTTCTTCCCTATTAACCTGTCTCCACTCTTCACTGCATGCTCACAGGGTCAGTTCTGTGCATGGCTCCTGCTAGCAGCATTGGTAGGTTCCTCCTCTTTCTGTCTGTCTGTTTCCCACCGCACACACAGATCCAGTCGCTCTTACAGGTGATTTGAAGCTTGATCCACCAAATTAGATCGTTCTCGATCAGTGAATGTGTTTTCTTGCTTTATTCTGCTTCTGTTCACCTGCAAGAGCGCTCTCTCTGTGTGAGTGTGAAATATTCACATTTCTCTCCTTGGGGTTTTTCAATTTTTCACTATTTTTTAATTTAATACAGTAATTATATGTGTTTTACATATTATTCAATATACTTGAAAATATTTCAAATTCCAATTTTTTCACAGTGGCTATTATTATTATTATTATTATTATTATCTGAATTCTATATATTTTATATTTCATATTATTCAGTTTGTTGTGTCTTATTTTAAATTATTTTTTTTACAGGGACATTATTAGGATTAGAAAATTTGTTATAATTATAATTTATAAATATCATACATTTATATTATTAATTTTATTTTACTTCATTTAAAAAAAAACGAATTTTTACAGTCACATTATTATTTTTATTGTTGCATTCTTTATATTTGCACGTATTTTACATATGCGTATATTATTATGCATTACTAATTTACAGTGGATTTTATCATTTTACTAATATTATTATTATTATTATCTTAATTATATATATTTTATATTTCATATTATTCAGTTTGTTGTGTCTTTAAAATATTTTTTTTTACAGTGACATACAAGGATTAGAAATCTGTTATAATTATTTATTATATATTTATTAATTTATTTTTATAATTTTTTATAAAAAAATAATTTATTATTTATAAATATTATACATTTATATTATTAATTTTATTTTAATTAATTTGAAATACTTTTTTTACAGTGACATTATTATTGTTATATTCTTTATATTTGTATGTATGCATTACTCATTTACAGTAGATTTGATAATTTTATTAATAATAATTATAATTATTTTAAATTCATATTATTATTTTACATTTTTAAATTTTATATATTTTTACATAATTATAATTAATTTCGCATTCTTTCACAGTGGCTATTATTTTTTATTATTATTATCATTTCATTGTTTTTAAACTGTCATGTTAAAGTCGCGTTTAAACAGTATTTTTTCGAACAGGCTCTTAATAACAGGCGTTGTCTTGTGTTGTGTACAAGTATTGATTGGGGAAATTTGATCAGTTTCCTAGAGAAATAGCCCACCTGATCACGATTGACCTGTCTGAGAGCCACACAAACGGCCTTTCGCTGTAGTTTGCCGTAGATCGTACGATCAAAACTTCTCGAAAGTCTCGAGACTGGTTAACAGCACATGTAATCTTTCACTCGAACTAACCACTCATGCCAGACTTCTCTGGGTACAACTGATTATGGTGATAAATTTCCTTGAGGTGATTGTAATCAGCCTTTTTCCTCTTGTTTTTGTTTTATTTTTTCCCATGCTTCTCTCGCTTTGCATCGTGATTGCATGCCATCTGCTGGTTTAACCTAACGATGGCTCGCTGCTCTGTAAAATACACCATTGCTAAACTACAAAACCAAAAAAACAAACAACAAAAACCCTACCAACCAACCAACCAAACACCTGTTGCATTGGTTTCCATAATGCTCCACCTACCTGTTCATTGCTTCCATGGTTCCCTTCCTGAAAAAGTACCCATGATGTACAGTGCTACGCCTGCTACTGTCTCTGCAGCAACAACTCCTGCCACAAGTGTCCCCTACGCAACAACAGCACCAGCCAATCAGGTTTGCTCCTTTTAAAAGCTTTCTTTCATAAATCCCTGAGCTCTGAATAAGCACTTTGCCTCGAATCGATTTGGCAAAATCAAAAAGACGCATTTATTCGGACGGATCGGTGCTTATTCAGAGCTCGCACATTGGCAAATAGTAGTTGTGTTGTGTTGCATTATTTTCTTGTTTTGTTCTGCATGTCCTTGCTTTATTTTGATGTCGAGAGATCCTTCCTCATCCACACATCTTGATGACAAACACGTAATAATACACACTTATCATATTTCCACTTATTCTCCCGCTCTGGGTTGATTTGGGAAAGCAGGGAGGTTTGGCTTTTCCATAAGGCGCTAAAAATGGTGCAGTGTGTGACGTTCACGAACCGGCAATTACAGCGCGCGCCTGACAATAGCCCTAGACTTGCTCATGATCTCATGTCGCGCACACGTCAACACCGCTTAATGTGCTTTCTGTGGCGAACTCAGAGGTCAGACTGCACCCACAATAGCTACAAATGTTATGAACGTTCCAGATCTGTTATCAGTTCCCATCATGCATTCCTCGGGCCGCTCCCATTCTTTTTGGTATTGTTCACTCGGGGTCACACGAGGAGACTTTGAGGGCTTTCCCACTTCCGTCGTTCTTAAGTGAAGCCTTCCTGTCAGCGAGCGGCTTTTCCTGTTGTTTGAATATTCTCAGGAACTGGGACGTTTGTAGTCTCGTCACGTGAAACTGAAC
This sequence comes from Vimba vimba, assembly GCA_022828995.1. Classification (NCBI taxonomy): domain Eukaryota; kingdom Metazoa; phylum Chordata; class Actinopteri; order Cypriniformes; family Leuciscidae; genus Vimba; species Vimba vimba. The sequence goes on along the minus strand of CM040819.1, from coordinate 47,492,711 downwards.
CTGTTTCCTGAGGGTCTCTTGCCAGACGGTTCAAGGCTCTCCAGCGCCACCTGGCAGGAGAATGAAGCACTGCACCTCACGTCTCTGCAGTCTTCAGTCACGTTAACTGAGCTTAAAATATGAAGTTCATACAACTTATTAAACGTACGATATCTTTCATAACCGATTAGGATTCAGCGTAACGCAACTAATCTTGACACTGAACATGAACAGTGTTTTGCAGCCTGTTTTTATTTGCATAATGCAAGAGTGACACGTTTGTGTGAAATTTTCACATTTGTCTGTGGTTTGGAAATTTATTTATTATAAAAAATTACAATACAAATAATTTTTCAATATTTAAAATTTATATAATAATAATAACGATTATATTTATAAATAAGAAACGGAACAGATACAATAGGTGCCTCCGCACCTTCGGTGCTTGGCCCCTAATAAAATAAAAATAATAGTGATAATAAATACTATTAAACTTTAATATTATTACAATAAATATTTAAATGTTTGTAGTAGTAATTGTAAATTTAAAAACAATGTATCATAAAACTATTACATTTTTGTAAAATAAATATTATAATCTTAGTAGTAATACCGGTAGTTATACATTTAAAGCAATGTTATTATTAAATTATTAAAATTTATTTCAAATTATTATTATTATTAATATTATTAATTAATTAATTAAATAATACTTTAAATGTCAAAACCACTGACAAATAAATGTGAAAATTGAAAACAGAGATATTAATAACAACAACAATAAGGATGTTTATAATAATATTAATTTCATTAACGATTATGTATTTTATATTGCATACATTTTTTATATCAGTCATTTTATTATATATTGTTATTTCATCTAATATTAATTTTATTTCAAAATATTTCAGATTCAGATTATTGAATTATCTTGACTTATTTCCATGTCAAACAGGATTTTCAACAAGAAAAATGTGATTTGATGTTGAAAAGACACCAGAAATATAAATTAAGAAAATAAACAGTCAACTTAAATTCTACGTTTAGCAGATGCGTCTATCCGAAACGAGTTGAGACTCGTGATGTTTGATTTAATGGAGGTTTTCAGAGCCGAGGAAGGAACACAGAGGCCTTTTCTCTGGTGTGTGTTTGCGTCAGTCTCAGAGCCAGACAGACAGAACCAGCAGCGTCCGCTGAGTCATCGCCGCGAGTGCTAATCTCACACATGAGTTTAATTATGCAGCGAGAGAGGCATAAACAAGCGCTTGACTGCTGCACACACACAGCTTTGAGGTGACGACTTCAGCCTGAAGCAGATGAACGCAGGTCACGTCATAATCTACTGAACTGAGGCTGTGTTCGGAGTGGCACACTAACTCACTGCTTACTACACAGTGCACACTGACTACTAGATTCTGAGAATATTGTGTGAAATAGTATGCAATATGCAGCAAATAGTGTTTCAGAGTAGTTGTCGCATGACAAATATTGAATATTAATTCAGCACAGCCGGCCTTACGATAAAATGTGCTTTTTTTTTTATGTGAAAATGTCATCCTCGGTGACATCCTCGGTCTCGATCTAACCCATAAAAATTCTGTTTGTTGGTGTAAAGTCAAGTTGATTTGGTGAAATTAAATCATGTTTTTCACTTAAAGTCCAGTGAAATGTAAAAAAAATTACATGTGCTTAATATGGTAACATACATTTACTAGCTTGAATTAAATAAAAAATAAAATTATCATGTTTGAATTAAATTGACTAAATTAGGTTAGCTAATTTTAAGGGTTTCGGTAACAGGAATGCTTCAATTATATATAGGTAAACTAATTAAATGAGTTTTCCAAAATGTCACAAATCAAAGATTTATGGTAGATTATGCCCTACGTATTACATAAATATATATTTTGTCAGTATAAAAAAGTTGTTGATATGGTAATAGATCTGAATCTGAATCAACTTTATTAGCCGAGTATTAGCATTACATGATTAATAGTTAAAAGTTTGCGGTCTCGATTCGATCTTATTCCTATTTGTCTGTCTTTTAAAGCTTTAACAAAATCACACTGGAACAATTAAATCTGTCATATATATAAAACCGCTTCACAAACAGTCTTTTCGGCCAAACAGTTTCATTCTGTGCTACGCATATTCATATTATCACAGAAGCGCTGGGATAAAAGTTTATAGTTCAGATATAAACACTGATGTCTACGGAAGCGAATCAAAATAGAGCAAATCTCCTTTAGAAAATCACATGACACTTCAAATAACAACTGTAGCGATTACTGCGATTGTCATTGAATCGTTCATTCACTAGATTCATTCAATAGATTCATTCAATAGATTCTTCCAATAGATTCATTCAATAGATTATACCAATAGATTCTTCCAATAGACTCATTCAATAGATTCTTTCAATAGATTCATTCAGTAGATTCATTCAATAGATTCATTCAATAGACTCATTCAAAAACCACTGATTCATCCAGTTGTGCAACAAGTGAAGTGTTCATTGAATCATTCACTCAACCTGATTTTTCAAAAAATAATTGATTCAGATTAAATAAACATTTTAAATAGACTTTTGTCTGAACCTCTAGTAAATTACATGTTCATTTGTTTAGTTGTCTTTTTTAGAATCGTGTAAAAAAAAAACAAAAAAAAAAACCTGATTCTTAATTTAATAAGCTCTACCAAGTATGCAAAACATACAAGGAATTTGTCGAGGCGTCTCACATGTGTATGCAGTGTATTATAATAGTTGCAGATACCAAATACAGTGCATAAATTATTAAATATAATAACTGCACTTAATTACATTTCTACACAAGAGAGAATAATAGAGATAGCGTGAGTGTAGAAGTCAGGTGGTATTATAACCTTGGAAAAAAAGCTATTCTGAAATAATATATGGTTTTATTGGTCAAGAGAATAGGATATTTCATATGACTGACTGCATCGTAATTATAATCTGAAGTTTTAGATGCATTACTATGAAGCGCACGTTCTGCCTAATCTGATTGGTCGACATCACAAGACTGTAATCGTTGAGGGGATTTATCATTATAATGACACTATTCTCTTTTTCAAGCATTGATCTCTGTTTGCATCTCTGAATCATCATTATATTCCTGCTTTGAAATCTGTATTGTTTAAAGCGCTGTATAAATAAAAATGACTTGATTTGACTTGATCGGGAAAACATGCCGTTAGAGATTAAAGTGCAATTTCTGTGCTACTAACAAGTGTTCTCGGAAACACAGCTAGACTGTACTTCACCCTAACATGTATATGTGTACTTCTAAAAGTGTTACATTAATAATTATTCCCCGCCTCCAGTTCACTCACGCTGAATTCTACTACACGCAGATGAAACGTCACATGGAGCGCGTTGCATTGTGGGAGTCAGTATCCCAAGCAGTGTCCTCAGATGCGTACATCAGGTTTCAGCAGATGTAGTAGGTAATGCGGGAATTTCATGCATACTATTCACAGAATACACACTGCATACTGCAACATAGTAGGACCTCTAATCCGAGCACAGTTTGCACACTGATTTCAGTGCTCTAGGTCAAATATGATATCTGGGTATTCCATGCATACAGAAAATATGATAGGAAATATAAGTGTGATAGTATGCCATTACGAACACAGCCTGAGACTTTTGTTCTGACGTGCCGAGAGCGATGTGAAGAGTTCACGGGTCGCTGAGAGGTGTATTTGTAGGGCTCTAGCGCCCCCTCCTGGACAGAGAGAGGAGACACGGAGATTTATTTCCTGAAGCTTATTTAAATGGAAACTTTAATCTAATGAAACCTTTTTATTTACTTGCGTGCATTTAGCAATTACTTGATATTAAAATAATTTTTGTAAACATTTAGCTTAAAAACAAAATCATGAGTTTTAGTGGCTTTTAATTTTTGGCTGTTGAGTGTATATTTTACAGCAATATAGAATAATATATAAAACAGATATGCACATTTAAAGGTCTATAGAATCAAACATTTATATTATATAATGTATGTATTATTTTAATAATGTATATTTACATTGATGATATATTAAAAAACTTTAGATATACACATTTACATATTTAAAGAATTAAATATTTACCTTTTATAGTGCATGTACTATTTAATAAAGTATATTTACATTATTAATATGTTTTTTTTAAGTATTTAAAAAATGTTTTTAAATGGATATGCACATTTAAAATTTAAAGCTCTAGGTTTCTATATTAATATTATTTATGTAATGTATTTAATGCATATTTTCATTATTAATATAATGATATTTTAAAAATAGGTATTAAAAATAGAAAATTAAAAAATTAATTAAAAAACTTTAGATATGCTCGTTTACATTCTATAATGTATGTATTATTTCAATGAAGTATATTTACATTATTAATATAATGGTATTTTATATATATGCAAATTTAAAGCTTTAGATTTCTATATTAATATTTATGTAATGTATTTAATGTATATAAAAAGTATTTAATATATATATATATATATATTTCTAAATGGATATGCACAATTAAAATTTAAAGCTCTAGATTTCTATATTAATATCATTTATGTAATGTATCTAATATATATTTTCATTATTAATATAATGATATTTTAAAAATAGGTATTAAAAATATATTTAAAAAAAACTTCAGATATGCTCGCTTACATTCTATAATGTATGTATTATTTCAATAAAGTATATTTACATTATTAATGTAATGGTGTTTTTTAAGTATTAAAAATATTTTAAAAAATTGAAAAATCAGATATGCACATTTAAACTAAAGCTCTAGAATTCTATATTTATATTATGTAATGTATTTGTTTTTATTTTATAGAGTACATTGACATTAATATTGTGATATTTACTGTTGCTAAAAAAATATATTTATGTTTATACAAGCTAAACAATACAACTATGTAATCTATCTATAGTCATTATTAATATTAAATACTGTTGATAAATTACATATTACAATAACTGTAATTGTTTACAATATTATTAATAATTATATATATATACAGTATATACAGCCTAGCTCCCTCTGTTTATTAATAGCAATGTTTTTTCAGTGCGTCTAACGTTGGTACTTCATTTATTACAAACTAGGACAGAAAACGGCTTGTCAGATTGCTCATGGGGTCTTTAAATGCAGTCGTCTGAAATAAATGACATTATAGCAGCTAAACCTGGTTTACATCACATTCAGTATCATGATCCAACATAGAGTCGCTGTTCTTTACATTGTCATTGTCTCATAGCTTGCATGTGAACCCTCTCTGGCCTTGCTTTCCCATCATGCCGTGGTGCAGCCGGCTGTCACACTGCCTTTACCTCACAACGCTGACTGTGTTTCATGGTGACTTTACACATTTGGTGAAGCTTGATCACACTGCGCTTTTACTGTTGGCTTGGGCTGCTTTAATAAAACATTTCAAGATGTTTTGAATCCAGGCAAAAGATTAGCGATACAACCCACACACTTTGCCGAGTGCCTGTTGGGTAACTAGACCAGTCATTAAATATTTTTGATTATATATGATGTTGTTTGAGGCATTTCCATGGGTTTACATTACTCCCACATGCATGCATGCAGAAGAATTTAAAACATGTGGAAAAACACACAAAAATACATCAAAATATTGTCCTGTGACCCGATTCCCACCTCTAATAAATGCTGTCATATAACCGGATGAAGTGAACGAGACTGTGTCCACAGTGTGAGACGGAGACCTGGCTGTGTTCTGACTCGCATACTAGCATACGACTCTATTTATGCAGTATGCGACACATCATTTTTTTTGTATGCATCGATTAGCCTGCCAAAGTTTACATTTTAACACAAAATTGTATTAAAATAGCATGGAAGCTATATATGCAAACGTTTTTTTGAAACGAGGATGCATCAAATTGATCAAAAGCCACAGTAAAAGGCATTTATAACGTTACTCCATTTCAAATAAATCCTGTTCTTTTGAACTTTCAATTCAGCAAAGCAGCAAATCATCATGTTAGAATGATCTCTGAAGGATCATGTGACACTGAAAATGTGAACATTCAGCTTTGATCACAGGATATAAATTATACGTTACTATATATTCACATAGAAAACAGCTGATTTAAATTGGAATAATATTTCACAATTTTTACTGTATTTTTGATCAAATAAATGCAGCATTGCTGAGCAGAAGAGACTCTTTCAAAAAATATTAACACATTTAATGGAAGTGTACATTGTTTATTTTTTGTATTATTATTTAACAAATATTCATCAACAGAAGCATGCAAATAAGACCAAGTGTTCTGCTTTTTGCACCTGAAAAGACTAAATCTTTTTTTAATATGTATTTTTGAGTCTCTACAGTGCAAACACTACATTAATAAATAGCATGCACATCCCTCGCTCATGTCGCATCGGCATCATCTCTCTCTCTCTCTACACACGGACTCCTTTAGACAGTGTCACGTAGCCTATGAGTCTGAGTCCTTAAGATGGATGATGATGTGTGATGGGCCTTTACTGATACTCAGATGCTGTTTTGTGTTTGTCTTCCTGCAGATCATCTTGAAGTAATCCACCGGAGAGGAACGGGGTGTCAGGAAGCTGCTCTGAGAAACCCAAAAAGATCCCCGTGTAAATACGACCTGCCCTCCCCGATAGAACTACAGCAACCTGCATGATACAGCGTAAACACATTAGCAAGCCACAACACACACACACACAACACACACACACACCGTATACCTGTTATGCTCAGAAAAGTGACTCAACCGGTTTCTAACTTCAAAAACAAAAGATATAAAAAACGAAACAAGAAAATATATATGATTATATATATATATATATATAAATATATGTCAATGTACAGCACGTTTCATAGAGGCATAAGTGAGATTCATCCGAATGATCGTCACCAGTCAGATGATAATAATGTGTATTTTTCTCCCATGGTTGTTTTTAAATGAAAAACAAATGCACAATGTTCACCCTGAGCGGACGACAAGCTCAAACACACACACACACACACGCACACACACTCGGTTTGCACTGTCAGAAATAGTGCTTAATAATAAGTGCTTGATTGTCTTGAACGGGAGGACGTCTCCTGCAGAGTTTGTCTTAACATCCCCATGACCCTCCGGATAGGGGAAAGAGGGGTTGCTTGGTTTTTATTTTTTATTTAATTGATTTTTTTTCTTGTTTTAATACACCGAATGTCACATGGCGGACAAAAAGAAGATTGTCTACTGGTCAAAAATTGCGCCTCCCTCCGGTTTCTCCTTCTTGGACTTGAGCTTGATCCGTCTTCGCAAGCGGAAATGATTGGTTTTTGTTTTTTCTTTCATCCCCCCAGTGGCCAAAGAAAGGTTTACTGCGTGAGAAGTGCGAATGTGGCAAACCACGTGCCATGCAACCACCTTTCTGTCTCTGCTAAAGGACTGTGTTTTACTCCTTCCTTTACTTGTTTTTAAGTGGACGGTGAATGATTTGGATGTGTCCGTGGGAACACTGGCCATCAGGGAGTCGACTCCGGCTTCTATCCCGTGCCAAGGGCTTTCATTAAACTGGAGAGCTGCTGTAAAACTAACTCGTACACGAGACGGACTTCTCCAGTTTGCCTGTTCGTTGTCCCAATCACACGGTGCCCAGCGAACGGACGAGGAGGAGGAGGGGGCGCGAAGCGTCGGAAGTAGACCGTCCCTGACGCGACGTCTGCGCTCTCGCCGATAATCCTGTTTTATTTGATAAACAGTTTAGAAGTGCCTAAGAAATCTATTTTACACAGCAAGCATCTTGAGAAGATGACTTTATGTGGGGTCGGGGGTTATGAAAACACTCAAGCTAAAGCTCCCGAAATCACCAATTTGGACGGAAAAGAGACGAGAAACACGTAGACGTAAATGCATTTCATACACACACGTCATCATCATGGTCTGTTTCATTCACACACACACACACACACACACACACACACACACACACATGGTGCGGTAGAATGTTGATCCTGTTGACATCGGAAATGTAAAGGACGAGCTAAATGTCTGTAACGTCGCGTGACGTTTGAGTTTGGTGGACGATTGTGTTCTTAAATGTCAGGACTTGTCCGTTCTGTCGTTTTCTTACTAAACTGCATCGTTTCATGTTTTTTTTTTTTTTTTTTTTTTTGTTGTCCTGGGATAAAGTGCACACAGCCTGATTTCTGATGGGCGAAAAGCGTGTGTTTGTGCATCGATGTGATGAGCGTGTGCATGCCTGCGTTAGCCATCCAATCAGAAACATCATGTCTTTTCATGGTGCTCAATTAACACAGACAATCCACAGAGAGACGTTTGGTTTCGCAGGAATATGGCACTGGTCTTAGCATTTTTATTTTCCTTTTATTTTTTGTATTAGGGCTTTTTTTTTTTTTTTGTCCAAAAGTTACAGTTTTAATGTAATTTTTGAAGTGGAAAGTGATTTAAATATATTTTATCGTCATTCTGTTTTTGTTTTTGTTAAATGCTAGAACACGGAACAATGGTGTAACCTATTTTAAAAATGAATGTAATTTATTAAGCCGGGCTTGGCTTTCGCGCGGTCGTCCTCCAGAGCGACGGCGGCCTCGGCCAATCAGGAGCCGCTTCTAGATCTCGCGTTCGGGACGTCGCGGCGCAAGCACAGGCCGGGCTGTTAGAACTGCTTGTGTTATGTAAAAAAATAAAAATATGTTTATTGTATAGGTAATGTTTTACCAAAAAAAAAAAAAAAAGCTAAAATAGAAAAAAAAAAAAAAAAAAAAGGAAAAAATTAAATAAAATAAAAATTCTCAGTAGTATGATAGTTATTTCATAATAATATTAAGTTGTTGCTGTGGCAACCCTAAAGTTGCGATACTAAATTTTGGTATTTTTGTAAATGATGTAATTGTTAAGTTGATTCTTTTCTTTCGTTTTTTCTTTCTTTTAGAGCACTGCAAAAGGTTAGATTGTAAAGCAGATATCGGAAACATTTCCTTGTTTATGTCGAGATTATATTACCAGGAGATTTCTCCGTAGCATTTAACAGTGTAACGTTTAAGATAGTAGTAAATACTCACCAGTTACAATAGCGTGACGTAACTTAAGAAACGTTTAACCCGCGCCCCCTTTTTTTAATTGACAAAGGATCTCAAGTACTTGTGAAGATCGTTTTTTTTTTTAATTATTATTATTATTATTTATGAGAGTTGTCCTGGTTTGTCCAACAACCCAACGATTGCACTTTGATTTTCTGTAACTTGTAAGGATGTTCATTTCAAAACTGATGCACAATGAATATATGGTATATGGCGACACAAATCAATGATGGTTGTTTTATGGCTTTAGTTGAACCGGAGAGCTAAATATTCAGTACGCATCTTGCATGGTATTTTATGTCAAATTAAGAAGTTATTTTCAATTTAACCTGAGAAGATAAAAAAAAAAAAAAAGAAATGTATTGAATGTTTCTATCTACACTATAGAGAAAAGAGAAAAAAAATCTGCACATGTGATGAAAGTGACGGATGTTGTTGATTTTGGGGATTTCTGACTCCCCAGATGAGTTGTGGGACACAAAAATTGTTGACTGACGGTGAAAAAAAGCACTTTGGAATCAGTTGATAAACTGAGCAGACACAGCGTATCCAAACACTTTGCCTTACCTTTAGTCCATTGTTTTTAAGCTTTTGTGTTTCAGAGCTATTAATATGTACTAGGGTGTCAACAGGTCTACTGAATTTACTTCTCACCTCCATCTATATATAAATATACTATACCTATAACTAAGACATGTAAGAGTTTATTATTATTATTATTATTATTTGGGAGCGTCGTCACCGAGAGGCCGAAAGGTTTTGCCGGTGTTGATGCTCTTCAACGCCCCGCTCCTGTTTTCAGTGGGATTGTGGGTATTTTTTTACGCTGTGCTGCTTGACTTCCATCAGTGATGCAGTAGCCCATCGACACGTTCACAGAGATAATAATACCAGAAGAAAATTATAAACCAAGCCCTCTTTGGATGATTATTAGTTTTCATGTAACCATTTTTAAATGTTTTATTTGTGCATATATATATTATGTGCTATTTTATGTCATATAGTCAAATGTTTTTTGGTTCCAGAAAAATAGTGTAAAATCTATTGAGACAAAATGAATAAAGAAAGAGAAAAAGGATTTGGATGTGTGTGTTATTGCATTTGCATGATCATCTGCAGTGACTGGGTTTCTGCGGCTCTTAAATCAGAGCAAATTTTGAGAAAAATGTATATATTTCTCTGCATTTTTGTCCTTTTCGAATCTAAACTTGTTTTACTTGAGATGCAAGTGTAAAAAAAAGAACTCAATGTGAAGTGAGTTTATGCTTAAAATAAGAACAAATATCGGTCAATTAGGTATGAAAACTTCCCATTGAATTAAGTTTTTGAAATACATTTTTTACATTTTAAACATTTTGATCAATTTCACAGAAAACAAGACGTCATATTTGTTGTGCTTTTGCATCTCTAATAAATGCATCTTGATGTAAGAATCTTTATGCAGTTGCACTGGAAAACAAGTCAAAAACACTGAGGAAGATCATGATTTATTATTATTCTTTTGCATTTTGATCAGAAGGCGATTCAAGCTACTTCTTTTTTTGGTCAAATGAATGAAAATATAATGGATATGTGTTGGAAGTTATATTTTAGACTCAGTGTTTCTCCCTTAAAGAACATATTAACATATCGTGTTCTCTTCAATTTATCCCTTACATTTTTTTTACTTGGATTTAAAGTCTTTATAAAATATTAAATTTACCTGCAGAAACCCTGAACAAGTACCATGAAATGAAATGGCTAACACAGTTTCCATCGTCTTCTTGCACAGAAGGGAAAATGCATCAAACAAATTGAAATTTTCTGTCTCCCAATTGTCTTTTTACTGCTAAAATTGTGTGTAACGGAAATACTATGCTAAATGAATATTGTAATCATAATAGTATTAGCATCTGATTCCACCCTTTTAACATGGTAGAGCATTAAAACATGATATTTAAAACTGAGTGATCTTGTATTAATTGTGTTACTCTCGGAACGAATAGTTGTTCCAAAATGTTTATGACGTTCCAACCCTGTTTACATATTTTTCTGATGCTTTTATGGTCCTTTTTGAAGTGCATTGATTTTAATCGCTTGGAAAATAGCTTGTGTTGCACTGAAGAATAAAAGTCACACAGCATTGGAAAGTCATTAGAGAACAACGGGCTAAAGACGCTTTTGACTTTATTCTCGTTTAAACCACTAGATGGCACAAAAATTCAGCTCAGCACTTTTATTAAAAAATCCAGTTTTTAATGTTGTTTATGTGTCTGTGGTGTTTTTAATATGCTTTAACATATGCAAAGTTCATAAGTCGACACCATTGCTGAGTATTTCCTCCTTAAAACTGCAGTGAACCAAAGACAGTCTCAAAAACACGCTGGTGTTTCTGATGTCACAAACTACCTTGTAACCAATCAGATCAACGCGTGATCGTCAACCAGTGGATCTCTGAGCTGAGTGAGTGGAGGCGGGGCTCATTTGCATATTCATAGGATATTTATAGAGTTTGACTGATCTCGGAAAGCAAAAGTTGATTCTGTGCTAATTTGATCTAATATTTAATGTTTTTAAAAATGTAGATTTAAGTAGCAAATGAGAATCGCTAAAATTATTGAATATATTTTGAAACAAAGGACTTATTAATGATTTTCAGTTTTGTTCAAGGTAATTAAAGCAACAGTTTTTCAATAGCAGACGAATATGTAATGGTATTTATGGTAGTAATAATAATAATAATAACATGATAATGAACATGATAATAAACAGCCGACTGACTTCCATTTGTTGACATGGTTTGATGGTAAATATCATATATTAAGTTGGGTGTCCATCTTAGAGATAATCATATTTATAATGATACCATCATATTAAAAAATATATTAATCATATCATATAATAAAATATGTATTGTTACTACTGTAAATATATATTAAATGAGTATGGGATCACATTCAATGCTTTCAAAATCTTTACTTTTTAAAATATTTTTTTTTCTGTTTTTTTAAAATGCAAATATTTTAATGACAGTATATTTATTGAAGAATAATGATTTTTCTTTTATTTGTCAAAATAAACCGAAAATAGCACAAACTTTGCTAAAGTGATTGTTTTGAACAAGTATTAACTTGGACTTTATTAAAAAACATATTATTGTTCTTAAAGTATAGTGTCTTTTGCCCTGTGCTGGTTTTATACCCTGTGTGTGTGTCGCCACCTCATACATTTATCCGATTTTTAAACAAAATAAACCACTTTTATGATTTATTTTCATACAAAATCTGTTGCTCCATCAATGTTCAATAAACATTTTGTTCTGCAATCATATTATTGGAGTGGTGAAAAGCACATTTTTCTGAAGGTGTGCCTTTAGCGGTTTCATTTCAAGTGATTTATTTGGACAATTTATCACTTGTACAAAACTTGTTTGGATTTATACCCAGTGAACTGCTGATGCTTTATACATCTGATGTAACTCGAGCCTTTCTTATGAAAGCTGTATTCCTTGACATGTGGAGATGGATCATTTATGAAGAGGTAAGAACTACACAATATTCCTCTGTATGGGCCTATTACATAAAGACTTCCTGAAATATGTATGAATGCCATTGTGCATATATATGTATATATGTGTGTGTGTGTGTGTGTGTGTGTGTGTGTGTGTGTGTGTGTGTGTGTGTGTGTGTGTGTGTGTGTGTGTGTGTGTGTGTGGCATTTTTAAAATAAAGATAGCATGATATTAAAGTAAAACATTTGATCAATTTGAAATACCAAAACAATATATATTGTTTAAAATGAACCTTTGTCGTTAGCGGAACATGTTGATGAACTACAGTAATCCTGCAGATGTAATTGAAGTATTGAAATAGTTTGATGAACACTGCAGACTCGCGGCCTCCATCAGTGCTCACACACACACTCACACACAATGGCCGCATCCTTGTTGCTTTCTATTTCAGGTGCTGATGCAGGCGACGCACTGTTGCCATAGGAACAGCATCATTTATTGACACGCCCCCTGTGCCGCCTCTCATTGGTCGCTCAACTGATCATAGAACCAACCGCGGCGTAGTTAAAAGCGGAAGTCCCGCCCACCTCACTCAACCATTGCCTTATTAAGAACAGTGGGCGTGGCTTGTCGAACTCCTCCGCGCCCATTGAACGCTCACAGCATCAATCCGCTATAAAACTCCTATCCTCGCTCCGAGACTGTGTTCTGGCTTCAGAAGGTCTCCACCCGAGAGTATGGCGGTTGAAGATGCTGTAAGATGCAGAACAGTGTGCATCTTCTATTCTGGGATGCATCAGGGAGGGGACGCGTGATGTGTTCAGCGCTTTTATGCACGCACAGAGGTTATTTCGTCTTCACGCATCTGTCGGGTTCTGGCTCTTCTACATGGTTACGGATGCCATGAAGCCCGCGCGTTGGCTCTTTGCGCGCTTCTGTTATTTGTCTCTATGGTGAGTGTAACACAGCCAGCCATGGCTCCTGGTCTGCTCGACTTCTGCGATATTCAATGCAAGTTTCCCATCGCTTCTGATCGGCTCGGACACTGTTAGCTGGTTCCTTCACGCGCGTCACTCGGTTCGGTTCTGTGCGCAATGCGCGAGTATAAGGTGGTGGTGCTCGGCAGTGGAGGGGTCGGGAAATCTGCGCTCACGGTCCAGTTCGTGACCGGGACCTTCATCGAGAAGTACGACCCGACCATCGAAGACTTCTACCGTAAGGAGATCGAGGTGGACTCGTCGCCGTCGGTGCTGGAGATCCTGGACACGGCCGGTACCGAGCAGTTCGCGTCCATGCGGGACCTGTACATCAAGAACGGCCAGGGCTTCATCCTGGTCTACAGCCTCGTCAACCAGCAGAGCTTCCAGGACATCAAGCCCATGAGAGACCAGATCATCCGGGTCAAGAGGTAAGAGACTAAACCACTGCATTGCATTGCATTGCATTCAATGATGGGAATAGCGTGGTATTCTTTGAGGGACCGTATTACCCATTGTTACAGTTGTTCGTACCATGTTTTGCCATGGTACAAATTAAAGTACCATGGTATTAGCTTGTCAGTTTAAAGGTAAGAGACGCGAGTCTCCTTCCTTAGACAAAATCACTGCATTGTATTGCAATAATCAATGATGGATATGAATACCATGGTATTCTTTGAGGTACCATGGTATTACCACCTAGTACCATCATTTTAACACTATTTGAACTCAATGATGTGCATATCATAGTATCAATACTATCATTTTACCATGACACTTCCACAATATATTTAATTTTTTTTTTTTTTTTTGTATATTCATATATAAATAATGGCATCTACCATGCTTGTGATACTTTCATTTTACCATGGTATTACCACAGTACTTTTTATAAGCACCATTTTATGACTTATATTAATATGATAATCATTCAATACCATTGTATACACACTGTATTAAAGAACCTCTTGGACAAAAACACTGCATTGTATTGCAATAATCAATGATGGAAATACCATATTACCACACCATCATTTTAACTCTAGTTGAACTCCATGATGTGCAGATCATAGTATTTAGTATTTAATAACCATAAAATTACCGTACTTCCACAGTGTTTTTGTCATTGTTACAGACATGTAAGTTGGTTATACCATGTTTTTTACAATGGTACATTAGCCATGGTATTAGCTTGTCATTTTACCATGACTCTGCCACAATAGTTTTTTGTAAATTCAAGGAGAATAGCAATAAACACAGAAAATAATAGCATGTCATGTCAAGTCAAGTCAAGTATATATGTATAGGGCTTTTCACAACACAGATTGTATCAAAGCAGCTTCACAGTATTAAATCAAAATAGCACAATAAGGTTTGTTTCCAGTGGAAAAAACGTCCACGTTTGGTAAGGCTGATCAATAGTATTATTGATTGATTAAATTAAATTAAATATCCCCAACTGAGCAAGCCAAAGGCTATATTAAAGTAGCTTGTGATAGCTACTTTCATTTTACCATGGTACTACCACAGTACTTTTTTATAATCACATCTTTATGACATATATTAATATGATAATCATTCAATACCATTGTATACACATTGTATTAAAGAACCATGGCATTGCCATAATTTTTTGTACTTAAGTACTTTGAGGTAAAAGCAGTAAACTCACCGAAAACGATGGTATTACCATGTTTTTGGACATGTACTATGGTAAATATTGAAGTGCCATGGTATTAATAGCATGTGATACAGTCATTTTACCATGGTTCTGCCACAGTTCTTTCTTGTAAATGCAAGGTAAAAACAAAAAGGTAAAAAAAAGACAGAAAACCACGGTATTACCATGTTTTTTGACATGTACTATGGTAAATATTAAAAGTACCATGGTATTAGCATCTTATACCATCATTTTACCAAGGCACTGTCACAGTACTTTAACACTTTGTTTGTAAGTGTTATATAAATGTAGTAATCATTCTGAATCATGTTACACACTGTATTAAAGAACCCTAATTTTACCATGGTACTGATGAGTCTGTAAAGCCGGTAGTTTGTCTCCTCTGAGCGAGGTGAACTTTCCAAGGTTTTCCCAGTTAAGAAGATGGAAACACTGTGTGTGTGTGTGTGTGTGTGTGTGCGTGCGTGCGTGCGTGCGTGTGTGTGTGTGTGTGCGTGCGTGCGCGCGCGCGCGTGCGTGCGTGTGTGTGTGTGTGTGGAATAATATGGCGCTGCCGTTAATAATAAGTCCAACGGGAGGAAGCGTCTGTTATAATCTTACCGTAGTTTAACCTCAGGCCTAGAAACAGATGCTGTATTGTTTGTTTTTTTCCACATTGACTCTTAAAAAAGGTTTGAACACACACTGCTTTCATAAACGGGACCTACAAAACAATTATAAAGCGAGCGTGAGGTAAAGCACAAAGAGACAAAAGATTCATCACTGAAGCTGCACAACCTGAAAGGCCTGAATTATCCTGTCAGAACCTTGAGTGAGAAAAGCTTTTAAAAAGCTCTTATTTATGCACTTTATGTCTTCTGCCATTTTCTGTCTATTCAGATGTGTGTGGTTGATCGTGACAAATACAGTAACTGTTGCATTTTAATAGCAAAAGCACCCTTAAATATTGCCTGATGGTGTCATTATGAACAATAGTGGAGAGGTTTAGTGGCGATGGCCACTTTACCACAGTAATCAAGTCATGACATCAATGCACATTTCCCTGAAAATATATAAAGTTTTTTTTTTTTTTTGCATGCACGATTTTGCCATATTTGCATGCAGGTACTTGTCATCTTTGATGCAGAACTTCCTGAAAGTCTTTTATAACTTGTGCTTGGACTGATTTGGTGCAGAATAGTTTATAAAGCATGAAGCACAGCCCATATTTAGTCATTTTTTGTGCATGTTGGGGTTTAGCAATTGTAGCAACTGTGCATTTATGCATGTTACTTGCTAAATAAACAAATAAATGTATTATTAAATAAATGAATTGTAGTGCTGAGCGATGAGATATGACACTTGCACAACTCTGTGAAATCACTTTAAGTAAAAATGCATTAGATAAATACATAAATCGGCTCTGAGGGAAGGTTGAAGTTCATGTTGAGATTCCCGCCATTAAGCACATTATACTTTTTTGCAGCTTTATCTCTCGCGTTATGAATTGAATTGGCACGGTTTTATGCCAGAACCTGCAGAAAGATATGTGAAGCTCTGGCACAGGTTGTTAATCTGCAGACACATGCTGAGACGGCTGATGATAACTACAGTAACGCTGGTGAGATTTGCACACTCACCACAATATAAATGAGATTGTGTGCCGGTGGAAGCCAAAGAAACATCACGACTGCATTAGCGCGCACTAACCCGAAGACTTGCTGGACTTTTGGCAGCGAGACCCTGGGAAGAGGAAATGTGGGCGGACCCGTCGCTCTTCTGCTTTCCGTCTAATGTGAAACACTCTTCAATGAATTTAGATTAAAAAACACATCCATGTATTCAATTAAACTACAGCAGGTGTTTAAACACACAGCCCACACACAATCTGTGCGCTGCTTCACAGAATCTGCCATACTAAAAATGTGTGCAATTCTGTGAAAGCATTTACATGTTGTAAAATGTGTTATGCTAATGGATAATCTAAAAGCATTATTGAATTAATGGGTAAATGTGTTAATGACATTCAGACTCCCTTCAGACAGAACTTATATAACATTTATTATATTAATTGTGTATGCTTTGAAAGAAGTCTCCTGCTCACCGAGACTACATTTTTTTAAATCAAAAATACAGTAAAAATAGTGAAATATTATTACAATTTAAAATAACTGTTTCTATGTTAATATATAGTAAAGTGTAATTTTTATCCTGTGATCAAAGCTGAATTTTCAGCATCATTACTCCAGTCTTCAGCGTCACATGATCCTTCAGAAATCATTCTAATATGCTGATTTGATGCTCGAGAAACATTATCAATGTTGAAAACTTCATATTTTTGGGGAAACTGTGATATATTTTAATTTTTCAAGATTATTTGATGAATAGAAAGCTCAAATGAGCAACATTCATTCTTTTGTAACATTATAAATGCACTTTACCTGTGCATTGGTTTATGATTTCCTGTAGTCATTACAACTTCTGTTTATATCTGATTGCATTTAGGCGTTTTTAATGCAACAGCACATCTAATGCCAGCTTTGTAAAGTAAATGTTGTGATCGTGGATTGGATGATGGTGTAACTGTGTCCCACGAGACCTTCCTCCTTGGAAGATGAGATTGTGTTCCTGAGGGAAACCTGCTGTTTGAGCCCATAGACATTGACATTTCCCACTCATCTGAAATCAGTTTTGCGGGAGTGTTTTTGCTATTCTCCTAGCTCTGAAACACATGGAAAAGTGTGTCCTGGAGAGAGTGTGTAGGGAACGGGAAGGCCGCTGAAGATGATGATTGCTTTTTAACCTGCTCCAATTTACTGTTCGCTCCACTGCACTGCTGCGACCACGAGCAAAGCTGCGGCGTATTAACATGAACTCATCTGTCTTCATTTGTGTTTCACTCTGAAGAGAAGATTTCCTCTATTTCTCTACACCGAAGGTGATTATGTATGTTGTACGACTTTGAAATTGGTTTGGCTACTTTTCTACCTTTTACTTGCACTGTGACCTTTTACTTGATGTATAGCGCTTGTATTTTCACATCAGTTCAGGTACTTTACACTATTTATATACGACCTATTATGCCCTTTATCAAAGTCTTGATGTGTTTTTTAGCCTCTACTAGAACAGGTTTTCCTGCTTTAATGTTGATTATTTTCCTCATATTCCCCATTGTTGCAGCTCCTCTCTTCCCAGTCTGTCAGTAACGGTCTGTTTACTGTCTCTATGAAGCCCCTCCTTCTGAAAAGCACCCTGTGCTCTAATTGGTCGGCTGGATCAGTGTGTTGTGATTGGTCGAGTGCTTCGAGTGTGTTTGGGAAATGTCCCTCCCCTTACCATAACCGCCAGTTCAACACACTACTAACTAACTCAACCAGGCCCCGCCCCTTTATTCTGCGTATGAATTATTTAAATGAGGAATATTGTGACGTGTTCATTCCCGGCAGAAACTCAAGACTACAATGGAGGCGTTTCAGGGAGTTCAGAAACACTGACACTGATATAGAGAAGAACTCCTGCTGGAGGGACTTTGGAACTGTGCAGAGCTTTTTCATGCTCAAACAAGAAGCGGATCTTTTTGCAGCAGTATAAATGTTTATTAACCAAAACTCAAAACTCTCAGAACTGAACTGACAAAGAACAGGCTTAAATAGACCAAACAAACCAATCAATGAAACAATCCACAGGTGAAACTGATAATCAATCAATGAATAACCAAGGTATCTAACCGAAACACAGGAAACAGAACTAAACACACGTGAAACATGAAATGGAACTAAACACATGAAACAGGAAACGGAACTAAACACACGTTAAACAGGAAACGGAACTAAACACACGTTAAACAGGAAATGGAACTAAACACACATGAAACAGGAAACGGAACTAAACACATGAAACAGGAAACGGAACTAAACACACGTGAAACAGGAAATGGAACTAAACACACATGAAACAGGAAACGGAACTAAACACATGAAACAGGAAACGGAACTAAACACACGTGAAACAGGAAACGGAACTAAACACACGTGAAACAGGAAACAGAACTAAACACACGTGAAACAGGAAACGGAACTAAACACACATGAAACAGGAAACGGAACTAAACACATGAAACAGGAAACGGAACTAAACACACGTGAAACAGGAAACAACTAAAACGTGAAACAGGAAACGGAACTAAACACACATGAAACAGGAAACAGAACTAAACACACGTGAAACAGGAAACGGAACTAAACACATGTTAAACAGGAAACGGAACTAAACACGTGAAACATGAAATGGAACTAAACACAGGAAACGGAACTAAACGCACGTTAAACAGGAAACAGAACTAAACGCATGAAACAGGAAACGGAACTAAACACATGAAACAGGAAACGGAACTAAACACATGAAACAGGAAACGGAACTAAACACACGAAACAGGAAACGGAACTAAACACACGTTAAACAGGAAACGGAACTAAACACACGTTAAACAGGAAACGGAACTAAACACATGAAACAGGAAACGGAACTAAACACACGTTAAACAGGAAACGGAACTAAACACAGGAAACGGAACTAAACACACGTTAAACAGGAAACGGAACTAAACACATGAAACAGGAAACGGAACTAAACACATGAAACAGGAAACGGAACTAAACACACGAAACAGGAAACGGAACTAAACACACGTTAAACAGGAAACGGAACTAAACACACGTTAAACAGGAAACGGAACTAAACACATGAAACAGGAAACGGAACTAAACACACGTTAAACAGGAAACGGAACTAAACACAGGAAACGGAACTAAACACACGTTAAACAGGAAACGGAACTAAACACACGTTAAACAGGAAACGGAACTAAACACACGTTAAACAGGAAATGGAACTAAACACACGAAACAGGAAACGGAACTAAACACATGAAACAGGAAACGGAACTAAACACATGAAACAGGAAACGGAACTAAACACATGAAACAGGAAACGGAACTAAACACACGTTAAACAGGAAACGGAACTAAACACACGTTAAACAGGAAACGGAACTAAACACACGTTAAACAGGAAACGGAACTAAACACACGTTAAACAGGAAACGGAACTAAACACATGTGAAACACAGGAAACAGAACAAAATGATTTTCATAACTTTATTCTTAATCTTTGATGTTGTTTTATCCTTTTTATGTTCTATATTCTTCTAGCAGTTTAGTTTCTGAACATTGTGTCTCGTTCAGTCAGTTTGGACTTTACTCAGCCTTTAATTTCTGACAGACATCTTTATTTTGGGATCTTTGGAAAAAAAAAAAAAACGTTCCCCTTTTTGTTTTCATTAACAACTAGGTTCCTTTGTTTCACTCTGAATCAGCGTGTGGCCTGACCAGCATTTCTGGCCAAAAGCATCCCAGCATGCATTGCTTCCAGCAGGGTCTCTGGAGACATCACATCTGTTTTTGTGTTTCTAAGCGCCGGGGGTCGAACCGTTACTGGGCAACTGCGCCGGCGAGGACTTCAATGCGTTGGACAGAGCAATGCAGCCGTCACTTTCTGACAGACGGACAGTGAAATCAAGTGTTTTAAATCCCTCAGTGCCTCATCACAATCATTCACACTCGAAACAGTTCCTCTCTATAAATTGCATTAGGCACTTTTATTTTTATTTTTACTTGACTTGCTTAATTCCTGTAGCGAATCATGCTAAAGCAACACTAATAAACTGTAGCCATTTCCATCATTAAAGTGCATGGTTAAATCTATTTGATGCATTGCATTATTTGATTGTAAATTACCCCAGTGTGGTTCAGTCTAATGCGTGTGCCGTGACGCGTGGTTTCAGGCAATAAGCAATGCATGCGCGCAGTAGCATGAAAGAATAATTAGCTATTGAGCCGCTGTCAGACACTAAACTGGTAAATGCACCTTGTCATCTGCATGTGCAGCTCATGGATTCATCATAATCTCTGCGGTCAGTCTCTTAAGAGCCGACGCTCATGCTTCGATGATCCTCTAATAGATGTTTGGGTCATGAAAGGCTCGCGCTTCGTTAAACTCCAGGGTAATTACATTCACTTAACTAGTGCTTCTGTGTTTGTTATCTTGTCACTGTATTAAATGATTTTAATCACTTAGACATTAAGATGATAATGCATGGCATGACATTGTGGAAAATGTCGCCAAGCAGCATTAGGAAACTGAACAACAACAACAACAACAGTTTGCTTATAAAAAAAAAAAAAAAAAAAATATATATATATATATATATATATATATATATATATATATATATATATATATATATATATATATATTATTTATTTATTAATTATTTATTAATTATAAAATTAAAATGTTATATTTATTAGGCCTGTCAAATCGATTAATTGCGATTAATCATCTATATATACAGACAAGCACACGCACACTCACACACATATATATAAATATAATAATATACACGCATACTGTATATACACAAACTTTTGTTAGATGCGATTAATCGCGATTAATCGATTTGACAGCACAAGTGTATATATATATATATATATATATATATATATACAAATCTCATTTAAAAAAATAATTTATATATATAATATTCTTAATTTAATTACATAGTTTTTATTCATTTTAATCATTTTAAATTAATTTGATATTTATTTAATTTTTATATTTTAAAATTTATATTTTTATATTTTACTGTATATATATATATATATATATATATATATATATATATATATATATATATATATATATATATATTATGTAATATTATATATCTCAAATTATTTTAATATTAGGAAATCATTTTAAATAAATAATTAAAATTAATTAAAATCACAATATTATGTATGTTATGTATGTATGTATTTTGTATTATTTTTGTGTGTGTGTGTATATATATATATATAGAGAGAGAGAGAGAGAGAGAGAGAGAGAGAGAGAGAGTGAGAGAGAGACAGATATTTAAAGATATTTAAAAACATAACAGTTACATATTTGTTTTTTAATTATAATTATAATTATAACTATGATAATTATAATTAAAATCATGCAGGAATCTTTCTTAGAGCGCTTATGAAACTAAACGCAGACATTAGATGTGTGAGTCGTGCTAAAGCTGAGACTGATGGGATATTTGTTTTGAGGAAAGTAGTTCACTTCGCTGAACGTGTCGCTTCATAAACTGTCTGAATATGTAATATTTCTCTCCGCCAGCTTTATTGCTATTCTTCATCAGCAGTGCTTAAAATGTGTACAAACTGAATGTACAGCATTCAAAATAACAGTTCATTTCCATCATAATTCGTTCATTGACAAGCTTTCAACTTAAAAGTCTGGGTTTCCTGCATGGTGAACACCATCACACACACGAGCTGAGGCAGCATATGTTCATGAATATGACACAATCTCTCCCAGACCTGCTCAAACGTGCATCTAACTCAGACTCAGACTTCAGACGTCCCTTGTGTCAGTCAGGCTATAAATAGTGTTTCTCCTGTTCGCCACCAATAGATGACATTTCATCTGTGCCTCTTACCTCCCACTCACCGTTCACACTCTCGCTCCACAACGTCCCGCTAGTGTGTCGAGGAACATTAGCTGAGGCTGGTGGAATGCTAGATGTGATAACATGATGGGAATGATGTGAATGATGCTCGTTGCCGTTGCAGAACGAGACGTGATTGTCTGGTGCTTCATAAATAATGCCGAACAGTGTCAATCAAACACCAGCGAGCTCCTGAAGCCCTGCTGTCACCACTGAACTCCTGCTCCTGTTAAACATCACTGTTGGCATTCACTACTGACAGAATCACAGTATTTACATAGTGCAATCAGAGTATTAACATAGTGCAATCAATGCACAGCAAGTAATGGATATATATATATGTATGTTTATATATATATATATGTGTGTATATATATATATATATGTGTGTGTTTTTGAAAGAACTCTCTTCTGCTCACCAAGGCTGCGTTTATTTGATAAAAGATACGGCCAGTACGGCCAATATTTCGTCTTCTGTCGATATTCTTAAAGGGATACTTAATTAACATTAAGCGTTGTATCAGTAGAAACCCGGTAGTATTTTGGAGTGACCGTGCTTCCCTCCCTCATGTCCTCCTGAGACGAGAGATTTATGTATTGTGTTTCTGGAAAAAACTAGCCTGATTAAAACCAGACCATTCTCAGTAACTGAGTTATGGTCTGGCAAAGCTTCATTAATAACTCATTTCCAAAGGGGCGTCACCAACGGACGTCACTCAAATGCCTCTGGGCGCAATTGGATAGACCTAAAACCAATCAGAGCGATCGTCATCGTGTAAAGCCATATGCTGCGTCCCAATTCGCCTAAGAGTATGTACTCTTTTTGTGAAGAAAAGGTATTTACTTTTAAAAGTAGGCAAGCTTTGGGACATACTACTTCGTCATCTTTATCGGACGGATCTGTCGCGTGCATCCCGTCACGTAAACTGCCCTGTCAATCATCTTGGCACAGTTAAAATCCTCTATTAAATCTAATTTAATTTCCTCCTTTTTCGGAGAGAAATGTAGTAGCACTGTTCATCTGCCATTGGATCTTTCATGGAGACTATCCTCATGTGTTTGCAATTTGAATATAATAATGCATTTAAAAGTTGATGCGCTTCACCAACGGACGTCGCTCAAATGCCTCTGGGCGCAATTGGATAGACCTAAAACCAATCAGAGCGATTGTCATCGTGTAAAGCCCGCCCCAACGTTTCTGATTGGTGCCGTGATTTCAACGGATTAGAAATGGGTTTGAATGAGCTCTTTGCCAGACTACTTGCAGAGCAAATCTAAATTTGCTGGAAGTTGTCTGGGTTTTCCCAGGCTAGGAAAAAACCTCAGATGATGCAAAAATCGCCATTTAGCGTCATCAGAGGCTCTTGTGTCCAGAGGCGAGAGACTCCAGCCAGTAGGAGGAGCTCGTTCCGCATGTCTTCAACCCGCCCATAGGGGGATCTCACGATAAAACGCTGTCTTTTCAGTTTCGAGTCGACTAGTAGCCTAGTTGTATCATTTCTCCCGATACTGCCCTCTGTAACAGGCGTGGCTTGCGTGTCCTCGTAGGGCAGCGAAGCAAGTGCATTCTGGGAATTGTAGTCTGTCATTCACATGAGCCAAAAATACATTTTCTGGCTCTTCTCAGTCTAGAAGGCACCAACTTCTAAAATGATTTCACATTTCTACTACATAAATGACCCATTTTCAATACACATTCATCTTTCCAGCAGTGAAATATCCCTTTAATACTTGATAAATATACTTGGTCTGAAGATGGTCATGATCTTGATTGCTGGAAAAGAGCAGTGATGATCTGAGATCTTCACTCTTCATCACTCTCTACAGTCACTATGATCTTCTTTTATTTAGAGCTGATATGAAACTCATACTCCTCCGCTCTCTGTGTTAAACACTGGGAGTGTGTTTCATGACTCAACAGCCCTGGACACACACTTCTCTAAAGACACTCGCTTTTCAGCTGCAGGATCTGACAGATCAATAGCTCTGACTCAGAGTCTGTGGAGGGAATGATTCAGAGTCAGTCCAGGATCAGCGACACACACACACACACACACACACACACACACACACACACACACACACACACACACACACACACACACACACACACACACACACACACACACACACACATTTTTGTACATCTATCTTTATGAGGACATTCATTGACACAATGCAATCTCTAGCCGCTTACCCTAACCTTACCCATCACAACTAAGTGCCTAACCCGAACCCTGACCCTAAACCGACCCTTAACCTCATTATAACCTTATCCCTAAAACCAAGTCTTGACCCTCAAACAGGCCTTTAAAAGAGTCTCAGAAAGTCAGGACCGGCCAACGTGTCCTCACTTTACTCTCTTTGTCCTCACTCCAATGGTCTAAAACTCAAACTGGTCCTCACAAAGATAGTTGTTCAAGTACACACACACACACACACACACACACACACACACATACACACACACAGAGCTAGTGTACCATTGCGAAGAAGACAAATACATTTGCATCATCTTTAATGATTTTTGACCTCAGGTATCGGATGGTGGTTCAATAACTGGAGTGAAGTGCTCTCATATTAACTCCCATCAATCTCTGAACATTGAACAGTTTCACCTGGAGCAAATTATTCATTAGATATTGGTGCATTTTACCAATGATGATTATTGTGGTTGAAGAAGTTTTTTTTTGTTGTTTGTTTGTTTTTTATGTACTATTTTTAAATAAAAGCTTGTTGGAAAGTATTATGTATTTGTTTAGGGACAATTCACACACACACACACACACACACACACACACAGACATACATATACAAGTCACAAGTTCTTGAACATCATTTTACATAACTTCTTAATAGTATGCATTAACTTAATATGGCGTACTGGCGTTACATTTTAAATGTAGTTGGCAGTTTGCACGCACAGCTACTAGAAGATTTACATCTGTCAGACAGGTTGCTCACGTCACCAAGCTTAGTTTGAGTCGGTTTGAGTCGGTTTGAGTCGGTTTGAGTGGGTTTGAGTCGGTTTGAGTGGGTTTGAGTCGGTTTGAGTCAGTTTGAGTCTGCGCGTCAGGAACGGAAGTGCTAAAAAATCGCTAAAAATGGGCTTCACTTGTCTCAATTGAGTTCCAATGAGATGGCTCTGTCCACTTCTTATACTGTCTATGGTTGCGACTCGTTTCTGTTTTGTCAACTGTTGACTCAACCAATGACTTGAGTTTGGGGGCGGGACTATCCGTTTGCCTGACCAATGGCAGACGAGAGCCAAAGGTGCAGGAGGGCTATCAGGGAAACCTGTTTGGAAACTGTTATTTCTCTTAGTGCTGAAATGCCACATCTTTCACTCATTATCGTGTCATGTGCATTCACAGGTATGAGCGTGTGCCCGTGATCCTCGTGGGAAACAAGGTGGACCTGGACAACGAGCGCGAGGTTTCGTCGAGCGAGGGTCAAGCTCTGGCTGAGGAATGGGGCTGTCCGTTCATGGAGACATCAGCCAAGAGCAAAACCATGGTGGACGAACTGTTCTCAGAGATCGTGAGGCAGATGGACTACGCCTCTCAGCCGGATAAAGAAGACCCGTGCTGTTCCTCCTGCAATATACAATAACCCTCGCAATCAGGATCCACATGGAGATCATCGCAGAACTGGTGCATCCGTTCTCATGCACACGTCAAGGCCGTCTACACACTGGAGAACGCTGCCGATCTGTTGATTTACATGGGAACGCTGCGATGCAAAGATGCTAAAGTGATGTTGCAGCGTGCAAACAAAAGTTGAGAAAATGCATCTTTAAGCAATGCTGAAAATACATCGATTTCAACAGGAATGGTGCATTGCATTGACGTAGATGAAAAAAACGTAAAGTAGCCTATTGGGGAGTTCGAACAAAAGTTTAGATACATTTAACATTTAGGCAAAGATTCAGATCTTTTTATTTCAATGGGAATGGTGCATTGCAAAAAATAAATAAAAAATACGCAAGGGTTTGCGAAAGCTGTGCAAAAAAAAAAAAAAGTAGAGAATTGTAACTTTTGGGGAATGCTGCTAATCCATTGATTTTAATTGGAATGATGCTTTGCAAAGACGTAGATAAAATACATAAGGGTTTGCTAAAGCTGTGCAAACCAACCTTGAGCAATTCTATTAGACAAAGCTTCAGATATATTGATTTCAATGGGAATGGTGCATTGCACACAAAAAAAAACACGCAAGGGTTTGCAAAAGCTGTGCAAAGAAATGTCGAGAATTTTAGCTGCAAATCCATTGATTTGAATTGGAATGATGCTTTGCAATGACAAAACGCAAGGGTTTACGAAAAACGTGCAAAAAAAATATATTGAGAAATGTAACTTTTAGGCAATGCTTCATCAGATCCGTTGATTTTAATGCAGCTTTGCAAAGACGTAGATGAAAAATGCAACCTTGTTTGCGACAATTCTGCAAATAAAAGTTGAGAAAACACACTTTTCCGCATCCGTCGAGCTCTTGGCATCTCGAGTGAGTTTGCATTTCCCCCTCGTGTGAACCCATGTTTCCTGCAAACGCAGCTTTCTTCAGTGTGTAAACGCCTTAATTATGATCAATGAATTGACAAGAAACTAAAAAAAAAGGTCAAAGGGGTTATAAAAATGGACCATACTTGAGTCTTTCTTTTCTCCGCATGTTTTCAACACGTTCATTCAGAGTTTGACGCTGTTCGTACGAGACTCATTTCGTTTGCACATATAGAACCCGATGTCTTAAACTGCCATTACTTTAATAAAGAGCCAGAATGAGCTAGTTTTGTTCTTCCAAACGGCCCACTGTCGTCGGGCGAACGGGACGTTTCCTCCGAGGGACTATCAGACGATGTTGAGATGTCGATGAGGGATCGATGTGTGTCCCGTTGCAGTTTGAGGGACATTTTCTTTGAGGAAGCCAAATAGGATCCTGAGAAGCACTTTTCTTTTGTACCGTCGTGTTCATTTTGATTTACGAAACTGCTGGGAATATTCAGCTGATTATGTTGTGGTTTTTCAGTTAGCACCTCGATATAGAATGTTGCAAATTCTGAATTATGTATTTTGTAATAATGTAGTAAAACAATCATGGGACTTGCTTTAGATTAGAGACTGTAAAGCTTTGAATCGGGCAGGAACAGTATTTCGTGAAACGCAATCGGCACTTTCCATGAAAAGGGTCCCGTTACTTTTTTTAAGCAATAAAGACAAACAACTAGTAGATATGTTAGATAAACAGTTATGTAACTTACAAATCAATTTTAAAGAGCCTTTAAAATGGTGATTTTGGCCTGTTGCACCTCACAGGTCTTCACTATTCAGCAATTAAAAATAATCATATTGATATTCGGTTAAATGTAATATTATTTAAAAATAGGTCACAATTTAAAATAATTTTTTCTACATTTAAAATTTATTTTACATTTAATTCAATTAATTTTAAATGTATTCTAGTTATTAAATTAAATTTAAATTAATTAAATAAAACAGCTCATATACTGTAATATTGAGGTGGACGGACATGATTTCAAGCTCTGTTTTGAACCCTATTTGTGGAAAGTACCCATTAATCTTGAAGCCTGTACTAGATGTGATTGTTAATTTAATGATATTGTGGAACAGGAATAATCATAATGCAGTCAACCTCATGAATGTTGTACAGAAACACACGGAGGAAAACAATTATAGTGGCTAACTTCATCAGTTCCTCGATTCATCTGCTTTGAGCAAATATGACAGGAATAATAATAATAATAATAATAATAATAGAAAAATCACTTTATCATACCTTTCTCAGGAGAGTTACAGGCTACCAAATCTGTTATTAAAGTTTATGAGGATATGTTTTTTTTTTTTTTTCATTTTATTTCTGTTTATTTAATCATTAGAGTATAAGATAATAATGTTTTCTTAATCTATATTGTTGTTTGGTCTTTTTTTTTTTGGTATTACAGAGCAATTCTTATTCAGACCATCACGTCTGTGATCCGTAAGATCATCCAGAAATGTAAAAATGTGTAAAAAAAAAAAAAAAAAAAAAATTGTATTGAAAACAATTCAAGATGGTTGTGTGTAGTTTATAAAAAAGATGCCAAACTTAGAGTATGTTGATTTAGCGGTCATATGCATGGCTAAAACATCATTATTTGTGAATATTACTGCAGATGAGACTAAAAAAGCGGAATAGATGCACACAAAAACACACACTCACACACACACGCACTCAACGGCCCTGGACGATCTATGGGTGAATCTGCCTTGCCATGTGAACTAAGGGTTTGCCTTTTTAACTTTCATCATTGATCTTATATTTTTTTAAGTGAACATTTACCCTCTCCCATGGTAAATGGATTGTGAATACGGTTTCATTCAACACGACAATAAAAACATCTTATTCACAGATGTGGACGCAGGTTTGAGTTTGTCTGCTAGAGCCAGTCGTCGTTTTCATGCTCATTATCTGAGAAAGCCTGTGATTTGAGCTAAAGATGCACAATATGAGTCTATATTGTGGTCAGATTTTATTCCTGAGTTTACTGACCATGTTTAAAGTCGTTCAGCTCCGTCTACTTGAATGGGAAAATCATTTAAATCAGATTTTCCCAGAAGATGGAGCTGAACGACTGTGAATGTGGTCAGTAAACCTTCAGTAACCCAATCTAACCTTTAATGAATCACACTGAAGTGTCAACCAATCAGAATTAAGAATCATATATCTGTGTTATTTTAGTATTATTTATATACTATTATAGTACTTATTAAAATTTGGAATTGGCTTTTATTTTAATATTTTCAGTTTTCATTTAAATCTTGTTTTGTGTTTTTGTTATTTTATGTGCTTTTTTAAATATTTCTATTAAGCTTCAGTTTATATTTATGTCAGTTTTAGTCATTTTTGTACTTCAACTTTAGCTTATTTTATTTCAGGTAGTTGCCAAATCAACGTTTAATTAATTAATTAATTAATACTTTTATATAATATATAAATTTAGATATATAAATATGTATATACAATATAAAAAATAACATATATATATATATTTATATATATATATATACATATATAATATTTTTAATAATATATATTTAAAACATTATGTAATATATGTTTTATAATTATTTTATATTTTATTATTTTATATATAAAGTAATATAAAATAATTATTATATGTATATTTTTAATAAATTATGTAATATATATTTTATTACATACAAGCCACAATATATATATATACACAATCTAAAATTATAACAATATAAAATAATTATTATATATATTTTTAAATAATATATATGTTATACTTTTATGTAATATATATTTAATAATTATTTTATATTTTATTATTATTATTTAATATTGTAATGACCAAAATGATATGGTTTAATTAACAATAGCAATTCTGTGTGTTATAAATACACTTCACATATTTTTTCACTCATATTAGAGTTAAGATGTTGAATTTCTTGACTTTAATGTTGCATTAGCAGCGTTCGGAGTGAATGCGCTGTTATCTTGTGGAATGAGTGAGACGTTTGACAGGAGATTTCACACACCACCCACTCCAGCAGCTTTCATCCTCCTCTGAGATCCTGCAGTGATGGAGAAGTGTGTGTGTGAGAGAAACAGGTCTATAGAGGACTAGATTCGCCTCAGGCCACATCACTGGTGTCATGGCAACAGGACGATAACATAACATCACGACGGTATCTCTGTTTATGTTAAAGTGGGTTTTGCATGTGGTGTGAAGAGGCTTTGCATTCTCTCAAGCCCTCTTTAGTGTTTTCACCCACACAGCAATGACATTTAAAGGGGTGGTATAATGCCCTTTTCACAAGATGTAAAATAAGTCTTTGATGTCCCCAGTGTGTGTGTTAAGTTTTAGCTCAAAATACCCCACAGATATTTTTATATAGCATGTAAAAATTGTCACTTTTTGAGGGTGAGAAAAAAAACGCACCGTTCTGTGTTTGTCCCTTTAAATGCAAATGAGCTGCTGCTCCCGGCACAGGGGGCGGAGCTTCAACAGCTTGTGTCATTTTACCTCACACACATGCACTGGAAATTTCAAAAACTTTTGAAGAAGTGACAACATGTAGAAGCAACAGGACATTTCTGAATGGTTAGTTGATGCATTTATGTAGCTTATGTGTAGCTATCTTCTAGTCATTGATTAGCATATTCTGTCTTGATAATCTATAAATTGTGTTCAGGGGGCGGGGTTTATGTAAATTCTAGGGTTGGTGATGTCACTAACCCGGGAGGAATGTGGTGTAGTCTCTACCAGCCGTTTGTTGTAGTCTTTAAAAAGCAATTTCTTTAAAAGCAAATATCTCCCTTTGCTTTGAACTTTGAGCGTTGTAACTTTGCAGATGTTGATTATGCTCAAACAGCAACATTACACACTAACTAAAGTTAAAAAAGTGAAATCATAATCAACCACCCCTTTAAATGGAGTCTCGTGGGTTTCAGAAGAATCAAACTGCACACACTTGACAAAGATGCGAGTCAGAGACTGCAATATGAACTCTTTGTTCTGGTCATACAAAAGCTCTTTAATGTGTTGTGAAAAAATTAAAATAGAGACCCATCCCTCGCAGATTCGTTTTCATTCGCAAAACAATCTGCCGTATTCCTCGGTTCAGAATCTCAGAATAAAGTTTATTTTCATAGAAGACTGATGAGTGACTTTCAATTGTCTGCACTAACAAATGCGATACAAATCAATTGAAAAATGCATATCTGTGTTTGAAATCACCCATCATGCACTATCCCCTACATTACTCCACTAATATAATTCACTAGAAGGACTGAATGAAAACGAGTGAGTGAATTCGGCGCCGCTTTTGCATAGTTTGTGCTTGCTGTTGCATTAGTTACTTTTTATGGAAAGTAATGTATTATACTTTTGCATTACTTTTTCTCACCTGGGCTGGGCTTGTATATTTTTACTCAATGTAAAGGCCATTTCACACCAGAAGTGAAATGAATAAGCCTCAGGCTAAATGAAATGCAAATTCACGGCTGTATAGAGTAGAGGTAAATAAATGGGAAAACAAAGTGGCATGTGTTACTTATTTATAAAGTAACTCAGATATTTTGTTGTAAATTTAAAAGTAATGCATTACTTTATTTGTCAGATAACTCTGTTACTGTCTGATTACGTACTGTAACTCAAGTTACTTGTAATGGCTATTATAAAAACATGGTGCTCAAGTTCCAAGTTTAGCTATTAAAAACGCATCTTTAGATCTTGCAGGGTTTTTTCCCTCTGCATCTCGAAAATTTGTTTTATACTGACTCCGTTGTAAGGGTTGTTTTCTTGCAGGGCTTCAGGCTGCAAGACTGCTGAATGACTAAAGTAACGTTGTCAGCAAGATGGGAGAAAACTGTACATTTCTTGTCT
Organism: Vimba vimba; assembly: GCA_022828995.1. NCBI lineage: Eukaryota > Metazoa > Chordata > Actinopteri > Cypriniformes > Leuciscidae > Vimba > Vimba vimba. The sequence goes on along the minus strand of CM040819.1, from coordinate 47,460,525 downwards.
ATAACCACCCACTGCTACTTATACCAACGACGGAAATAAGCGCAGTTACAATAGCTTCATATGTGGGAGAGCGTTGCTATAGAGAGTGACAATATTGTATTGCAATAGGTAGCACTTCAAAGTCAATACCAAATCAAATCTATTTAGCACATTAGTTGTAATTGAAATGGTTTAATGACAAAATATGGTTATGGTTACACTTAAAATAGTTACACTCTAAAAAATGCTGGGTTGTGTTAACCCAATGTTGGGTCAAATATGGACTAACCCAACGTTGGGTTAAAAATTCAATTTAAAAATGGACAAACCCAGCCGTTGGTTTACATTTTTAATGTAACCAATGCAATTTGTCCATTTTTAAATTGCATTTTTGTCCATTTTTGATTTTGTCCAAAATGCAATTTGTCCATTTTTAAATTGCATTTTTTAACCCAACGTTGGGTTAGTCCATATTTGACCCAAAATTGGGTTAACACAACCCAGCAGTTTTTAGAGTGTACAAAATTGATGTATGAGATGATGATTATACCATTAATTGTACCCAGCATATATGAAAAATGTTACCTAGGAGAGAGAGAGAGAGAGAGAGAGAGAGAGAGAGAGAGAGAGAGAGAGAGAGAGAGAGAGAGAGAGAGAGAGAGAGAGAGAGAGAGACAGACAAAGAAAAGAGGAGATAAAGAGAGAGAGCCCCAAGAAAGGGACCCAGAGAATAAAAGAGGCAGAGCAACAGTTACAATCTTCTTTTATCATTTCCTGACCATGTGACTTTAACCCGAATGTGAGATGTTCAAACTGACCAATCAGATAATCACAACTTCCCCCATTGCACTAAAGGTGTGACAATTCATCGACCCCCGAAGTTCACACATCATGTCCTTCAGGCCCTGATCGCTATCAGCCCCTCGACTCCAAATGGTCATTGGGGGAAAGAGGCGGTGGAAAACGGTAAAGCAAATGTCTTTGTTCATTTCAAATATCTTGGATTATTTTCAATCCTACACTGTGTTATTCTGAGGCTTGCAGATAATATGAATTTCATAATGTCTTACTTGGTTTGGGAGTATTTTTATACTTATTTAAAAACACATCAAAAATTCATAATAACAATGTCTTGAGTGAATGAATATGACAAATATGACAAATGGAGTTTATGTTCCAAGAAAAAATATATATTAAGCTATATTACTTTTTACTTGATGGTTAAACCACTTGACATTTTGTTGGCCTATATGTTTTTCAAAAACATGGCAGCAACAACTACAGATGTTTTACACTAGATTTGTAAGGAAACTCAAGTGATTATTTGAGAAGCTCTTCAGAAGTTTCCAAAACAAGTGGCTTTAGATTCAGAATGATGTGGGGTTTTTTTTCCAGAAACAAGCAGCTGGTCACATCTGGAAACACCTTCCCATGATTCATCATTTCAGCCCTAGTGAATTCTCTTTAAAAGACTTTATTTGCACTAACGAGGGCGAAAATATCCCGCTGATTCTGCTGAGGGAAGATATGCATCACTTTCTAAAGCTTCATTAGAGGCTGAGTGTTATTGGGACGTTGTCAAGCTAATTATGGCCATTACCTCCGAAACACGCTGGAGGAGTTTAAAGTTTCCATCGGTGTATTTTAAAGCCCTGTAACTGCTACTATGAAAAGAACATTGTTCATGCAAACATCACAAATGAGCTGTTACTTTTTATCTGCAAGTAAACAAATACAAAAAAATACCCATATTTGAACGTTTCCGAAGACAATGTGAATGGTTTGTGCAATGCAGAAAATCACAGTGAAGAAAGATCAGAAATTGCATCTCAATTGTTTATGACAGCAAATGGAGACGCTTCTTACATCTCAGATCATACCTCATTATGAGGAATTAACCTGTTAAGTGTCACCCCCCTTTTTTTGAGTAGACATGAAAATGCACATTTCGAACTTAACCCCTTAACGCCTACTGTCGCGAATCTGCAACAAACCACTTCCATTCAGACTGCAGGCGAGATCGCGTGTGTTTTCCCCCAATGCCTGTTTGTGCACATTCGATACATACCTAGGAACATTTTGCACGCACTGGTTTCTCGTAGGAGCGGTCGGAGTGGGAACTACACCCGGTTCACCGAAGCTATTTTGGTTTGCAAAATCCGCATATCAAGGGCGCAAATGTGGAGAAATCGCCCAAAATGAGTTAAGTTGTGCTAAGATAAAAATATGTACCAGCTTATTGATTGCTTCTAAAGCTATGTTATTCATATAGACTTCATGTGACGAATATTTTTTACGTACTTTGTAGAGTTCTGTTTGTAGCAAATTTGCGACATTGGGCAATAACGGCTGGATTAGGCTAATGGCTACATATTATAATAATGCTGTATTTAGATGGTTTCAGCCCCAAATTTTTTGTTATTTTTTTTATTTTTTTTTATTTTTACAAAAAATAGCATGTTAGGATATAACACTATAAGAATATATAATGTATGCACTGGAGAAACAAGGAAAGAGTTAAACAGAGTGTAACATGGAATGTATAAAAACTACTGTCAATGTTAGGGAGTAGAAGAGTGTTTTGTTTCTTGCTGTTTTAACATTCATTAATTTGTCAATTACAGTTTATAAGTTCTAACAACTGTGTGCCATGAATAAAATCTACATACCTGAGATGGGAAAATGTGTTTTATTAATTTTTCCATTTTGTAAAAAATTACCCTAAATGCCTGTTGTCGCAAATTTGCAACATACCAAAATTTCTATTTATTTGTTGTGCAAAAGTGAAATTGATAATCTCAACATTATTTACCATCTACTTAAAGGCAAAAACACACATAATTAATTTTTTTATATACAGCTATATAAATTCAGGCGTTAAGGGGTTAAATGGTTGTAATTAAAGAATGCTTTAGAGTATAGACGTACAATTGGACGCAAAATAGACTAACCCCTAACCCTAACCCTTGTTTTAAAGAAGACATTTGGCAGATTTTTGTAGAAGTGAAATAAATTAAGAAAATGAAACAGAAAAAAGTTATAGAAGTTAGAGTTTATGTGTGTATGAATGTAAAAAATGTAATTATTCATATTTTATATATAATATATATTTTTAAAACCTGGGCGACTCTAAAACTGCAAAAAAATCAAAGTAAAAAATCTGAACAAGTTGTGTTTCAAAATTTAGGTTGATATCTCAAAAAATTAAATTTCAGTGAGATTTTGTTTGGGCGCAGTACCAAACATTTTCACTAGGTGACAACCAGACTCCATTACTGCCCATATAAGGGCGCCTCCATTTCCATATGTGGTTTGAGTGATCTGAAGCATTATTTCCACAATTTTCATACAATTTATGAAGTAGACATTCTATTCAGAAGTAATATGGGACGTTTGGCAGATTTTGATATGAATTCAACCTCTTATAAACACATAAAATAACACGTATGTGCGTTATATCTCGCTGCCACATCACAAATGGTGAATCTATTATTTTTTTTCTTTATATTTAAAACATTTTCAGACCCTTTTTTCTAAAATAATTGAATGGATGCTATCTTTTGAACTCTTGGCATGAAAACAATCTGAGGTTTCTACCATTCTTTCATGATTTTTCATGTTCATTGCTATTTCAAAATAAAGGTCACAAATCAGTCACCAAATATGAAAACTAGAGATTGTAAGCTTTCAAATGATATATAGTTTGTCAAGATTAGTTTAGGTTTAGTATAGGATATTACTGTTTTAAATATGACACTTAAGAAATATCGGAGGCAAAGTTCAATATGTCAAACTGATTATTCAATCATGTCTGTGAAAGAGTATAAACAGCAAATCCTTATGAAGTACAAATGTTGAGATTTAGTATTTGGGGAAAGCTGATCTAGGATCATGATTTGGGAAAGCCGTCTGATGGTGTGTGAGATGAAGAAAGCTGTGAAGTCAAGGCTTTCAAAGGCTCTCCATGCTGAGAGTCACACTGTCGGGAAGCTCTTGGATGAGAGCTTTCAATCGTCCTCCTGGAGAGATTATCTCCAGTTCTGCTCAAACACACCTGTCTATGGTTTTTAAGTGAACTCAAAGACATTGGTGAACTGGTTCAGCTGTGTTTGATAGGAAATGGAGTTCTTTGGAAAAGAGCAAATATGGATTAAGATTAGTAGGTCTCCTGCTGGAAGATATAAAGTGCAACAGTTTGGTTCCGGAAGTAAAAACTTCATACATTTTCTCCATAAGGAAATTGATTTTGAACAATAACTTATAAACCTTTAAAGATAGACGTACTGTGAGCTACGAGGTTGCTATTGATGATATTTGCTTTTGTTGAATCTGTCAGCCTGCATTATTTTAACGTATTTTAATAATAATCGTGTTTAACAGCGGAATCCGTGGTGAAAAACTACATTACCCATAATGCCGTACAGAAAATTACACCAATCAGAGTCGAAAATAGCTAAACCCTCTTAAGCTCCGCCCACTTCCATGAAGCGCTGCAAATGGTGTAATCGAGTCGATCTCTCTATGCTCTCAAATACTTAAATGTTTGTAAATATGCATATTTTGCAATAAACTTAAAATATATTGTTTACATATAATCAACATTTGTAAATAAGTAGTTTTATATTTCTGCACCGTTTTAATTACATTATGCTATTCGCAATGCTTCATGGGATTGTAGTTTTTTCCACCACTAAAGCCGTTAAGTACACAGTTTTGTCTTTTTGTCCGATTTTCAAAAACTTTTTTGTTTCAATTCAAAGTTTGTAGTGTTGTGATTCACCTCGTAGCTGATTGGCTTCATGACTTAACTCTTTAATGAAGACTATTTTAAAAGCCCCAGGGGAAGAATTATGAAAACAAAAAAACTTCTGGAACCAGTGCAGAAGTTTTGCACTAATGCACTCTGTTGTAACTACATCAAAAGTAGTTGTGTATATTCAGGGTGAAATATACTTTCTGTTGCAGTAATGGTATACTCATGTCATTGGCTCAAAAAAGCCCTTCTTTTTTGAGAGTCGAACACCTGCAAAATTATTGGTTGGTATAAAGTTGCAGATATGAGCTCATTATCATATGACCGTCCACATTTATATACCACCATCTATTCAGAACATTTAAACTGTGCCAGTAAACAGAGGTTAGTCAATCATAACAGGTTATTTATTTATTTTAAAGTTGCAACAAAAGTCTTGGATGGTTGCCAGGGTGTTGCTATGTGATCGCTAGATGTTCTGAGCTTTTGCCTGGGTGTTGCTATGCAGTTACCAGGATGTTTTGGGTGGTGGACAGGGTGTTGTTATGTGATTGCTAGATGTTCTGAGCTGTTGCCAGGGTGTTTCTGCAGTTACTAAGATGTTTTGGATTGTTGCCAGAATGTTGCTGGTGTTCTGGGTTGTTGCTAGGGTGTTGCTATGCAGTTACCAGTATGTTTTGGGTGGTGGACAGGGTGTTGTAATGTGATTGCTAGATGTTCTGAGCTGTTGCCAGGGTGTTTCGACAGTTACTAAGATGTTTTGGATTGTTGCCAGAGTGTTGCTGGTATTCTGGGTTGTTGCTAGGGTGTTGCTATGCATTTACCAGGATGTTTTGAGTGGTAGACAGGGTGTTGTTATGTGATTGCTAGATGTTCTGAGCTGTTGCCAGGGTGTTTCTGCAGTTACTAAGATGTTTTGGATTATGTGCCAGAATGTTGCTGGTGTTCTGGGTTGTTGCTAGGGTGTTGCTATGCAGTTACCAGTATGTTTTGGGTGGTGGACAGGGTGTTGTAATGTGATTGCTAGATGTTCTGAGCTGTTGCCAGGGTGTTTCGACAGTTACTAAGATGTTTTGGATTGTTGCCAGAGTGTTGCTGGTATTCTGGGTTGTTGCTAGGGTGTTGCTATGCATTTACCAGGATGTTTTGAGTGGTAGACAGGGTGTTGTTATGTGATTGCTAGATGTTCTGAGCTGTTGCCAGGGTGTTTCTGCAGTTACTAAGATGTTTTGGATTATGTGCCAGAATGTTGCTGGTGTTCTGGGTTGTTGCTAGGGTGTTGCTATGCAGTTACCAGGATGTTTTGGGTGGTAGACAGGGTGTTGTAATGTGGTTGCTAGATGTTCTGAGCTGTTGCCAGGGTGTTTCTGCAGTTACTAAGATGTTCTGGGTTGTTGCTAGGGTGTTGCTATGCAGTTACCAGGATGTTTTGGGTGGTTTCCAGGGTGTTATGTTTGCCTTTTGCATGTTTCTGCTTTTGCTAGGATATTTTGGAAAAGGAGATGGAAAATGGTTGTTAAAAACTAAATTAAACCTACATTTGGTGCCAGAAACCTTGACTAACATTATAAGTGGGAAAATAAAATGTCACAACCATCCTCGATGAACTCCGCATCAGGACTAGTGATGTTTACACACCTCATTCTCCTCTGGATCGTCTCTTCCATCACACACACTCTTTGATCTGTCACATCTAACAAGCATCTATAGTGTGTGCACCATCTGGAGACACAATCTACATGAGATTTTTCCGTGCGCCTTGTGTTTCCTCAAACCTCAAAGTCCTCATGCATATCAAATCATTGAGGTTGACCTATTTCTTTGTTTTAAATTATATATATTTATTATTCCCTATATTTGGAATATTATACTACCATAATAGTACTCATACTACACAAACTCATACTATATAGAACATACTTTTTTAGCGGCCGTGAAGTAATTACTCGTTCAAAATAAGTAACTACTCAAGAGTGTATGCAATTTTGTGAAGTTTACTATAATGTCTACTAGTATAATAGTCAGAAAACACCTGAAATGATATAATGAAACAGTAAATACGCAGAACACTTTAGTCTCATATCTCTGAACATGATGCAACAAAATATTTTTATTATAACCCCTGGATACATCCATAAATACTTCCCCTCCTGTTAGTCCTGTTCTCCCAAATGCACCCACGTACGTTACACACACTTTACATAATACCCACGAGCCCCTCTGTTCTGGGCAGCTGTGGAGGACGAGTGCTGAAGACGTCTCTGAAGGACGCACATACCATTAGACATCAGAACACATCACAAATAAGGAAATTATTAACTAGATATTGACATTTTATCAACAAAAATGTCAGTGGTGTTCATGCAAAACTTGCTAGGGTGTTATCATTGATTGTTGGGTGTTAAAAATATGAGTGGTTCTTAGTGCATTTCTATGCTGTTACTAGGGTGTTGCTATGCAGTTGTTAGGATGTTTTGGATGGTTGCGAGTGTGTTATCTTGGTTCATATTGTATTTTTATGTTGTAGGATGTTTTGGGTGGTTGCCAGGCTTTTGCTATGCAGTTACTAGGATGTTTTGGATGGTTGCCAGGGTGTTGCTATGCGGTTGCTTAGGTGGTCTGAGTAGCTGTTAGCATGTGGTTGCCAGGATGGTTTGGGTGGTTGTATTTCTAGGATGTTTTGAGTTGTTTCTAGGGTGTTTCTAAGCATTTATTAGGATATTTTGGATGGTTGCAATTGTGTTACTATGCAGTTGCTTAGGTGTTCGAAGTTGTTCTAAGCATGTTTCTGTGTGGTTACCAGGGTGTTGCTATGCAGTTACTCGGCTGTTTTGGAAAGTTGTCAAAGTGTTGCCATGCGGTGGCTTGCAGTTACTAGGATATTTTAGATGGTTGTCAGGATGTTGCTATGCAGTTACTAGGATGTTCGGATGGTTGCCAGGAAGCTGCTATGAGGTTGCTAGGATGTTTTGGGTTGTTGCTTGCCAGGGTGTTGCTTATTTCCAGGGTGTATATGCATTTACTGTATTAGGATGTGTTGGATTGTTGCCATGGTGTTGCTATGAGGTTGATTGGGTACTACAGGTTGTTGCCAGGGTGTTTGTATGCAGTTATTAGGATACTTTGGATGGTTGCCATGGTGTCACTATGCAGTTGCTTAGGTGTTCTGTGTGGTTGTTAGCATGTTTCTATGTGGCTGTCAGGGTGTTGCTATGCAGTTACTCGGCTGTTTTGGATGGTTGTCAGGGTGTTGCTATGCAGTTACTAAGATGTTTTGGATGGTTGCCAGGAAGTTGCTATGTAGTTGCTAGGATGTTTTGTGGTGTTACTTGCCAGGGGGTTGCTATACGATAACTAGGATATTCTAGGTTGTTGCCAGGGTGTTATCTTTGTATGTTAGGGGGTTGCTAAAATGCACTGAATAGTTTATATTGCATTTCTATGTTTTGAGTTGTTCCAGTTTCTATGTGGTTGCCAGGGTGTTGCTATGCAGTTACTTGGCTGTTTTGGAAAGTTGCCAGAGTGTTGCTATGTGGTTGCCAAAATACTCTGAAGTCCTACATTCTTCTTAGTGGTGGCAAAATGTGTTTTGAGTGTTTTTTTTAGTACATTTAGCATGTGGCTTGAGTATTATGAGTAGTTGTGCAAGGTTCCTAGCATGTTAGCACAATTTTGTAAGCAGCATTACAAACGTACATTTTTTGTGTAGATTCATAAAGTCAACTGTACATACAGTGATTTTTTTTTTTTTACTAACCTATATTCAACTGCAGATTCATGATGGGTGGTTTTACTTTAAAAAAAACGCATGTCTTTTTCTTTTCCAGCGTTTCTATTTCCACTCCGCTTTGGTCGCTCTCCAAACTTCCCCTGAGAGACTCGACTGCTGCCAAAACGCTGAGTGCTATTTCCACATCTCCATCCCACACCGCAAAGGGTCGTGGGAGACCCCGCTTTCCCCAGTCTGTCAGTTGATGTGGCCTGGCTCACAAACATCTCACTCGCCATTACACACATTTAGCTGCTACCTCCAGAGAGTGTCTCTATTTTATATCAATCACACACATATCCATGGCAAACGATCTGCGAATTTGATTCTAAATGCAGGTTTTTTAATGAGAATAAATATGGAATGCACTATGATTTTAACCAATCATTTGTTTTCAAATGTAACCCACAACCCTCTTGCATATAGCAAACACCTAACATCTTGCCTAACAACACCCTAGCAACCACTTTGGAACACCCTAGCAACTGCCAATCAATTACATGGAACATGCTTGTGACTACCAGCATGGAAACATATGATGGCGAGTTATCAAAGCATTACTTATACTCACTTCAGAAAATGAAATCTAGTTAATTAATTAACACTAGCCAAGTGCCAAATGCAAGTAAAAACCGGTGAGTTGGCGAGTATATGAAATGGTGTCAATCGCCAGTTGGCTGGTGAAGTGTTATGAATTCTACAAGAACATGAACGTGAACAAACATGAACGACGCTCGGGACAGTGAAGTTTAAGCCTTACCAATTTAAATATTCATGAGCAAGTAGACGCAATAGTGAACTCAATTCGTTACTCGCGCTCTTGTGTGGGAAGTTTAAACATCGCCCAGAAATCCTGAATTTAACTTTCTTTTACGTTTTTTTTCTTGTGCTTGAAAATGCCCGTATTGCCGAGTATCCTCCTAAACATAGTCAGTTAGTGAAGTTGAGATAGAAAACGCATGTGTGCCAGTATATTAGATCCGTGAGTAAGCTCTTAAAGTGACAGCAGACTAATATCCCTGCTGCTGTCTGTGTCTTTAATGTAATCAAACAACAAAAGACAAAGAAAAAAATCACTCAATGCTCTTGACTGAATAACTTTTTAATAAGGATTACTATACCGTGAAGACTACGCAGTGTTATTTTACATTTGATTGCTTTACATTTCTGTGCCTGAAAGGTGTGGCAGAAAGTTAGTTTTATGCCCTGTGTTCTAGTGTGTGTAAAGGGTCAAAGTGACCGTTATGGACACACACAGACACTGGACACTTTCCAGAAGTCAGTCCAATGCATCCCGTCAGGCCGTCACAGTCTGTGAGCTTGAAAATAAAAGCTGTCGACAACATAATGAAGCCATAAAAGTACGAATAAACAATTATTGAACATAAACATTTATGGTGTATGTCTAATTTACTTGTGCTCAAGAGTAAACAAACATTTTGATGTCAAATTAATTTCTGAGCCTGATGTCCTTGTGCAAGATGAACCCTGAATATGTTTAAATATCAAACTGTGTAACTCTTTTGAGCAAAAGACAAAAAGAGGTTTGAAATGCTGAGACAAGCAGTCATATTGTCATATCATGAAAAGCACAGCGGTTGAGAACAGATGATGCTTTGGATTTTCTCTCTCTAATGTAATGCACTTAGAAATGTTTACGTGTGACTGAAGTGAATAAATAATTTTTGAAGTCACTGCATGAGTCTGGAGATTGTCAAAGAGTTTCTCTCGCGCCCTCTTGTGGCCAACTAAAGGTAACGATTTTATTTCTTCATCAGAGTGTCATTCTCAGCTTCAAAATACATTTCTGTACTGCAGTCGCATTGCACAAGGATGCATGAGACGTATGTTTATTAGTTAAAAGGTATGATAAAATATCACAGGCCAAAGCACATGCATGCAACCTCATTCTGCCCATAATTTCACATGCTCAGCAAGATGAAGCTATATAAAACATGCATTTATGAAATGTTATTATTTTACCAATATTTGTCTCCTGTTGACCTCTAAAGCACAACTTAAAGATCCATAACATTGACCCAATATGCCAGATATACATAACTGATATTCGTATTATGCAGAATGACACATATTCCACTTAGGCTACCTTTTAAATTAATAGATTTCAACAATCATGCATTGACATTTCACGTTTATGAAATGGCCATATGTAAACTATCCTGCATCATTCAGTGTCCTTCATTAATTTTGAAAAATACAAAACAGGCCTCAAAATCTAAATTATTGAACAGGATTTTAGCAGCAGAAAAAATAAATACAAAATAAAAAAACAATTACAACAAATATTTGGCTATAGAAAACAGACTATAACTAAATTCCAATAAATTACTATTATTTATGATAAATTCAACTCTTGAACTCACTTATTTGAAGATATGTATATATATATATATGTTCTGTACGTTTGCATAATTCAACCTTAAGTTAAACAAACCAAATTGTTTTGTCATTACTTACTATATTATTTTAACTACTGCACATTTGAATATATATAATACAAACATATTATACAAACATTTGACTATAGAAAACAGACTATAACTAAATTATAATAAATTATTATTATTTATGATAAATTCAACTCTTCAACTCACTAAATTTAAGATTAAGTGCTATGCATAAGTTTAGACACCCATGCTAAAGTTAAAAAAATCATCTTTTGGAAATTGAACTTAATGCCTTAATTTAAAAAATTAGGAAAAATCCAACCTTTAAGGACACCAATTTTCTTTGTGAATGAATAATGTATCGTAAATAAATAAATGTTCTTCCTTAAAATACAGGGTGCATAAGTTTGGACACCCCTATGTTAACTTCCAATAGAGGCAGGCAGATTTTTATTTTTAAGTATTTAAAAAAAAAAAAAAAATTAGGATACTATGCATCCTGATAAAGTTCCCTTGGCCTTTGGAATTAAAATAGCCCCACATCATCACATAGCCTTCACCATACCTAGAGATTGGCATGGGGTACTTTCCATAAGATCATCTCTCAATGCAAATCAAACTAGCTATTAGGCTAACTGAAATAAAACCATGCCAATCTCTAGGTATGGTGAAGGCTATGTGATGATGTGGGGCTATTTTAATTCCAAAGGCCAAGGGAACTTTATCAGGATGCATAGTATCTTAATACTTAAAACAATACTTAAAAAAAAAATCTGCCTGCCTCTATGGGAATTTAACATAGGGGTGTACACACTTATGCACCCTGTATTTTAAGGAAGAACATTTATTTATTTACGATACATTATTCATTCACAAAGAAAATTGGTGTCCTTAAAGGTTGGATTTTTCCTAATTTTTTAAATTAAGGCATTAAGTTCAGTTTCCAAAAGATGATTTTTTATTCCTCTTTTTAGTCAACTTGTCTAAACTTATGCATAGCACTGTATATATATATATATATATATATATATATATATATATATATATATATATATGTTCTGTACATTTGCATAATTCAACGTTAAGTTAAACAAACCAAATTATTTTATTATTACTTACTATATTATTTTAACTACTGCACATTTGAATATATATTTATATTTTTTATTGCATAACAGAACAATAACAACATACACATACAGAGGATCACAATGTATTCAACTATCATCTATTACATTCATAATAGCATCAAAGGAAACAGAAAAAAACAATAAAAAAATTATTCAGGGGATAATTTACAAAAAAATCCAAAAAAACGAACATTTGAATTATCGACTGATAAATTCCCGCGTTTACGGTCACTCACACTTATTTTGCAATGACATCATTGCGTTCATCTAGACTCCACCCACTTTAATTTTACCCGCGTTCCTCAGCCAACGGGATGATCCGCAGCTGAATTATATGTGCGTCACGATGACTGACTTCCCAACGCACCAAACACGCCAATCATTTAATCTCATTCAACAGCGTGAGCCAATCAGCGGCGAGGAGACGCTGCATTACGAGCCAATCGCGTCCCGCCATTCATACCGTCCGGTGTCAGAGGTCGCTTCCCCTGCCGGCTTACATTCGCTCGTCTCTCTTTCTGAATCCAGCAGCGATGGCGGAGCAGCAGCAGTTCTACCTCTTACTGAGCAACCTGATGAGCCCTGACAACACCGTCAGGAAGCAATCAGAGGTATGAGAGTCGTTTCGGGACCGCTTTGTGTGGATGTGTGAAGGGAAACGTAACGTATTCGTCTCGAGCTCGGTTCGCCGTTTTAGCGCGGGCCCCTCAGCCTCGCTCTGGCCCAGCACATGTGTGAAGCGCGCGCTGCTGCTATGCGGCTCCGAATCTTTTCTGAGAATCGATTCGTTTCAACGAGCCGACTCAAGAAGCAAATCAATCTATTCTTTTGAGTCATCATCACTCAAAATATTTTTAAGTGTTGCTCTATTTTTTGGGGTAAACAATATATGAATATTTCGATCGACTTCAATCTTGTTTTCTTATTTTTAAATTAAATTAGTTTTATTTAATCACAGTATGTGTGCTTTGGATCAAATAATTGTACAAATTAAGTTGGTTAAATTTTATTTTATGTGCGATTTTGACTGGAAAGTTAAAAATCACCCAATTGCTATTGTTTTTCATCATATTGATGCTTACATTTATTAAGATATACGGTTGTATGTTTCAGTGTTTTACAAAGGCTGAATAAGGAATGGCGTACAATATATTAATCGTACTTTTTCTGTCATCTAAATATATTGCAGACGAATGCAAGAAGCATGTTATTCCGAAATCAGCCAAACCTTTGGCGAATCGGTTCGATCGAATCATTCAAATGAATCTGTTCAAATGGACGATTCGTCTGTGAATCGGGACAGCACTGTAGTGTGTTGCGTATCAACGTGGCCTAACTAGCATTCAAACATCACAAACATTGATTTATACGATTTTGTGTCCCGTCTGTGTTTTAAAACGCCTTATTGTCGAATCCCCACCCTCATTCTTAATCTTTCAACATCCGCTTTACTGCTTTTGCGTTATTATTCGAGCGGCTGTTGTGGCTCTGCTAACCGGGCGCAGGTGTCGCTCAGATCGGCTTGAGTTGCTCGAACGGGTCGGTAAATCAGTGTGTCAGTTCTGTGAAGGTTTTAGAGCTAAACGAGTCACATTTGCGTCTAAATTTCGAAATCTGCCAGAGTGGCGAACACTAAGTGACCACCGAAACAAAACCTCATCAGTCTGTTTTGTAATTTGCATACATTCTACTCGTTTATCTCTAACGTTACCCGATAAGCAAACAGCATTTCCCAGTAAAATAATGAATATTTAAGAACTGGTAATCGTCGCGATTGTGGCGAGTCTTGTATTTCACTCATTAAACAGTAACTTTACACCCATCTTCACGCAATGAGGTGAGCTGCTCACAAAAGATGCACATTCATTCTGTCATGTCATGGAAACACCTTAGATTTGGGTCAGGGCTGAGTATTTAACAGTTTAGATTGAACGTATTTCGTTATTTTTTAAAACGGACTCCTAACGACTTTAGTCACATGGATGCTCACCAGCGTTCCAAATTTCTCGGCAAATTCGAATTTTCCCACCAAAACTCGGGCCCCTTTGGCGCGTGTTCCTCTGGTCTTTTGTTAGGAGCTTCTTTATCTGTGCTAAAGCCGCCGCGTGTGGAGTTCAAACCGAGCTCATGTGGATCAGGACAGGTCATTGGGTCTTATCTCTCATCTCTGCCATCGGTCAGCACTTTCCTTTAGCACAGACAATACATGAGCAGCATGCCTCTAATGCTGAGCGGAAACTGACTCAGACACACTGCATGACACGGGCTGACTGGCCCCTGGAAATCAGCTGTGATGCCACTCTTGTGTGTCTGCCATGAGATTGTTAACTGCAGACATTTTCACAATGTAAAATCTCTAGTGTAAGCAGCAGATATAAAGGTGTGTGAGATTTCCTTTTGATTACGTCTGTTCATTCCAGACATGCTACTCATAACAAGTCCATTTGTCACTTGTAAACTGACTCCAAGAATCCGTTTGACTCATGCAAAATGAGCACAAGTTACACCAGAACCAAGTTACTTAAGTGTCTTTTTTCCTCCTGAAACATACTTGTGTTTTTAAAGCTGTGACCCTGTAAATCAAGTCATTTATATAATGTGTTGGCGCTCAGCCCTCCAGTAACCGTTCCTCTTTGCTCTTGTAGGAAGCGTACGACACCATCCCCGGTCAGACGAAGATCACATTTTTACTGCAGGCCATCCGTGATGCATCCGCTGCTGAGGAGGTACGTGAGTGCGTGTTCACTGTCATCGGTCCTGTGATGTTTTCCAGGCATCCGATTAGACTATGCAGCGCCTTTAAAGGGATACTTCACCTCTGGAAAGATGAATGTGTATTTAAAATGGGTCATTTATGTAGAAGAAATGTGAAATTATTTTTGAATTTGGAGCCAGAAAAATGTTTTTTTGGCTCATGTGGATTAAAGACAACAACTCCCAGAATGCACTTGATTCACTTACCTAGGAGGCCACTCCCAAGCCACGCCTACCGGTAAGAGCGCAGTAAACAAGGCGGCTACTAGTGAGTCTCTGTGACGAGTCTGCCCGGGATTTCGAGACCGCCCAAAATGTCCGGGATTCGGCTTTTGCGTTCTACAGTCGCCATTCATTATGTTTACTGTGGCGAGCAGGACGAGGCTGAGGGGCGTGGGAGAACGGCGCGAGGCCGGTGGCGTGATTACTGATGAGCGAGACGCACCGGTCTCGTATCTCTCACGGAGGAGCGGGAATTTTCTTAGCAATGTTAAAACGCACATCAACCGATCACTTGTTAAGCGTTCATGTAAACACTACATTCAGATTCACCAATCGGAATGAATTCAGTTAGATTGAAACAAAAGATGTGCATGTAAACAATGAATGGCGACTGCAGAAAGCAAAAGCCGAATCCCGGACATTTTGGACGATCTGGACGGCCGGACGTGTCCGGGAAAAAGAGGATGGTAACCCCTACTACTCAGCTTTCTCCTACTCGCTTTCTCCACAGAACAAGAACCCGTTAGCTTAGCTTCCAAAGAAAGATGGCTGACACTGTGTACATTCTGTGAGTGAGATCCCTCCTCCTATGGGTGGGTTGAGAACATGCGGGACAGCTCCTCCTACTGGCTGTAGTCTCTCGCCTCTGGCCAAAAAATCCTATGATGAGGCAAAATGATGATTTTTGCGTCATAGGAGGATTTTTTCCAGACAAAAAATACATAAATCTCTCCTCTCAGGGGGATATGAGGGAGGGAAGCACGGTAATTCGAAAATAGTACAGGTTTTCTACTGATACAAAGCTTAATGCTAAATCCTGAAGTATCCCTTTAAAGAGGCAGAAAGTGCTTTGTTTACACGTCCATTATTCCTCATACCTGTTCGCTCAGGGTCAGACGGTGTGCCGTTGCCTTGTAGTCAGAGATGTTTAAGTAGTTTAGTAACGGCGTTGTGCTGACCGTGCGTGGGTGAGGTTAAGTGGAGCCTCTGGTGTTGTTCAGACTAGAGCTTGTTTACACCAGTGTAGAATTCATTTCCTGGAACAACTGATTGCTCAAGGTGAGACTAAACCTGCACCGGTCCGAAGCTTGCGTTATAGTGGAGGCCTTTACAAGAGCAGACAGGCTTTCACAGCACACCTAACCCTGGATAAACCACTTTAAAATTCAGCATTTTTACACAATTTGTGGTTGAGTCGGGGTGGTGCTGCATGATTAATCATTTAAATTAACGATGTTTCAGAGTGAAATGCATCACTAAAGATATTAAGACTGGCATAAATATTAGTATTGCAACTTTATTAAATTGATTGTTAAATGCTATATTTTTTTCATTACAATAATAATATTTTTGTTTCCCTATTTGGTATTCAATGATCATTTTTGTTTATTTTATTGATGTATAATCACGTATCGTGCAACCCTACGAACAAGCACAGCAAACCTGGAGTCTTTTAAATTGCAATTGATCACCAGTGTTTTTTGTTTTTTTCATATGCTATTGTAGGTTTTATTGATGTTTTGCTTATTATTGCTTTTTAAAATGACTATTTAGGCTTACTTTTATTTTAGTATTTCCAGTTTAGTGCAACTTCAGCTTAAACTTACTTCAGTTAATTGTACCAGTTTAGTTTGTTTTTCATCTAATTTTGATAGTTTTTTTTTTTTTGTAACCACCAAAAATTGCAACCATTTCCCTAAATTATCAATTATATAAAAATTACAAACTTTATGTGAATGTTTAACCAAGTAAGCACAAACAGTGAGACACTGAACAGGATGGACAACACTTGAGTTATTGAGATAAACATCTTTAACTATATTTGACCTCCCAAATGTCAAGATGACAAATCTCATGCTCTTTCTCAAAGGATCCTTCCTCATTTCTCATCTAATGTGTTTAATTGTCCTCTTTAGTCTTTGTGTCCTCTTCACCTACTGTCTCATTTGCTCTCCTGATATTTATAGATCTGTGAAACTAGAGTGCATCGTTCTACTTGGAAAAGTCCTTGTTCTCAGTCTTTTCTTGATCCAAGTAGGTAACTTGAAGGAATAGTTCACTTCAAAATGAAAACTGTCATTTACTCACCCTGTATGAATTTCTTTCTTCTGCTCAACACAAGATATTTTGAAGAATGTCGGTAACCATTGACTTCCATAGTATTTTTTTTTTCCTACTAACACCGTGTCCTAACCAGACGCGATAAGATTCCAGCAACAAATTAGTCTGTCCACACTAGATGTGACGGCGAGATGCGTCAAAATCAATCAGAACCCACAGCCAATCAGAACAGCGTGTGGGTGGAGTCAGCCAATCAGAACAGTGTGTGGGCGGAGTCTCGCGGCACCAGAGAGTCATCTTGATGGCAATCGCAAGAAAATGGATAAGTCGCTACATAATCAAATTCACAAATATTACACCATTTAAACATTATAAAAATACATATGCCGAGTTACTAAAACAATCTTTGTCAAAGAATACACTTGTTTGTTCACAGTTTGAACGTTCTTGTTTCTATTTGTTTCATTTCAAGATCTGAGGTGAATTATCCATTGTTGCTTTTACAGCTATAAAGCTGGAGCACTAAATGACATTCAAAGTCACATTACACGCTTTTAAAGCACATAAACAGCACCTGAGATTATCATCGCCACACTTTGTGTTTGTTGTTGCAGCGCGACGTCGCAGAAAAATAGAAACCGTTTCTAAAACAGAATCATCGCGGCTGGACAAACTCTGATTAACATAGAAATAACCTTTTATTGCATGTCGTGTGTAGTTAGGACACGGTGCAAGGAAGTCAATGAAGTCCATTAAATGGCTGTTTACTGACATTCTTCAAAATATATTTTGTGTTCAGTAGAAATTCATAGATTTTTTAAACAACCTGAAGGCGAGTAAATGACAGAATTTTAATTTTGAAGTGAACTATATCTTTAAGCGTTTAATGTGAAGACTACCATGGCCAGTTTGTAAAACCGTTCTGATCCTGAATGCTAATTGGCCAATCGTGTTCCCATAATGCTAATGCTTCACATAGCACAGCATCATGCTCCTTTATTGCATAGTTTTTTTTTAACATCAAAATGCTCTTTAGAGGCTTCTTGTAGACTGAATCTCCACCTGGATGGGGAAACTGGCTTTATTTGCACAGCGTGTCCCTCCCAGCGCAGGTCGGTCAGTTACAGAAGCGGTGTGTAAAGCTCTGAATGCGTCTCCACAGGTTAAACAGATGGCGGCTGTTCTGCTGCGACGTCTGCTGTCCTCGTCTTTCGAGGAGGTCTATCCCAGTCTGACCATCGACATGCAGACGGCCATCAAGACCGAGCTGCTCACTGGGATCCAGTCCGACGGTTGCTCCAACATCCGCAAGAAGGTCTGCGACATCGCCGCGGAGCTCTCCCGAAATCTCATCGGTCAGTTTGCTGTTGGTTGACCCGTAGCTTGGTTTGGCCACACCGAGTGGTGTAGAGTAGAGGTTGACTTTTTGTTTCAGGAATCACTATTAATCACGTGATTGGGATGGGACAGGAAAAAGTCAGTGGGAGTGGGCGGGACCGGGAATCATAATGATACCCAAATTTATACACAAATATACCACTTATACATTTTAATGTTGAACTCTATTTCTATTCTAGTTGCCCTGTCTTAATGCTCTCCTGTTTGCTTTGGTGTGGCTGGTTAAGTAAATGACGTGCTCCACCCGTAACAGTCGGTGGCCAAATTGCCAATGCCAACCACCAATAATATAAGAGAAGGCTTCCCAATGCACTTTGTAGCTGCGAAAATCACAATCAAAATGGAGTCAGACGTGAAAGCCGCGCTGCAACGACTACTGTCGGAAAATTACACCTCAGTTGTGCTCAGACATTTCTGGGCGGGATGAAGTAACCAAAATTTGTGCTAAATTTAAGGTGGAGTAATTTGTCTGTATTTGCATGGAAGATTTACATGAAATTTAATGTGTGCATTGTTTAAGCTGGCTTTCAGTTCAATAAAATAACACTACATTTTGGATTTTTATTCAACTAAGGTGGGCATGCTGTGATATGTACTATAATTTTTTTTTTTTTTTTTTTTTTTACTGTAACTGACAGATTTCAGCCAAAAAAAAACCAGGATGGGAGTCATTCTTCTGGGATTGGGATGGAATTTTCCCCCAGTTTTTTTGTGGGATGGGATATTTTTTTTTTTGGAGTGGGATGGGAGAGTTTTGAAAATCCACTCGCATGTCACCCTTTAGTGTAGAGGTGATCTAATACCTTCTGTTTTTATCCCAAGATGATGACGGCAACAATCAGTGGCCAGAGATCCTGAAGTTCCTGTTCGACTCGGTCAACTCTCAGGACGTCGGCCTCAGAGAAGCAGCGCTGCATATTTTCTGGTGCGTGAATTTTTACGCTGATCAACCGTAGCCGATTATAGCAACTGACCTGATTCAAACTATGCTGTAAAAGTACAGTTGTATTTCTCTTTCTGAATCATTTGTTTCCTCCTCGTACAGGAACTTCCCAGGTATCTTTGGCAATCAGCAGCAGCATTACATGGAAGTGATCAAGCGCATGTTGGTTCAGTGTATGCAGGATCAGGAAAACCCACAGGTCAGTGTTTTGTGCTTTATATGCCTTTTTTACACGTTTGTTCACAATAAGTGACTAATTCAGGATTCCCACTGGTGCTTACATTCAGTTTGATCAAATTTAAGGTCAAAGTCTTACATTTTAGAACAAGTCTGATCATTACTTCAAAAGCTGATGGTTGAATTGAACATTGAGCGCTGCACAGTCAAAGTCAAAACCGTTGCATGTCCTACAGGCTTTTGATTTGCTTATGATCTACTGTAGATAAATAAACAATCTTTACTTTATGGTGTTTATATTGTAATGTTTTAGAGGACTGTAAGAGTGGATATTATCTCCCTCATCTTTTAGAATGAGCAGCCAGCAATAGTAAAATACATTTCAGAATGAGAGTCCCTGTGTTTTAGGCTTATAATTAAAGACCCGTATTATACATCAAATTTTTTTTTTTTTGTTACCTGATAAATTCAGCAAACTCTTGTGACTTTGCTGGGATTTTACAAGTACAATCATTCCAATAATATACATGTGCAACTTTCAGTATGTATATATTGAGTAAAACATGGTTAAACTTGCAGGTTTCCTAATTTGCCATTTAATGTGTGCAAAATGAGTTTTTTGGTTTTGTTCTGAATATGGTATTAATTTTGCACAGGCCTTAAAGGTCTTGAGTCTTAAATTTGATTTTTAAAAGCCTTGTAATCTTAAACTCTGTTCTTTCAGATTCGAACTCTGGCTGCACGTGCCGCTGCGTCCTTCATCCTGTCCAATGAGGGAAACACAGCTTTGCTGAAACACTTTTCAGACCTTCTTCCCGGCATACTACAGGTGACGAGCTCTTAACCACTCGCACTTCTGCACCTCAGACACTGCAGGATATGGGCTTTGACACATTTGATGTTTTATTGCTCTGAAGGTTGCTTGTTAGTTCCTCCTTTAAATGCATCATTTTGAGGGCCAAATATGTACATATGAACACTCGTCTAGTCACCTTTGCTTAATTTAATGCACCCTTTTATTAATCTTCATTGTTTGCGTTGATGCTTTCCATTTAAATCAGAGCAAGAAAACAATAAGGACTGCCTGATGTGTGAAAAGATGCTCAGGACATTTGATTTTAGTCAAATTTTAGTCATTAGATTTTGAGTTTATCAATTTCACATGGTTAAGACTTGCCAGTTTAAACAGCCAAGGGCTGGTTTCACAAAGCTATTTTAGACCGGTCTATAGTGTTAGACAAGTCTAAAATTTGCTCATAGACTAGTCTAATGCAAGTTAGACTGTTTCACAAAAATAAAGACTGACTTAATTTAGACCAAAAAAATTAGACACCTAACCTAGGCTAACTTAGGTCTAAGACTCTGTTACCTTGGCAACCAGCAGTAACAATCATTTACATTGTTGAAAATGGCTCATAATTTAAACATTTCTTCTTACTACATTCTCTGCCAAATTTCCCAAGTAAAATGTCCTTGTAACTGTTATACTCCAAACAAACACATATTTTCTGCTGGGGTAAACTGCACTGAGCGGTTGAATGTGCTCACTTGATCCGCCATGTTTTTTGTTTTGAAAAGTGTCTTAATTTACCCAGAATGCATTGCAGCGTAGTCCTACTTAAGATGGTCAGAGTCTTAAGTGCTTTGTGCAACGGTCTGATTTAGATGTCTATCTGAAGTCTGACTATCTACTATATCTAAGCCATAGTCAAAGTCTATCTTTGTGAAACCGGCCCCAAGTGATTTTTTTTTTAACCCATTCGAGCGCAAGACATGAATTTAAAACACCTGAATTGAGTTCTTCCGTATAATCATCATCTGACAATTGTCAGACTGCAATATTGCTAAGTATGCTTGTAAACGCTGTCGGTTATGTCTTCAGTGAATGTAAACCGATGGGAGAAAATCAGATGTGTATCAGTATATTGGATCCGTGCATTAGGCCTGAAGTCTCGTAACAATCTTATTTATTAGAGTACAAGATTATATGGGTGAAAATGACACTCACCTGATAAATATTGCAGGGCAAGTTATCTAAACCACTAGAAAAAATCCCTAGTGTTGATAGTGCACTAAAAGAGTCTTTCTTTCCCTAATCAGGCTGTGAATGAATCCTGTTATGCTGGTGACGACTCCGTGCTGAAGTCATTGGTGGAAATTGCAGACACGGCCCCCAAATACTTGAGACCAAACCTGGAAGCCACTCTCCAACTGAGCCTAAAGGTAAACGGTTATATTTAAAGGTTTTATATCTTTTATTATGAATGTGCGTAGATGTGCCTGGTGGTTCCTTGAGACGGCTCGTCTGTGCTGATTCTTGAGGTTTTATTTGACAGGCACATATTTATCTCTGCGATTTAATGCTTGGAAGTTGCCAGTTTCATGCACCTTCCATAGCCCGGTTGCAGAAACAAGTTTTCATCAGCAAATGTTCACTCTAAACGGCCTCAATGCCTTTTAGAAATGCAGAATGTTGATTTTTCTCCTCTTAACAGCTGTGTGCGGACACCAACCTCACAAACATGCAGCGTCAGCTGGCTCTGGAAGTCATTGTCACACTCTCTGAAACCGCTGCTGCCATGCTGAGAAAACACACCAACATCGTCGCTCAGAGCGGTAAGAGAGACGTTTAACACTTCCTATGTTAGTGCTAAATGCCTCAGTCGAAGCTACTGAAACTCGTCGGCTACAATCTGTGTGCTGTTCCATGCAAATTAACCTGTAGCATTTTCACTTCCTCACACTGAACACACAAGTACTTGTTTTGCTAACTTATGTTAGTAGCTTGATAGTTTTAACAATGAATTAAATCGTTTTTCGCAAGTCTGGCTAAACTCATGTATTGCATGTAATTTTGCAAAAGTGCTTTGTTAAAGGGTTTGTTACCCAAAAAATGTCATCAGTTACTCGCATAAGGGGGAGCGATGGATGGATATTTTTAGTGTATTTAAATGTGTTAATGGTTATGGTAAATAAAATGTTAGTTATTAGTAATGGTTTTAAAATGTATAAATATATTGATTTGATTTACAACTACTGTAGTATTAATTTATTTAATGATTATAGTAGTAAAATTACTATTACATGTGGTATTTTTATTAATATTAATGGTTATAAAAATGTGTAAGTGATTATTTACAACTACTGTAGTATTTAACGATTGTAGTAAAAATATACATTTAAATGACAATTTTATTATTAATTGTATAAATATATTGATTTGATATAATGATAATAATGATAATAATAATAATAAAAATAGTAATTGTATAATAGTTGTAAAAAATATCAATTTAAACTATTAATTTTATTATTGATAGTAAAAAATACCAATTTAAGTTATTACAACTTAATTACGAATGATTATTGTATTACTATTATGAATGCTTAAAATATAGTAGAAAAAAATACTGCATTTCAAAAACTGCAGAGCTGTTGTGACTTCAGATGAATGAAGTCTCGTTAGCAATGCAAATTAGTGACGACCTAGCACTGCTAGCATGTCGTCTGCGTTGAGTGCCGCTAGCATGCCGTCTGCGTTGAGTGCCGCTAGCATGCCGTCTGCGTTGAGTGCCGCTAGCATGTCGTCTGCTGTGAAGTTCAACAGTCTTGTGAATGTTTCAGTTCCTCAGATGTTGAGTATGATGGTGGATCTGGAGGAGGATGAGGATTGGGCCATGGCAGATGAACTAGAAGATGATGATTTTGACAGGTGAGAATAATGTTTGCATCATAAAAGAAACGGTTTATTTAACGCTGTACACCACTGGGGAAAATGTGCATACTAGTAATTTCCCATTACTTGTGAAGCTCGCTAGGATTTGATCTCTGAGAGTGGCGTTATTGCTTTTGAAATGCCTGTCAAAGCTTATTTGTTAGTGATTCAGTGTCTTCATAAATGTTATCTTCTGGTGTTCAGTAATGCCGTGGCGGGTGAGAGCGCTCTGGACAGGATTGCTTGTGGACTTGGAGGAAAGATCGTCCTTCCCATGATCAAACAGCACATCATGCAGATGCTGCAGAACCGTGAGTAGATGCATTTGATTGAACAGAAATCGTAATATTTCTATAAATGCACTCATGTAAACGGTCTTGTCTTGCAGCGGACTGGAAGTACAGGCACGCTGGTCTGATGGCGCTGTCTGCTATCGGCGAGGGATGTCACCAACAGATGGAGGCCATTCTGAGTGAGATCGTCAGCTTCGTTTTGCTCTTCTGTCAGGATCCTGTAAGAACTCTTTTATGGCCCATAAATCACCTCTTGATTTGCGTATGAACAAGCAAAGTACAGACGCTAAACGTAGCCTCATTCCAAACCTCTCAGCACCCCAGGGTTCGCTACGCTGCCTGCAACGCTATTGGACAGATGGCCACAGACTTCGCCCCCACCTTCCAGAAGAAATTCCACGACAAGGTATTGCCTTTTAATTTTTTTAAATGTTTTTTTGCTTCACAGTGAACACAAGGCATTTCTTTAACAATGTTCATGTTCTTTTCCATATAATTAATTGGGAAAGGAAAAAGTAAACTCTTCCAAAGCAGTTTGATGGCTTTAAAGGGATGGTTCACCCACAAAAATCTAAATTGTCTAATTACTCACCCTCATGTTGTTCAAAACATGTTTTTTAAAGTAAAACTAATCCACATGACTTGGTTTAGTTTACATTTTCTGAAGATACTTTATCGCTTTATGATGAAAAAATTGAATTTAGGCTTTATTAACATAAACCTTAACCTCACATCAGCATGTTTGCTTGAGTTGAGAACCAATGAGGTTCATTCTTGTTACACAGCACGTTTGAGCTTCTGCAAGAGGTTGGTTCTTGCGTGTCGAACAGGTTCGGTTGAGCTTCTCTTTGTTCGCTGATCAATGTTTGTGAATAAAAGCCTAAATTAAATATTAAATCTGTTCATTATATAAAGGGATTGTTACATTTGCAAGGCTTAAACTTTAGTGATGATGCACAATTCACTTTTCAGTTCTGTCACAAACAAACAAACACACACGTTTTCACTCATTTGGCTTCGAATTAATTTTAGGCCCTGATCATGTTTTATTAGTGTTATTGTTAAAATATTGTTTTATTTAAATGTATAAAACATGTTGGAATTTTATAAACTTACTACTAAACACAATAGTAGTTTTCTTTTATTATTGGTTATAAAATATAGTATTATAGCTTTTTATTACAACTTCTGTTATTGATATTATTGATTTATTAAATATTTATAACATTTTATTTATGAAAGGTAGTACTGAACTTGTATTCCTTTCAGTGTCTATACTCAATTAATTGACGACAGCCCTGTTTGAGAGAACTATCCCTTTAAAGGGGTCATCGGATGCCCATTTTCCACAAGTTGCTGTGATTCTTTAAGGTCTTCATGTAAAGTTTGAAACACACTTTGTTTAAAATTCCTCAATAGTTGTGTAAAACACCCTTTTTACCTCCTCAAAAACAGCTGTTCACAGCGACCCGTTTCACATACAATAAAAAAAGAAATTAAGATGAAATAAGTAAATTGGATCAAAGAAAATAAATTCAAATCAAATACTGATAAATAAAACGTGATTAAGTAAAAAATAAAATTAAAGTTGAACAAACTTAAATATTCAAACACACCCAAATACATTAAAAATCATAATACACAATTAAATTTAAATAAGGTAAAAATAAGTCAAATAAAAATTGTATTAATTGTTTGTTTATAGTTTGACGCCATGCCAGCTATATTCATAAATTGTTAAAATCAAATATTTATCTTTCTTTCCTTTAATACCATGCCAGCTTCTTTGACTCCGTTCATAGCCAGAGTCCGGTTTAGTTGTTCAGAAATAAAAATTGAATCCTAAACCTTTAGTTTTCTCAAAAAAAAAAAAAAAAAAAAAAAAAAACTTAAATAAATTTGGATTTACTTGGTTAAACCTTTTCAAAAGCATGAACAGAATAAAACCACTTCCTCAAAGAGACGACAGCCCTGTTTGAGAGAACTATCCCTTTAAAGGGGTCATCGGATGCCCATTTTCCACAAAATGCTGATTCTTTAAGGTCTTCATGTAAAGTTTGAAACACACTTTGGTTAAAATTCCTCAGTTGTGTAAAACACCCTTCTTACCTCCTCAAAAACAGCTGTTCACAGCGACCCGTTTCGGTGCATGACTCTTTAAATGATAATGAGCTACTGCTCAACTGGTTGTCCACACACTGCAAAGACACATGCAAACACCATATAAAAGTGAATTTTGCATCCAATTTAAAGGTTTTGTGTTTCTCATTGCGGTCTCATTTGTCCCTGGTGCAGGTGATCTCAGCGCTCCTGCAGACCATGGAGGATCAGTCGAACCCTCGGGTCCAGGCCCACGCAGCTGCCGCCCTCATCAACTTCACCGAGGACTGTCCCAAAACACTCCTCATCCCCTATCTGGACAGCCTCGTCCAGCACCTGCACGTCATCATGGTCGCCAAACTCCAGGAGGTGCTCTTATCCCTTTCAGTTATTGGATTGGTTAAAGGGAGTTTGAATCCCAAGCTGCTCCTTTAATGAGTTTAACTCTCCTGTTGTCTTGTGGAAACTGCAGCTTCACAGTCACATCTGTTTTCCCTTCTGTTAGGTGCACAAAGCTAACGCGGTGAGATTTAGTAGATCTGGATTGGGTTCAGTTCAATTTCAATTCAAAAATGAATGCGGTTTCATTTCAGTTTAAGTTTCTTGAATTGAAATTCAGCTGAACCTCACTTCAGATGTTAGAAGGTGTTGAGTTGTGTGATCACAAATGGTTTGACCGTGTGTGAGGACTTCTCCTGCATGCAGTTTGATGCGGTTTCACACTGAATCAGGTTTATGTTGGTGACTTCCTTCCCTAATGTTGGTTTTTATTCCTCCAGCTGATCCAGAAAGGCACTAAACTGGTTCTGGAGCAGGTTGTGACGTCCATCGCGTCAGTGGCTGATACCGCAGAGGAGAAGTTCGTGCCCTACTACGACCTGTTCATGCCCTCGCTCAAACACATCGTGGAGAACGCCGTACAGAAGGAGCTCCGGCTGCTCCGGGGAAAGACCATCGAGTGCATCAGCCTGATCGGCCTGGCTGTGGGCAAAGACAAGGTGTGTGTGTGTGTGTGGCTTTAGTGGCACGGATCAGGAAAAATCATTTTAATGTTAATAAAATAAAATGGACCATTAGGAAGTTTAAGTTATTTAATTTAAAGTAAATCAACTAAATATGAGTGATTTAAAATTACTACTTGTATTTCTTATTTTGATTTCTTATTTTTTACTTCTACCACTTTGAGGAACTGGTTTTATTCTGTTCATGCTTTTGAAAAAGTTTTTAACCAAGTAAATCCAAATTTAGTTTTAAGTGCTTTTTTTTAGAAAAAACTAAGAGGTTTAGGATTAAATTTTTATTTCTGAACAACTAAACCGGACTCTGGCTATGAACGTAGTCAAAGAAGCTGGCATAGTATTAAAGGAAAGAAAGATAAATATTTGATTTTAACAAAATTTATGAATATAGCTGGCATGGCGTTAAACTATAAACAAACAATTAATACATTTTTATTTGAGTTATTTTGACATTTATTTAATTGTGTATTACGATTTAATGTATTTGGATGTGTTTGAATATTTAAGTTTGTTCAATGTTATCCTTTTTCTTTTTTTTTACTTGATCATGTTTTATTTATCAGTATTTGATTTTAATTAATTTTATTTTCTTTGATCTAATTTACTTATTTCATCTTAATTTCCTTTTTTTTATTGTATGTGGTGATCTCTATTTATCAGTATTTATTTTATTAAAATATTTAAAAAATATAGGTATATTCTACCTATTAAATTTAAAGAAATAGAAATCACAATTAAAATATAAACTTAAAATAATAATTTAATTTAAACTAAATTATTTTAATTTTATACTTTTGGTGATAATTTTAGGAATCCAATTTTATCCAATATTTTTGCAAAAATAAATGAATGCATTTAATTTATTTGAATGTAACTTTGGCAAGTGAATGCATCTCATTTAATCCCAGTCGCTTATGCCAGCAACTACTTTTGAATGGAAGAATTGTGCCGTGTGTTTGCCTCTGAACAGTGCGTTTGATTTGTGTCCATGCAACCCTTTTGTTTTATGCTCGCTCCTGTAGTTCATGCCGGATGCTTCAGCGGTGATGCAGCTCCTCCTGAAGACACAAACTGACTTCAATGACCTAGAGGATGATGACCCACAGGTCAGCAAAAACCGAGCAAATCATGCATCCTGATTCCAAAACTAGAGTTTCTCTTATTGTGTTATTGAGCTCTTCTTGCGCTTCCAGATCTCCTACATGATCTCGGCATGGGCGCGCATGTGTAAGATCCTGGGGAAGGAGTTCCAGCAGTACCTGCCTGTGGTGATGGGTCCGCTGATGAAGACGGCCTCCATCAAACCTGAAGTGGCTCTCCTCGACAGTAAGAGTTCTCTTCCTAGTGCATATTCGCACTCTCACTTGTGTTGTTGTAATAGTGTTAGTTTAGTAATGGCTTGAACTGGGTGTTAGTAACTCCCTTTTCCTCTGGCTCTCTCAGCTCAGGACATGGAGAACATGTCTGAAGATGATGGGTGGGAGTTTGTGAATCTTGGAGACCAGCAGAGTTTTGGCATCAAGACCGCAGGACTGGAGGAGAAAGCCACGGCGTGCCAGATGCTGGTGAGACGGAGAACCACTCAGACATGCAGTTTATCCAGCAACAAAAACAAACTCTTATAGTTGAACTTTAAGATGCTTTGAGTGGCTTAGGCGTTTCAGAAACTAAAACCGCGGTTAGTTTTGGCAAGTCAATTTTATTTTTATAGTTGTTCTACAATACACTGTTTCAAAGCAGCTTCACAGTAATAAAGAAAATAACACTTCATTTTGCAAAGGTCTTTAATTATGAAATTAATAGTTTCAACTCTGAATCCACTCTAAAAAGACTCAATTTAGTTAAACATTCATTCATTTCAGTTCAGTAACAGTGTGAATGTTGCAAAGTTCAATAGTTAAGCAAACTCAACTATAAAGAAGCTTTTGTGCAGAAGATAGTGTCATTATTCAACTTAAGTCAGTTCAAAAACAGTTGACGTTGCAAAGTTAATCAATTATGATGAATTTGATTCGGCAATAAAGCAGTTGTTTTCCAGAGAGTCTTGCTAATGTAAACCAATACATTTCCTTATTTTATTAATTTGAATAAAATTGTTAAATTCATCTGAATTTATTACTTTTAATAAAATGATGCATGAAAAATGCAGTTGCATGGCTAGTAAAATTCTGTAAATGTTCTTGGTTCATGCTTACGTTTTTGGCAAAAGTCAATTTTATTTTATTCTGATTCTGGTTGCACTTAATTTTAAAGAGTACCTAAATATATAATTGCGGTGTAACACGGATGGAATAATAATAAACTACATGTACTTACTGTAGTGTTAGGATTAAGATTAGGGTGTGTTTTAGGGTTAGTTTCAGATAATTATGCACATTTTATAGTAATACTATAGTAACTACGTGTAACAGGACACTGTAATATAGTGTTACCCAGATTCCTTGTTCCGGACTCGATTCTTTCCTTTTGTTTTGAATTCTTTTTATGAAGAAAGATTCAAAGAACACGTAGTCCGAGCGGCACTCAAGTTTCTGTTATGTACAAGCCATTTTCACCATGTAACGCTAAATCATGGTTTATACGATTTTTTTTTGATTTTTTTAGATGCTTTAGACATGTAGAACACATCCGCATCTGTGTATCAATGTTTATATTGTGTGCTTTGAGTGCAAACCTTTAATGTAGGAAACTTGTCCACTATAGGCTACTCAGTATTTATCAGTAGTTTACATTTTTGGACAAGTTCGACATGCAGGACCACAGAATGAAACGGTGACAACAAACACCATTGAAAGGTAATAATTAGCTTTATGCCGTTCCCATGTGTTATTAATTGAATGTTTCAGCATGACATAACACAGTTAGACGACATTCTAGGTGAAGCATTACACAATGGAGTAACCGAACTAAACTGTTAGTGGAAATGAATCGGGCTTCCAATCACTAATAGCGAGGGAGAGAATGAATGATTGGCTCTGAAATGTATAAAAGGCTCTTACAGAGGAGTCGATTCCCCTTGATTCAAATCTTTAGAATCGACTCTCGATTCCCAAAGCCTCAGAATTGAGGAATTGATTCTTTTTGGAATCGATTCCCAAAGCCTCAGAATCGAGGAATTGATTCTTTTTGGAATCGATTCCCAAAGCCTCAGAATCGAGGAATTGATTATTTTTGGAATCGGTTCCCAAAGCCTCAGAATCGAGGAATTGATTCTTTTTGGAATCGATTCCCAAAGCCTCATGTTAGTGAAAATGTTCCTTTGAATTTCCTGAAAGATTGAATTTCTCCTGTCTGTTCTTCCTCAGGTGTGTTATGCTAAAGAGCTGAAGGAAGGTTTCGTCGAATATACGGAGCAAGTCGTCAAGCTGATGGTCCCTCTGCTCAAGTTCTACTTTCATGATGATATCCTTCATGAGACTAAAATTACTCATCAGTACATTTTGCAGTTTAATGGTCATCCAATGCTGAAATCTAGATTTTTACAATGCTTTTAGATGGTATGAAATGCAGTTTAGCATTCACAAATAAGAAATGCACAATTTTACACCTGATTTACACTGATTCACTTCCAAAAATCTAAACTGGAGATGTTAATTAAAAATGAATTGGTTTCACAACTGATAATCGCAAATATCGGCTGATTAATTGGTTTTAATTGCAGTAAATGTATCATTTTTAACTTTCCCCACCAGTGCTAAAAGTTGCCAGTGCATATTGTCATTCACAACTTTGACAAAAACATGATTTATTCAAAGACTTCATCCCGATTTGATTCAGAACGATGATCAAAACATAGATTGAGTCCATCAACACCCCCAAAGCTTCAGTCGTTTTCTCTTCATATGTTCGACATTTCAGTCTGTATATCAGGCAATTGATTCATATGCCATTTAATGTTTTATCACACTAGTCTTATATGATGCTCCTGGTTAACGCAGATCTCGTTTGCTTGTTTTTGGATCTGGAGTTGCTTGTATGATTTCAGAAGTATGTTGAGACTCCTTAACTCAGTCTTGACGTGTGCGAGTGGCGGCCGCCGAGTCCATGCCTCTTCTGCTGGAGTGCGCTCGCGTCAGAGGCCCAGAATACCTCACTCAGATGTGGCACTTCATGTGTGACGCCCTCATCAAAGCCATCGGCACCGAACCTGACTCGGACGTGCTGTCAGAAATCATGCACTCGTTTGCTAAGGTGATTTGAGTCCTTGAGGTGCTTGAGTCCTTCAGAACTGTTCAGTGGGGTTCTGGACTGTAAAAATAGAAAATGCTAATTGTTTGGTGTTTCTGTGCATTATTCTAATTAATGTCATCACTCTTAGTGTGTCGAGCTGATGGGAGACGGGTGCCTGAACAACGAACACTTTGAGGAGCTGGGAGGCATTTTGAAAGGCAAACTAGAGGAGCATTTTAAAAACCAGGAGGTCAGACAAGGTGAGTCGCACAGGAATTACTCTTATACTCACCAAGGCTGTTTATTTGATAAATGCAGTAAAAATTGCAAAAATTACAATATAAATAACCATTTTCTAAGTGAATATTTTGTAAAATGTAGTTTATTCCATTTAAAAACTGCAGCTTTTTTTTTTAAGACAACTGAACTATAGCAATTTTGCTAATTTGATTCATTTTAAACTTGTTCACATTTTCCTAAAACAAAAGGTTTATTCTCCTTTTAAAGGCAGGATCAAACTTTTTTTTTATTTATTTTTTTTATCTGCCTATTGCAATCTTTAATTGCTCAAATTTGTGAGTTTTAATTAGTCTAGTCTTCGAAGTCGACCATCTCGCACATCCTTAAGCACGTCATATGTGACCCTGGACCACAAAACCAGTCACATGGGTCAATTTGAATTTGCTGCTTTCCATTGATGTATGGTTTATGATAGGACAATATTTGGCTGAGATACAACTATTTGAATATCTGGAATCTGAGGATGCAAAAAAATCGAAACATTGAGAGAATCTCCTTTAAAGTTGTCCATTTATGTTCGTGATTGTGCTGCATTCACTCACAAAAATAAATATTTTATGTATTTATGGTAGGAAATTTACTAAATATCTTCATGGAACATGATCTTTACTTAATATCCTAATGATTTTTGGCATGAAAGGAAAAAATGATAATTTTGACCCATACAATGTATTGTTATACAAATATACCCATGTGATTTGTGACTGGTTTTGTGATCCAGGGTCACATATTTCTAAAAACAATTCGTTTACACTGCTTGTATCTCTTTTCTGCAGCCAAACGACAAGATGAAGACTATGACGAGCAGGTTGAGGAGACGTTACAAGATGAGGTGAGCTGCTCGTCTAACAGATGCTGAATGTTTGCTTGCCCGTGTTTTAAAGCTCCTCTTGATCTCCATGTTTCTCACGTGTGTTTCAGGACGAGAATGACGTTTACATCTTGACCAAGGTGTCGGACATCCTGCACTCGATCTTCAGCAGCTACAGAGAGAAGGTTCTGCCGTGGTTCGAGCAGCTGCTGCAGCTCATAGTCAATCTGATCGTAAGTGAATTCGTTCAGTCTTCAGGAGTGTGTTTCCCGTACAACCGTGTAACTCTGCTTCTCTACTATAGTACGATGCATCCTTGAAGAAATCAACTAGCTAGTCACGACTGTTTCCGAAACCGTATTGTTGCAAATTGGTCGATCAACCACGTTGGTTAATGTCACGCAGGTGGTGGAGTGATAACTACTTTTAGTGAATCTGTTTGAGATCAAATTAATGCTAGTTTTTGCTATAAATTACATGACATCTGAGGACTAATTCAAATTTTTCTTAGTTGTTTGCTTTATTTCCAGATTCAATCATAGGCTCGTTCTTACATAGTAGAGCACGTTTGCACATGCGCACTCTTCAGAAACAGTGCTTTAAATCTCTTGACCAACTCAGACGGAAATGACATTTGAATGCATTCTAAAAAGATTTACGTACGGGTGCTTGAAATCCTTGAAAATGCTTGAATTTTGATGTTTTCAAGGTTTGAAAAGTGCTTAAATTTTGGATAAAATGCTTTAAATTGTTTCTTTCACAACAAATACCTATCTGAATAGTTAATTTATTAAATGGAGAAATAAAATGTGGTCCTTCAGATACAGAGCGATTTGCTCTATGCTGGCCATAGCAAAAGTAGGCGGAGTTTTCATTTTGATTTCCGCGCTTGTTTGGATGCCCCGTTTTTATCGGCCATGCGAGTAATCATCACATAGCGCAGCGTCAAAAGTTGAACCATTTTGACCACGCCATGTGCGCAAGCTCACCAATGCTGCGCTCCGCTTTGGTCAATGCAGCAACAAAACGTCCTTGCGCGGCGCAAGCCATTGAAATAAATGGGTGTCATAGCACAGCGGTGAGAATGTAATGTTAGTATTGCATGTCCGTTATGGCACGTTCATTTGTGGAATATGCAGTGAACATAGCCAAAGTTACAGCACAGTAACTGTAACGTTAACTACCCGCAAATTAAAACCTGCAAACGTCAGCCCAGTGAATCACAATCATTGATTGCTGAACAGAAATGGTGTCAGATGGAGTGTCATACAAGTAGTCTACTGTAAGGTTGAGGATGGCCTTATGCAATGTTTACACTGCTCTATTCCAGTAGATAAATGTATATGTCTTGGCAATTATTATTATTTTTTTCTTTCAATTAATATAGGCTATTTATCAGGCAGGTGCCTGTGCACTGTCAGTCTTCTGGGTTAAAATGGAATTCCAGGTTGTTGTTGCACTGTCTCAGATTTTGTTCGAACCTTGTCTATATTAAGAATGTGTCCCAAAACCAAGGCCTGTAAAATATTTCTGTTCAAATCCTGTGTCTTCATATTTTCAGCCCTTGAAATAACTTCAGTTTTACAGCCTGAAAATCACATTATCTGGCAAGCAATAATCGGACATTAACATAATAAGTATTATTCATCGGCATTATCTACTTGGACAGTGATACATTTTGAAAAATAAAACTTGTGATTTGCTTAAATATCTGATCCTTCTGCTATTACGAAACACAATTTTGGCTGTTTATAGCATTGTCTCTTTTAATGTGATAAGAACACTAAATAATAATTTTGACTATGTATTGGCATGTAATTCATGGTGGTGCTGGAAAAAGCTTTAAAATGGACCTTAAAGTGCTTGAATTTAACCTTGGAAAAGGTGTACGAACCCTGGATACAGATTGTACTGAATGTTAGCTTGCTTATTTGGCTCGAGATTAGGATTTAATTTTAGCAACGTCCTAATGTTGTGTTCCTCACAGTGTCCACACAGACCCTGGGCCGACAGACAGTGGGGCCTGTGCATATTCGATGACATCGTCGAACACTGCAGCCCGTCTTCCTTTAAATACGCCGAGTGCTTCCTGCGGCCCATGATGCAGTCGCTGTGTGACACGAGCCCGGAGGTCCGGCAGGCGGCGGCGTACGGTGTCGGGGTCATGGCTCAGTTTGGAGGAGAGAACTACAGGCCTGCGTTCACAGGTGGGGTGACCTCTGCTGCACTTCAAGCTTAAAACACAAAACTGACGTTATAGGGCTCTAAATGTGTCTCTTTAAGTTAAATCAAATTATTTTAGTTGGTCAAGAAGCATATCTATTTAATTGAAATAATGAGACTTGTACAATAACAATTTAATTTGAACAAATTACACTTTTAGGGCTTTATGAAGAAGTCGTCGTCCCCCCCTAAAATGAATTTGTAGTCGTCAATAAGCATATCTAATTGTAATGACTAACACATTTTTGTTTTGTTTAAGCAAATTGTATGTTTCGTTATTACAAGTTTAACAAATTATATTAAGGCCCTATGAAGTTATTTTTCTCAAATTCTGTGTTTTCCGTTTTAATTTTTCTCATTCAATTTTAATGGTTTAATCAGATTAGTCTAATCAATTTAATTGAATACATTTTTCAGTAATGGCCCTATTATTTTCAGCAATTCTGTTGTCTTGTACTGGATTTATGATTTTAATAAGATTTTATCAAATGGTAGTAATCAAACAAAGGCATAAAACTTGAATAATTTTTATCTTTGAAAATGTAATTGAATGAAGAAATAAAAGGACTCGTTAAGTTTGGGCAAATAAAGTGATGCAGATTTAGTTAAAATTAAAACGTGGAAGAAAGTTCTGAGATTCTTTAAGTTTTAATATAATATGAGTATTTAAGTATATTCTACTGTACAATAGTAATATATCTGTCAGTTTTGGTGGGTTTATAGTGAAGATCTTTGGGGTTTCTGTGTGCGTCTGAATTCTCAAATGAAATGCAGATAAAGTTCATGTTCTCGTATAGTGGGACGGCAGATGCTGAAAACACCACGTGCTTCTGTGTGTGTGTGTGTAGTAGTCGTTCACACAGAACATGCAGACTCCAGATTTAATGGTAGACTTTTGCACTTTAATTTGAACCGTTCTTTGCATTGAGTTCCAGTTGTGACCGGATTTTGTCCGTGTTTTCTGCGTCGTTGACCTCATAGTG
The DNA here is from genome assembly GCA_022828995.1 of Vimba vimba. Lineage (NCBI taxonomy): Eukaryota > Metazoa > Chordata > Actinopteri > Cypriniformes > Leuciscidae > Vimba > Vimba vimba. The sequence continues at coordinate 47,425,317 of CM040819.1, read as the reverse complement.
CCTTACGTCAGTGTTTGTGACCCTGGACCATAAAACCAGTCACATGGGTCAATTTTTTTTAAAATTGAGATTCATACATCACATGAAAGCTGAATAAATGAGCTTTCCATTGCTGTATGGTTAGGATAGGACAATATTTGGCTGAGATGCAACTATCTGGAATCTGAGGGTGCAAAGAAATCGAAACATTGAGAAAATCTCCTTTAAAGTTGCTCATTTATGTTGGCGATTGTGCTGCATTCACTCACAAAAATAAATGTTTTATATATTTACGGTAGGAAATATCCTCATGGAACATAATCATTACTTAATATCCTAATGATTTTTGGCATAAAAGAAAAATATGTAATTTTGACCCCTATAATGTATTGTTATACAAATATACCCGTGCGACTCGTGACTGGTTTTGTGATCCAGGGTCACATATTAAAACATGTTGTCATTGTTTCAGAGGCCGTCCCGCTGCTTGTGGGTGTGATCCAGTCCGCAGACTCCAGAGTTAAAGAGAACGTCAACGCCACAGAGAACTGCATCTCCGCTGTGGCCAAAGTCATGAAGTACCGCCCAGAGTGCGTCAACGTCACTGAAGTCCTCCCTCATTGGCTGTCCTGGCTGCCACTCAACGAGGATAAAGAGGAGGCGGTCCACACGCTTAACTATCTCTGTGACCTCATTGAAAGGTGAGTGTCTGTTGCCTGACGTGAACTCTGGGAGATTTGGATGCCGGTTTGCAGTTTGAGTTTAATGTCGGTTTCCTCCCGCAGTAACAATCCCATCGTTCTCGGACCTGATAATACGAACCTTCCCAAGATTTTCACCATAATCGCTGACGGCGTTGCCAATGAATCGATTAAAGGTGATGGCGACTGCAGCAAACGACTGGCCAATGTTATTCGTCAAGTACAAGTGAGTTTCATGTCATTTAATATGAACAAAATGCTTTATTAGAGACAGATTAGAACAAAATCTCAGACTGATCCAGAGTTGCAAAATTCTTATTTTTTGCTAAAAAAATAGCATTATGCTTTAATTATATTATATTGGTGCTTAAAGATGATTTTTTTTTTAAAAAAAAGGTGGTTTCAAACCGTTTTTTTTACTGTTTTCATGCATTAAATATTTAAAATAATTAAAGCAATTACTGTTCAAACTGATGGCTTCTGTAATTGGAAAGCCACTCTTTTAAAATGAGCATTTATCAAGATAAATTGAGCATCAAAGGGCTGATTATATCATGTAGTCTTAGTTTTCAAACATTAATTTAATGTAGCTAAATATTGCTATTTGTTATTGATGCATATAATTATAAAAAAAGTTAAAATGTTGTAAAATACAGAAATTATGTATTTTAGTCAATGTCACTTTATATTGAAATTTATAGATATATTATTGTAAAATGTTTTATACAATTTATGCTTTTATATATGTAACGATATCTGATTTTTCACCCTTGTCATGTAGATGCATGTTAATTTTGCTGTATTGATGCATTTAAATAACATTATCTTTGTTCTTTCAAATCTATCAATCAGTATTATAATATGAGCTAACATTCAAATTTAGACGTAAATATTGTGAAATGTATATTTATCCATTTTTCATTATGCAATGATGGTCAAAGTCACCCTTTTCAGACCATTTCTGAGCAAACACACATGCATATCCTAGTCAAACTTTACCTTTTTTAGGCTCTAGTTTGTCCCAAGCAGAATTTGCATGACATTTCAAGAGTCAAATACGTGACTGTGTGCTCGATTGTTTTCAGGTTTCTGGAGGCCTCTGGACGCAGTGTGTGTCGGCACTCAATGAGACGCAGCAGAAGGCCATCCAGGACCTCCTGAACTCGGCCTGAGTGAACGAGCGAAGCCTTAACCCTGTAAAACAGCCCATCTAATGAGGATTAAAAAAAAAAACTTTGCACCTGGAATTCCACATCTAGATTTTTGGCCCTTTCCCTTTTTTGAACAATGAATGGTCATGTGACTTGAGTCTGTGTTGGGCCTCTTGAGCCGTCTGGACCTAATATCTCAAAGTCTTCAACAACAACCGGGCCGAGGCTCCAGCGAGCGTGTGTGTGTGTGTCTCACCTCAAAAAGGGCCGATGGCTTCACAAACCCTCATCTGGAGCGGATGCGGGGGGGATTAGGGGTATGAAATGAAACTAACCGTCATCCATCGTAGTTCTTTAAGAATTTCTGATGTAGAAATTGTGCTTTTCTCCCTTACGAGATCAGTTATAGTTGTTTTGTCACAACTCGTGTGTCTGTCGATCCTAGCCGAAGCTGTTTTCTCCGACTCTGAGACGGATCCGTCTGAAGTGGACTCGTGTTGGTTGAGCTCGAATGCAATAGAGCGATGATTTAGCGGTCATGTCGTCGACTTATTTGTTTTTTTTTTTTTCGTTTGTTCTCTTCGACGCCGGTCCCGAGGGCCGGTAGTGATGTTTGGGAGAGCTGGGCATTGGTTTGCTCCTCCTTCGCTGATGATGTCTGTGTCACATGGCTAACAGTGTCTGTCATTGGCTCTCTTAATCCATGCAATGAAATAAACAACACGGGGAAAACCGGGACTCTGGGTTCAGGGCTTCTGATATGAAGGAAATGCACAAGTCTGAAGCCGATTGGCTTATTGGTGGTCACATGTCCATGGAGCATTTCTATGATATTCAATCTATCCTGGTTCATCATTTTACAACACTTTCAGTATTAAAGCTGCAAGACATGATGAACTCTGCGTCAGTGTTTCATTTGCTCTTCAAGGAATCCAGTGATTATTTACATTCAATTCAATTAAAATGTGAATTTAAACGTTACATTAATCTACTGTTGATGTTTGGTTCAGAAGGTTTCCTCACTTGAATGCTTGTTTTTAACAAGAGTTTACATAAAACCGAAACTAGAAGCGGTTCACTTTGGTCTTTTATGGTTTTACAGCAGTAACTAGAGATAGATTACGAGTGAATAGGAAAAGATAAGTTATATTGTCACATCAGTCGTAAATCGGTGTGTATGTAGTTTTCAAAAGTGCATATAAACACAATATAAAACTTGTGCTGCCTAAAATACTGGGTTTTGGCCAAATAAACTCAATGTCGTTTACTTTAAACTTAATGACGTTGAGTTTATTTAGTCAAACCCAGTATTGAACGAAAGCTGCACGTCATTTACTTTATGATAAAGTAAAAGTTCTATAATGTGCACAGGATTCTAACTGGAATATTAATGAGATCAAAAAAAGGATGAATCGTGTTAGATTATTCAAACACTACTTTTGACAAGTACCGGTGTCTTGAAGTTTTAAAATCCTCACAGATCTTTTTTTTGTCATGTTTATTGAAGCCCAATAGTAGTAGTTCACAGCTGGCTCTAAACTATTATTTCATAATTACAGTGCCAATGACAAAGTATTTTGACAACGATTGAAAGCGTATCGGTCCTCTGGGAGCAGTGTTGGGAATTTATGCATTTATAGGGAAATAAAATGTCGGGTCCTTTTTTTAATAAATCCTAATCCCTTATTTCAAAATCCCAGTGTATTACATAAAATCTGGTTACACTTTATTTTAATGTGTTTGTTACAGCATAATTACACATTTCAGTACTTATAAATATTAAGTAACTACATGTACTTACTATAGGGTTAAGATTAGGTTTGGTTTAGGGTTAGTTGCATGTAATTAAGCATAATTTATAGTTATTATAGTAACTACATGGAACAATGACACTAAAATAAAGTGTTATCTAAAATATCAATAGTAATACTTTTTTTTAGACTAAGTGTTGCTTCCACAGATTGGTGGCGCTGTTTCTCATCACAGTACTTTATAAAACTGTATTATCGGATTTTATGTTCCTGAACGATTCATTTGAATTCCTTTTGATGTCCTACACTTTGTAAAATGTTCTAAAAACATTCGAACGTTACTTTTTAATGTTCTCTGAACGTTCTGAAACGAGTAACTTTATTTTTTTTTTTTTAAATGTCTGACGAACGTTCAAATAAATCCTTAAGACAAAAGTTCCGAGAACATTACTAAAGACTGGATAACTTTTGAATAAACATTATATTACTGTTTCTGGAAGAACGTTTGTTCTTTGCTTTAAGAGAACGTTACCAAAACGTTCTGAGAATGATCCCTGCTAGATGGTTTGGTACCATTTTGCTTACATAGCCATTTTTAACCATCTCTTACAAAAATACTGTGGCAGTATCAGATGATAATACTATACAGTAGCCTAGTCAACATTTGAAGTGGATCAAAAAAAGTGAATCAAAGTTGTCTTAAGACAAACCCGATATTGTTCAAAATGCATATAACTTTGATGAAAGGTTTTGATCCACTTCAAATCTTAACTACTGTATATAAAACCCGCTGCAACAGTGTAAAAGAAGCCCAATTTCGCGGGAAAACCGCGGACTTGGCAACACTGTAACCAGGGTGAGTTTGAATCGTCCGCCAGGTGTCGCTGTTCCCATCAGCGCTGTGTGACTGAGGCTGTAGTGCGGGTGTTGGAGGCTGGAGGCGGTGTTTTATTGTATCAGTTCAGTTCGGGATCAGTCGTTTAGTCATGGCGTCCGGGAAGACGGTGGATTTCAGCGCTTCCCGCGAATAACCGCCGATAAACTGATTCTTCGCGACTCCAGCCGCTGCTCTGCGTGTTATTTTCGCGGAATATCGTTTAACAACATAGTCACGCGTGTATCCAGTCACAAGGAGTATTAATTCAGCAGGAAAGGTAAGATTCTGTGTTATTTTATTGGCTCGCAATAAACCGGCAGCGAGCGAATAAGTGTTATTAATCTTCCGATCGCTGGACACGCTGATATATTGTAGCGGTTTCCATGGTTACACGATTAAATCTCACGAGCCTCCGTTGCTGCCACGCGTCGTATCGTACGTTTCCACATCAAAGATTTACTGTAGTGCTTTACCATAGTGCTCTACTGTACTACAAAAATACTATGGTAATACCATGTTTTGTTTGATCTTTCAAAAAGTGCTGTGGCGGTACCATGGTATAGTGATAATATCACCACTCTAGATTATTTAAATGGCATTTACAAGAACGCATTGGTCCATGTCCAAAACACAGTAGTATCCTTTTGTAATTGTGGCATGGTTTTTGGACTTGTATTATCTCAAATACCTTGGTATTATTTGATAGCATCACTATGGTATTACCACAATACAGGTCACATATTTTCCCTTCAGCCTGTTTTTGTTTTGTTTTTTTGTTGTTGTTTTAATCTAATGCAATACCGCATGTGGTTATTGATGCATGGAATTATCATTAATATATCCCAGAACCAGGTGAAACATCAGTATTTACAGTTTTTTCTTATTTGCATAATTATTTTCACTATATGTTCATAAGAGCTGCAGTGATGTGTTTTAAGTGGTTGTGCAGGTAGTCTTTTGGACATTATGGGATTTCCCTGTCACATGAATTCTTGATGTGGCTAACACACACACACACACACACACACACACACACACACACACACACACACACACACACACACACACACACACAGTCAATGCAGCTTAACCTACTAACATCTGAACCTCAAGGATTACTCGACTAACCTACATCCGCCGACTGCAAGCACACAACTCAGCACAGATTTTGAAATCCTTTTAGAGAATTGACCATGTTAATTATTATATTAATATATTTAATATTATTTAATGTTTGAGTGGTGACTTGTACCAGATAGTAACAATAAATGTAAAAATGGTGGTAGATATGTTGGCGGAAACTCTAGTTATCTCAGTGATCTTGATAAGTAAACACATTGACTAGCACACTGTGGTAGTTTAGATGTTCTGAGTGGTTTTTACCATGTTTCCAGGGTTAATACATGGTTAGTAAACAGAACCACTTAGTTGAGAAATAACACACCTCTTCTCATTTGAGGAATCATTCAACAACACACACACAATGTAGTGTGCATTAAGTACTTATGGTGCGTCTCAATCAGCTCCCTGAGTCAGTATGTCGTGGTCACTGTTAAGGACCCTTGCTAGCTACACATTGGGACACTGATGGTGACATGACAACATCTTCAAGTTCACTGTACAACGAGAACTCAATTCGGCACATGTGCGCTGCTTTCTGTGCCGGGAACATCTAGAGCTGCCTCTCGTTTAGTGCTCGAATACTGAGTTGCGTTCTCTTTCACGTCGTCTCGGGCTTGAACGGACAAATGCATACAAAATTATGCCAAAATATCCTTGTAAACAGAGCGGGTCTAAAGTGAACGTAAACAGTTTAGAAAGAAAACTTGTGTGTAACAGTGTATTGGATCCGTGCATTAGCTTTTAAAGTGACAGGAGCCTAATATTCCTGCTGTCCGTGTCATTAATGTTAATCAAGAGAAAAAGAAAATCACTCACTGATCTTGACTGAATAACTTTTGTAACTTTAATAAGGATTATTAATCTATTTTATTTGAAAGAAAAAAGAACTATGAAGTATTATTTTACATTTTGACTTCAATTTCTGGACTTTGTTTAGTTGTGCTATTGCTAATTTGCTTATTTGTTCCTATTGTATTACTGACTGTTTACTTGTCTTTAATAATGTTTGATTAGTTAGTCTAGTTTATACAGAAGAGGATTAGGGCCAAAAATAAAACCATCTCGAGATTAAAGTCATTATAATGCGAGATTAAACTTGTTAAATTTTGAGAAAAAAAAGTCGAAATACAATCTTGAGAATAAACTCATTACATTTCGAGAATAAAGTCGTTGTGTTTTGAGAAAAAACTCGTTAAATTTAGAGAAAAAAGTCGAAATACAATCTTGAGAATAAACTCATTACATTTCGAGAATAAAGTCGTTGTGTTTCGAGAAAAAACTTGTTAGGCTAAATTTCGAGAAAAAAGTTGAAATACAATCTTGAGAATAAACTCATTACATTTCGAGAATAAAGTCGTTGTGTTTCGAGAAAAAACTTGTTACATTTTGAGAAAAAAGTCGAAATACAATCTTGAGAATAAACTCATTAAATATCGAGAATAAAGTCGTGTTTAAAAAAAAACTTGTTACATTTCGAGAAAAAAATTCGAAATACAATCTTGAGAATAAAGTCGTTGTGTTTCGAGAAAAAACTCGTTAAATTTAGAGAAAAAAGTCGAAATACAATCTTGAGAATAAACTCATTAAATATCGAGAATAAAGTCGTGTTTAAAAAAAAACTTGTTAAATTTCGAGAAAAAAAGTCGAAATACAATCTTAAGAATAAACTCGTTACATTTCGAGAATAAAGTTGTTGTGTTTCGAGAAAAAACTCGTTAAATTTCGAGAAAAAAATTCGAAATACAATCTTGAGAATAAACTCGTTACATTTCGAGAATAAAGTTGTTGTGTTTCGAGAAAAAACTCGTTAAATTTCGAGAAAAATGTTGAAATAATCGTGAGAATAAGAAATTCCACACCTTGAGGATCAACAAGTTTAATAATGCGTCTTATGGTATCCTGGGAAACCTTGATGAATCGCGTGTAGGTGAAGCCAGCGATAACCTTGCATTTGTCCACTGGTTGTCATTTCATGTTGGACAAAAGCGAGTACATCGCGCAAATTGGACTGATTTTTTCTTCTAAAAAGACCTAGCCACTTGCAAATTCTCTTTAAAGTTCGTATGCTAATTATTATTCTGTCATAATTAGCTAAAGTTGGTAGTATTTCTTTGTTACTGAAAGAAAGTCTAAAATATAGCTTGACTAAGTGATCCAACTCTACCATGTCCTCTATCAGTAGGCTACGCATTGAACACTGATCGAATGCGTTATTCTCTACATTTCATTTCGACTTTCTCGAAACACAACGACTTTATTCTCGAAATGTAATGAGTTTATTCTCAAGATTGTATTTCGACTTTTTTCTCGAAACACAACAACTTTATTCTCGATATTTAATGAGATTATTCTCAAGATTGTATTTAGACTTTTTTTCTCTCGAAATTTAACGATTTTAATTTCTTATTATATTGATTTTAATCTCGAGATGGTTTTATTATTTTTATTATTGCTTGGCCCTAATCCTCTTCCGTAAGTTTATTACTTGGATGTTCTCTAGGCTGCTGATTTTTTGTTTTGTTTGTAAATAGGTATTCAGAGTATTCATGGTATTCAGCAGATATAATATCTGATATAATATAATCAGATATAATAATTATGTTTGATATCTAAACGTTTGACTTCTTTTTTTTTTTTACCATATTGGAATCGAAACTGGGAATTGATAAGAATCAGAAATGAAAAGCAGAATTGGAATCGAAATATCTAATTCAAACAATACCCAACCCTACTGATTGAGACGCACCCTTAGCTTTAGCATCACTAATTCTCAGTGTTGTTTGTGCTTAGCCGATATGATGAGTGCCATACTGATTGTTAAAGTGAAGTCTGGGCCAGCGGTGTGGATCCGTGCCTTCAGATGTGTGTATGTTGAGTCTGTCTCAGTGAACCCTCTGTTTCACGTGTCCGCCTCGCTGAACACATCTCTGGGAAACTTTCAGGCAAACAAGTTGAAAGGCAGGTTAACTAGTTCAGCGAGCGTGAGTCTGGGAACGAGCCCTCGCTGCACGGCTTGTTCCTAGTTCACTTTTCTGTCTCTGTTCTCTATGAAGGGTGTGTGTGTGTTTGTATAGGACGGAAAAAGAAAGATTTTTGTAGGAGTGTGTTTAAATAAGGTAACTGTTTTCTTTTTATTTCTTTTTTAGCAGGCATGTCGTTTGAAGTGGGCCTCTCCTTTAAAACCGTTGACTCTGTCAGGTTGAGTTTGTAGTCATGCAATGCAATGTGTTGGTTTGCACTTTGGGTTTTAATGAGACCTAATTTGCTCCAGATTCAGAAGTACTTCCTGTTTCTTCGTGTTTATCTCTGCATGTGTGACGATCCTTCTGTGCTTTGCTTGCTTGCTTCCTACTTTGTGCTTCCTTTAGAGTAAAAGTTTCCAGTCTGTGGCCTTTTTGCAGAGGTTTCCCTTTCACCTGTTGTTTATCAGCGTTCAGTGTGAGAGTTTTGCTTGAGAAACTGCTAATGGTCAATTATAGAAAAACAAGCTGTCGCAAATCATAGCACTGCATCAGGACATGCTTAAAACCCACTCAGAATGCCATAGCAACACCCTAGCAACTACATAGCAATGGGCTTAAACCACTCAGAATGTCTTAACGACCACATAACATCCCAGAAAACCCTGGCAACACCCTAGCATCATTTGATAAAACACATTAACTACAAAGCAATGTGCTTAAACCACTCAGAATGCCTTAGCAACCACATAACATTCCAGAACACACTGGCAACACCCTAGCAACATCCCAGAACACCCTAGCAACTACATAGCAATGAGCTTAAACCTCGTAGAATGCCTTAGCAACCACATAACATCCCAGAACACCCTAGCAACAACATAACAATATGCTTAAACCATTCTAAATACCTCAGCAACCTCATATCAATATCTCAGAATACTCTAGCAACTACATAGCAACATGTTTAAACCACTCAGAATGCCTTTGTGACCACATAGAAACACCCTAGCAACTACATAGCAACATGTTTAAACCACTCAGAATGCCTTTGTGACCACATAGCAACACCCTAGCAACATCACAGAACACATCAACTACAAAGCAATGTGCTTAAACCTCTCAGAAAGCCTTAACAACCACATAACATCCCAGAACACCCTAGCAACAACATAGCAATATGCTTAAACCATTCTAAATACCTCAGCAACATCATATCAATATCTCAGAATACTCTAGAAACTACATAGCAACATGTTTAAACCACTCAGAATGCCTTTGTGACCACATAGCAACACCCTAGCAACTACATAGCAATATGCTTAATGGCACAAAAACTTAGCAACCACTTAGAACACCATAGCAGCTGCATAGCAACGCCCTGACGACCACCAAAATGTCCTGGCAGGCGTCCAAACTGCCTAGCAACAATCCTTAATGCAAAACTCAGATGCCTTTGCAACCTCCTAGCAAACATCTGAAAATCTCACTGTAATTGGTAGTATTGTTTCTTGATCCTCTAGAATAGATTGCGTTTCACTGATTGTACAGCTCTTAGTACGGCTGATCTGATCTGAACACAGTTATGGGAACGTGATCCCTTGTCTTTATGTTTGTACGATCTCCTTTGGGAAATATGATGTGTTCTGAGACACGAGAAAACATAAAACGAAGTGTGAGAAAGTCACGTTGATTCTTCCTGCAAAAGAAGGACAACCTGTTGAACCAGTAACAGTGCAGTTCATGTCATGTGTGTTTCAAAACCATAAACCAGATTAGTGCATGCTTAAAACACAAGCTTTACCCGACAACGACAACAACAAAGCTTTTTCCCCTTTATAATTCCTGCACATTTGCAAGATGAGCTGTTAAAAACGGGTGAACTAAAGATAGCACAAGGAAGATTAAATATAATGGCCATGCATTTGTCATCGTGTTTCTGTAAGTGGGTTTTAATAGCTTTCGTTGGAATGGAAATCCAGTTGTTTATACGAGTTTGTCAGTGCCGTTAGTGTTTGCGTTGTTCTAGTGAGGGTTTGCTAACACTAACAGAGCTGCAGACGTTCAGTGGTTAAGGCATGAATTAGGGTTTCGGCGGGTAATGAAACTGCTAGCCAAGGGGGATTAAAGGTCCCGGAGGAGCCGCTTCTCAATTACTCATTGAGTTTAAATGTGTGTAACCAGTAACTTCGGCCCGGGACAGGAAAGAATGGCCCCTTTATTGCAGTGTTTGTGATTGTGGACGGCCCCTGAAGACTTCATGGGAGCCTGTTGGTCTCTCTCCCGTTCATCCTCTTCTCCATGCTTCTAGTGTCTATTATTCTTGCTCCATTTCTTTATTCCTTTCTTGTGCTTTTGTCAGCCATTAGTATTGTTGGTTGATTTGTATTGGCGTATTGGCGCCCAGTTGGTCGGTGTTAGTGGTAAATGGGCAGTAAATAAGGCAGTTTTTGAGATTATTGACTGCTAACTACTAGGGCTGCACAATATAGCAAAATTATCAAAATATCGCAAATATGTATCGTGATATGCATATCGCAACGGCTTGCAATAACTGGGGTCATGAAGAAAAGACAAAGAGAAAATCACTGAATAACTTTTGTAGCTTTAATAAGAATCAGTATTTATTTAATTAACTAAGCAGTATTTTATTTTTACATTTGATTATTCAGTTTCTGTTGTTAAATAACCCTAATGTAGGATAACCTGAACCCCTAAACTAACTGTGATGTTAAAATAACACTTCTTACGCTACAGTAAAACACTGATGTTCACTTTCAGAAGCTGTAGGGATGTTTTCTTGTCACAAAAAGAATGTGAAACACATGTAGGTTATATAATTTTAAATATATTTTAAGGGTAATTTAAGTTTATTTTACACACTTTAAGCATTATCATATCACATATCACATTATTTAATGAGTTATCGCATATATCGCAGTTTTCTTCATATCGTGCAACTTTTTTAAAATCAAGTCTGTTCAGAAAGTTGTGAAAGTAAGTTGTGTAAAATAAGTTGTATTTATTATTAAGTTATTTTTTTTTTATAAACATTTTTATAGAAGTAAATTTTGTAAAATAAGTTTATAAATTAATTATTTTTATTTTATTTAGATTTATTATTCTATATAATAAATAAATAAATAAATAAATAAATAAATAAACGTTTTTTATTTTTAATTATATTTATAATTATATATTTACTTATTATTTAGATTAATAAATAAATATCTACTTATAAGTTTTAAGTAAATTGAGTAAAATTAATTTTTAATTTTTGTTTTAAGTAAATTGTGTAAAGCTATTTATTTCATACAATTTTATGTTAGTTATGTAATGTTATAATATTAACCCTAAAAATATTTCAAAATATTAGACACATAATCTCCTTTCATCATCTATATCACTCTCCTTTCTGTCAAACAAAATGTCAAACTGCAGATGGAAATCAATATTAAAATGGCATTTTCATCATCATCTTCCATCACAGGACGAGTTTGTTGCCGTGAACGTCTCACACTCTCTTGATGAATAAAGCCTTGTGATCATCTCTAACCTCATGATCATCACATCCACTGGATGTCCTGTCGTCAGTGTCATGATAGCGCAGGATAGACTCAGAGATGTGTGTGTGTTGAGGAGGTTTTCTGACTGTGTGTGTGAATGCTGAAACCCTCTCGTGCTTGTTAACCTGTTGTGACTCGTCTCTAGCTCACATCTGAGCTCAGAATCAGATTCCAGGGTTCAGCGTCTGGATCTGAGATTCAATCAGTGCTGGAATGTGATCCTGGTTTGTGTTAGTGAACAAACCACTAAGTATTGAAGTCTAGTCGTCTTTGCGTCGCCCTGCAGTCTTTGTCCAATTTTTGTATAGTGGCTTAGTTGCACTGTTTTATTAAAAACTTTTTAAAAAATCTTTTTTTTTTCTTTTCTTTTTTTTTTTTTTACCAAATGAATTCAGTGTTACTTGCTGTTTCTTTGTAATTATTTGTGAAATTTACTTGCAATTTATAAGTGAGAATTGTTTCCACCCCTACACCATTTTTTCCAGCTGCACGATTCTGGATAAACTGAGAATCACGATATTTTTGGTTTAAAATAGAGATCACGCGGATTCTGAATAGACAAAATAATGTCATTTACTAGAGGTTCTGACAAAATATTAATTGCTGCAGTCTATTTAAATATATTTAATTAATTTGGATAATTATTATTATTATTTTTTTTTCATTTTAAAATTCATTGACTTCACTTGTTTCGTTACTGGATGAATCAGCGTTTTTGAATGAATCTCTTGAATAAATGATTCAATGACTCATTAATAAAGACTTGTTTCTTTACTGGATGAATCAGTGTTTTTGAACGAATCTCTTGAATAAATGATTCAATGACTCATTAATAAAGATTTGTTTCTTTACTGGATGAATCAGCGTTTTTGAACGAATCTCTTGAATAAATGATTCAATGACTCATTAATAAAGACTTGTTTCTTTACTGGATGAATCAGTGTTTTTGAACGAATCTCTTGAATAAATGATTCAATGACTCATTAATAAAGACTTGTTTCTTTACTGGATAAATCAGCGTTTTTGAACGAATCTCTTGAATAAATGATTCAGTGACTCATTAATAAAGACTTGTTTCATTGCTGGATGAATCAGCGTTTTGCACAAATCTCTTGAATGATTCAATGGCTCACCAAATATAGACTTCACTTGTTTCATTACTGGATTTCATTTTGAACGAATCTCTTGAATGAATGATTCAATGACTCATTAATAAAGACTTGATTCATTGCTGGATGAATCAGCATTTTTGAACGAATCTCTTGAATAAATGATTCAATGACTCACCAAATATAGACTTCACTTGTTTCATTACTGGATTTCATTTTGAACGAATCTCTTGAATGAATGATTCAATGACTCATTAATAAAGACTTGTTTCTTTACTGGATGAATCAGCGTTTTTGAACGAATCTCTTGAATAAATGATTCAGTGACTCATTAATAAAGACTTGTTTCATTGCTGGATGAATCAGCGTTTTGTACAAATCTCTTGAATGATTCAATGGCTCACCAAATATAGACTTAACTTGTTTCATTACTGGATTTCATTTTGAACGAATCTCTTGAATGAATGATTCAATGACTCATTAATAAAGACTTGATTCATTGCTGGATGAATCAGCATTTTTGAACGAATTTCTTGAATAAATGATTCAATGACTCATTAATAAAGACTTGTTTCATTACTGGATGAATCAGCGTTTTTGAACGAATCTCTTGAATGATTCAATGACTCACCGAATATAGACTTCACTTGTTTCATGACTGGATGAATCAGTGTTTTTTGAACGAATCTCTTGAATGAATGATTCAATGACAAATAAATTTTTAACCGTCACTTGTCTCCACCTACTGGTGTAACAATGTAATTGATACAATGTTTATTTGAAGCGTCAAGTTACTTTAAATGGTGATTTACTTCATTTTGATCACTACCATAAACATCAGTGTTTATATCTGAACTTTGTTTAATAAACTTTTAGATATTTAATGTTCGCTGTGATCTTATTTGTCAAAGGTTTAACAGACATAAACGAATCTTTGTCATTTAGGAATGAGATCGTGTGGTTGTTTGAATCCGGATCGTGACTAATATTTGTGTCATTTGCATGCTCTTTGAATCACGATCATTTGCTTTGTCATGTAACAGTGCCGTTTGTTTCCCATATGTAAATCCCCTGTTGAGTGAACACAGGAATACGCTACTGTACGTGTTCGTTTGTGCTGTACTTCTGATGTCTGTGTAGAATAATTGAAAGTGTCGTATCTGTGAAAAACACTTTACATTGTCAAAGGAGAAGCTGTTTAGTGCCACGAGCGGATAATTGTTCTCTCATCTCTCTTACACACACACACACACACACACACACACACACACACACACACACACACACACACAGTTTTTACGTTTGATTATCCCGTGAGAAGTGTTTTAAGTGCCCATTTTCCATCTGTGATTCCTGGAGGAACTCATTCTCTTGTGTTTGATAGTGTTTTCCATCGGTGGATCTCTGAGAGCTGACTGGGAGGTGCCTGTTAATTATCACGCGCTCGAGGGTTGTTGCACTGAATACACAGTGATATTGCTTTATACAATAGTTCAATAAACGAGATGTTAATATTATATAACTGACATTTTAGTCACAATATGGCCAGCTGTTTGCATGCTTTGCCAATGAAAATAGAAGCTAAAAGGAGTGAACACAGACAGGCGGAGTGATACAGACTCTGATGGTTGATTAATCTTGGTTAATATATACATACATACATGCATACACACATCACAATGTTATCTTCTCATTTATTATCATAGTTTAGTAATTTTTGTATTCAGAAAACACCTCAACAACATCAGTGTCAAAACATTTGCCAAATTGCAGAGAAGGAAAGACTATAAATTTCCAGTTTATTATTGCTTTCCACAGAAATGCTCTATTGAATAAGCGTTTTAACGAGGGTAAACAAGGCTCTGGATCAGTTCCTGATCGAGGAGGCGGCGCTCTGATTACTTGACGTAGAAGTGGGAGTTATTTTGTGGCGTTTACTTTAATTCTGCTGAGTTCTGTATAATTTAGACCCTTCAAATGTAGTCATTCACAGCATTTCTCCTTCACTGAATTCCTCTAAAAAGGCTTTGCATATTTCAGAGGATGTCTGTAAGAGGGTTTAGATGTAAGTGGACAAATTTGCATTTCATTAAGTTCTCAGTTCCTTAGAAAGATGGGTTAGCATGAAGACAGAACTAGTAAAAAGCTGTTTTGAGGACCTTAGATGAAAGAATTTCCTATCTTTAATGAAAATTTCAGCCTTATAACGTGCTTCAGTTACATACCTGCCCATTTCGTTGGTTAAATTGGTGTTTTATTGAAGCTTATAAACCATCATGTTGGAGTCGCAGCGCGCGATCTGGTTCTTTAGGTTTAGAAATCCCTGGATTTAATGCCTCTAAACCCTTCCTAATGATTTCCTAAACCCATCAACTCAGTGTTTTCCAATGGTGAGAGAAGGTGGGCCTATTGTTTGAATTTAAGCCGTCACAACAGTAATAAGGATTTGACAGGTTTGAATGAATCCACTTGTTTCCTATGGGATGTTCCCACTGGAATCGGTGTCCTTTTCATTGTATTTATATGTCCATAATGTAAAATATTCTTCATTATTGCATTCTTCATATGTAGCGAACATATAAGAAGCGTGTTTTTTTTTTGTGAAAGTATAATATAGTGCAATCACAAACATTTATATCCAGATGGAATTTGTTTAAAAAGTGTAATGTGCTCCATTTTATTTTATTTTAATTTTTTTTACCAAAGTTGAACAAAATTCAGATGGGATTAAAACTACAAAGTAGGTCTGTGAAACTAAATATTTTTTTATTTTAATGCATTTTTTTTTTTTAATTGTATTTTGTTGCATTGCATTTTATTGCATTTTGCATTGCATTTATCATTGCATTTACGAATATGCCCGACCTGTTGCCGTCAGGTTCATTTGTATGGTTCAGTTCTTTACCAGTGGTGGCTGTTGTAGTTGAGCTGGTTATGAGTTATAACTAACAGCTGTGTTTATGCGGATAACTAGCAGCCAGGCAGAACGAGAGTTAACATCAAGACTTGTGTGAGAAATTGCCATGGCAGCACAAGTAGTTTACTGCAGAAATATACATTTCAGGAATCATAAATCATCCTTGGCATTTTCCAGGGCAGCACGAGGTTGGAATTCCAGTTGTAAAAAAAGGAAAACTATGTCAGCGTCCTGTGTGTGTGATCACCAAACCTAGTGCAGAATCTGTGTTTTATCCCACATGGAAGGTTTTGGCCCTCGTTTAAATGCTGAAATGTTGTCTGTTTGCAGCAGTATGGTGGAGCCAGAGGAGCGGCCCTCGGGGGCGGGGCAGAGGCTCGGGGCCCCTGAGAGCCTGGGCATCAGCACACTGGAGCCCGGCCAGCGCCCCCCCACCATGCCTCCGGGCAGACAGATCTCCATCCGGGTCCAGATGCTGGACGACACTCAGGAAGTCTTTGAGGTCTCGGTAAGACACTGTTTGCTTTCTACTTTATTGCATTTTTGCTTTGTTCTGTTGTATTGCATTGTATTTTGTTTCATGTTATTGCATTCCGTTTTATTGCACTTATTTTTTTTACAGTAAAGCATTTTATATTATTTTACTTTATTTTATTGCATATCAATTTGCTTTGTGTTTACATTGCATTTTGCTATATTTTATTTTATTGCATTGCATTTTATTGCACTTTATTTTCTTTTACAGCACTGACTGATATTTACATTTTATTTTATTTTATTTTATTTTATTTTATTTTATTTTATTTTATTTTATTTTATTTTATTTTATTTTATTTTATTTTGCGTTGCATTGCATTGCATTGCATTTTATAAAAAAATGTTTTGATTCCAAGACAATAACTGGACCGCAGTGGACAATGAATGTAATGAGGTCATGCGACAACAGTGTAGCATGCTATTGTTTGAATTGCTTATTGCGTAATGCATACTAATTCAAGATTATTTAAAATAAATGGTAGGCAGTAAGCTAATCTTCCATTTTTGAACACAGCCCAGGTTTAATTGCATGGAAAACCCCCTGCATTTCACAAGTATTTTGATTTGTTGAGTATCCCAGCGGGTCAGCAAGTGCACACTAAAGCGTCTGCTGCTCTCCCCCTCAAGTTTAGACTCTTTTGTGTTCACTTGCCCTCCCGTTTCGTCACTTAAGCTCCCTTGGGAATGGTAATGATGTTGAAAAGCTCAGTCTTGTTCACTAATGAGAAAATGCCCTCATTGATCGCTACCAAGGGAGCCATAAGCTCCTCAGGCATGTTGGGTAGGAGAAAAGAGAAGAAATTCGTCAGAATTCCTGACTGAGATCTCGACAGGAAAATATGACCTTGAGCTGAAGTAAAAGCAGCGAGCAAACGGACAGTTCCCTAACTCTTTTCTTCCTCAGGTTTGTGATGTGTGTGTGTGTGTATAGGGGCCGTTGGGTACACACCCTGTGCTCCGCTGATGCCCTGAGGGCCACTGTTGTTGATGGCAATTTTAATAGTGAGATAAGGCCTATAAAAGCGTGCTTTGCTTTGTGTTGAGAAATGCTTCAGTGACGATGATCTAGATCAGACGTGACACCAGATCACCTGCAGCTTTTGTTGATTTAGTGTGCTTTACCTGGCTTAATGCATCAGCTCGGTGTTCGAATTAATCAAACGCTTAATTTGTTTATTTCCATTAATACATTTATTTCCATTAATTGCAGATTATTATCTCTAATTCATGATTATATTATATTTGAAAGCTGCATTTGTGATTTTGAGACCTGCATCTGTCAATACACCTCCTAACCTTGTCCATTTAAGTGTTATAACCAAAAAATGTTGTCTGTTACAGTCTTAAACCTCCCCAAACATCTAGGAAAGACATCAAGAACGCTCTAGCATCAAATAAATATAGTTCCTGCGTGTGTGTATTATTATAATGGCCATTGAAAACCCGTTTGATTGGGTCACTGTCATGTATTCACAGAGGAGAATGTGTCTCTGCTTTCAGACTGAGCCGTAGTAAAGCCTCTGCACTTCTCCAGATCTCTAAAGTGAATCTGACAGTCACCTCACACACACCTCACACACACACCTGCTACACCGCACACCCTCTTTGGGCAAGAATTAATAATGAAATGGATAAAAAATGGATGAAAGACTTTATCTGTTCCCCAAAGGCCAGAGGTATAACATCATAAATATGCATCATACGCTTGTGACTTTGTGGAAACAGACTCTGTGTGTGTGTGTGTGTGTGTGTGTGTGTGTGTGTGTGTGTGTGTGTGTGTGTGTGTGTGTGATGGAGGGTTTTGTATTTCATACACGTTGAGGTCGCTTTTTATGGAGAATAAATGTAAGTTTTGAAAGTTAATGAAACAACCCATCATATTTTTGTAGTGTCACACATTTGTGAGTGAATCCAGATAATAACTGTTTATTTTTTTGTTTTTTTATCCATCAGACATTGACCAGCATCCACTTTTAAAGAGGATGCATACACACATGCATACACACAGACACATATGCATACACACACACACACACACACACACACACACACACACACACACACACACACACACACACACACACACACACACACACACACACACACACACACTGTATAGATATAATTTTATATTTATATAAGGCTGCATCACCTACAACAATAGGCTAAAACCAAAAACATTTAAGATTTATGTATTTTAATTGCATATAATATTTGCATTTATTTGCATTACACAGTTTTAACAAAAACTAATAAAATTAATGTGATGCATATTTGTCAGTCATACATAAATAAAAGAAGTAAGAATGAGATTTCTTTAATATAACTAATGCACAGAATGTTTTTTTTAGATGCACAATAACCTGGTTTTTACAGTATATTTATCATCAATAAACCCTTTCTGTTTCAATCATACATTTTTAACTATTTGAATCTTGCTTGTTCCAATCAGCCATATTTAAACCATGTTCACACTGGTTATCTGTAACAGATTTATGCTGATTTTATGCATATCTTGTTGAAAATATGATTATTTAAATAAAACCAAAAAGATACATATACATAAACAATGCCATGATTTTTTAGTTTTTGTTTTTTGGGTGTAAATTGCTCTTTGACCCTTAAAGGTACAGTATGGCATTTTTCGCCACTAGGGGTCGCTAATCTATTTACAATAGCGTAGATTGATGACGCAACATTTGCTAAGAATTATGGATCTTGTCGTCAACGTCAAGCTGACCGATCTAATAATGTTTATGGTTGACTGAATACATCGATGCTTTTATCATGACTGTGATATGAAGCAGTTCGGGATTGCTAAGAGACAGCTATCAGCTCCACACGCGACGCGAGTCCCGCGGATATAAAAGGAATATGGACATTTCATTCTACCGAACTACACGCAGAATTACTACTCACAGGTCAGTTTATTAGACAAATTAAACTTGTGAGGTAACGCAGCGCTGTTTCACTTGGTCTAACATTACACTAGCACACTAAACTGCATTTGAATGTGTTGAAATGTATGTGTTAGTCTGTCTGTATGAGACTAGCAGTAAGCTAGATCAACATTAGAATAACATACAGATCATATTCTGACATTATCAGTGTTGAACTATATAACATTGATTAGTTTTATGTAAATGTGCTCACCTGTTTAATAAAGTACATGTAGGAGCGGTCGAAGTCTCGGACGTGGAGCTCTCGTTTATATACTGTCTAAGGGAGCTCTCGGCATCTCGAAAACACCGCGCTGATATTGATTCTCGTTTTAGTTATCCTTTTTTATCCAAAGTCTGCTTGCCATGGTCCATAATGTTTGAACGAAACAACAACAGCGTGCAGATAGACATTGCGAACTACAAAGTTGTCCGCGTCAGTCGCTTTGGTTACTATCAGACGGCTCTGGTTCATAGCTCTGGTTGCTATGGCAGCACGAGCGGAAACCAGGGACAACGCGGATATGACGCCATTGGCGGCGACAAAACGGAAATAAAGAAACGGGACGTTTCTCGAATTAAATTACAAATTTCTCCTGGTTTGAAAGTTGTTGGAGACAGTCGGGATAATGTAAGTACACAACTAAAAAAAATATATAACATAGATATAGTGATTTTTGCTATTTTTAAAGCAAAAAAGTTACATATTGTGCCTTTAAGCCGCTTTTCCAGCATCGGGCCAAACCGCTTAACTTCTTAAGCGCTCCGTTCCGTGCCGATCCGGTCCAGGCGCTGCGGATGCGGTTTCAGTCTGATAGCACACGAGAAAACACTTGTTCTCTGAGGAATAAGATCATAGCTGATGTGATGCTGGAGTGAACAGCGCTCCGATGAGGAGCAAAGAAAGCTCTCGCAATCATGAAGATGAGATGGCCTGATGTTCTGAGTTTGATCTGTGTTGGAAGATTGTAGTTGGCAGGACTGGTGCATGCTGGGATTGAAAAGGGCTGATTTCCTGTGGGACCCAGCGCTTCTCCGAGGGTTTGAACTGAGAATGCATGTTTGATTTTATACTGGTCTCGACTGGATTAGCTAGTGCTAGTGCTGACTGGTTTAGAGGAACACTTTTGTTTTATAAAGTTTCATCAAAGTTACATCTTTCTGATCATCAAAATGATTAATACACAAAGTTTGAGGTTGGGAGGCTTTTTAAAATGTTTTTGAAATAGTCTCAGGCAGACTTTTTCAATAATAATATAATAGCAACCATTAATATTATAATAACCATTATAATAATACACACATATAGTGTGTTGGCGCTTGCAACGCCAAGGTCATGGGTTCGATTCCCAGGGAAAGCAAGAACTGATAAGAATGTAAATGTGTACCTTGAAATGCAATGCAAGTCGCTTTGGATAAAAGCGTCTGCCAAATGCATAAATGTAAAAAAATGTAAATGTAATAGTTCTCTTCTGCTCACCAAGACTGCATTTATTTGATCAAAAATACAGTAAAAATTTGAAATATTATTGCAATTTAAAATGGCTGTTTTCTATGTGAATATATAGTAAAATGTAATTTATATCCTGTGATCAAAGCTGAATTTTCAGCATCATTACTCCAGTCTTCAGTGTCACATGATCCTTCAGAAATCATTCTAATATGATGAAATGCTCAAGTGAGTAAGTAATAGAAATTTCAAAAGAAAAGCATTCATTTGAAATAGAACATTTTGTAACATTATGTCTTTACTGTCACTTTTAATCACTTTAATTTGATCATCCTGGCTGAATAAAAGTCTGATTTTTGGAAAGTCTAGAGTCTAATGTAACGTGTGGCCGCCGAGCGAACGCTTGTCATCATCATATTGCCCTGTTGCAGCGTTCAGGATTTCCTGTTTGATGGGATCTCAGTAAGGAAATCCCAATGGTCTTGACTCTTGACACAGTTCCTGTTTCCGAGTTCACATCAGATCACAGAATTCACATGTTGTCAAATGCTTTTGATATCAGATTTTTATCAAACCTTTTCATGAATCAATAGAATTTTAGTCGTTTTTGGGTATTTTTTGGACATGCTTCTATATTAGTATCAGATTGGTTTGCACTATTTGTTGATTCAGTATCTCTGAGGTTTGAACATGGTATATAAAATGCAGGTTAAAGTGTTAAAAAGTGTCCTCAGGCTATTTTCATCTGCATAATAATTCTGCGTGCATAATATTTTAAGCCATACGGTTATGGAATTACTCTCTATTTTTGTGTTAGTCTGCAATTACAAGCCCACAGTACGGCAACGGCTCATTGTCTAAATTGGCTTAATGAGGGTGTTTGACGAAACTGCAGTTTTTCCAGCAACTGTTGATTCAGAGATATAAGCGTTCAGTCTGCTTGCACAGCTAGTTTTGAGTTAAAGTTAACCATGCTAGACTTTGTGTTGGTCACTCAGTGTTCATACAGCTGCCTTTTACCAGTTACACACACGCCACGGGTTCAGTTGTGTGTAGTTATGCTTTCTAATGCTCTGGTTTGTTGAAAAAGAGAGAAAATGCCAAGTATTCCTATAATGGAGGGTGTGTCGTGTGTTATTGGATGCTTGGAGTCTGTGGTTTCCCTCTTCATGCAAGACTGTCATTTAGAATTGAGAAAAAAGAGGTATGGTAAACAGACTGAATTTTAAAGCAACATTTTAGGACAAACACATCGGCCTCAGATATTTTTACTTAAGTGGACGAATCTCACGAACATGTTCATGTCATATCATTTTTAACCCCAAAATATACAATCAAAAATACGAATTTTTTTTTTTTTTTTTTTTTTTTGAAAGCAAAGCCTTTTTGCACATTTTTACATTGTGACTTTCTTGAGGATCCCTAAATTCTCATTATTATATCAGGAAATGTGCAAATTGTTTTTGGTAGTATTTAGTATATATTGTTTGATTTATGCTTTTAATTTGATGATTTTAATGAAAAAACTGTAGAGAGATTCTCCCATATATATATTTTTAAAGATTTTTTTTAATTTTTTTATTTAGGAACAACAAATAACTAAATTTTGTAGAGAAATTTTCCTAATATTTTTTAAAATAATGTTTTATATATATTGTTTTTATTTAGGGACCATAAATAACTACATTTTGTAGAGAGATTCTCTCATATATTTTAAATAATTTTTATATGTTTTATTTTTATTTAGGGATGACAAATAACTGAATTTCATTGAGAGATTCTCCCATATATATATATATATATATATATATATATATATATATATATAATGTATATATGTATGTATATGTGTATGTATGTATGTATATATATATATATATATATATATATATATATATATATATATATATATAATTTTGAACCTGTGTGTGTATATATATTAAATTTAGAGACGACAAATAACTAAATTTTGTTGAGAGACTTTCCTATGTATTTTTTAAATAATGTTTTATATATTTTATTTAGGGACGACAAATAACTAAATTTCATAGAGAGATTCTCCAATGTTAAGGGTAACAATCTAGAATCAACATTCCGAGTATTCCAACAAAGTAAAGAAGGGTTTCTGCTCCTATATAAGCTGCAGTTCTGTGTGAAGATTCATAGTGGAAACTTCCTCTCTGTTCTCCCAGATTGTGACGGTCCAACAGGAAGAGCCACGGCCCTTAGAGGAAACCCAGCCGCCACACACACACACACACACACGGACACACTGACACGGGCTCACATTGTGTGACCCAAATGAGTTCTTCACCATTTGCATATCCAGATTGTGCCGCTATCTGAAGGTGTTTTAGAGCAGACATTATTTACGTCCACCGAGCGTAGCTGATGTTTTACTTCACTGACTTTCAATTTGAATTTTTGGAGCGGACGTCCATTCAGAAGCTCTGAAGCTTCACTTTTGTCAAGGTTTAGTTCTTATTCAAGAAAGTGTTGTTCTCAGTACAGCTGAGAGAATTTCATGGTCTGATCACTCTTATTTCATTCCCTTAAATGGACATTTTTGGGGGTTTATAGAGTTAGTTCAGCCAAAAATTACAAAATTGGCCGTTGATTTACTCATTCTCAAGTCATCCTAGGTGTGTATGACATTCTTCTTTCAGGCGAATACAATCTGAGTTATATAAAAAAATGTCCTGGCTCTTTCAAGCTTTATAATGGCAGTGAATGGCCAATTCTGTTTTGAAGTCCATAAAGTGCATCTATTCATCATAAAAGTGCTCCACACTGCTCTGGGGGGTTAATAAAGGCCTTCTGAAGCGAAGCCATATGTTAGTCTAAGAAAGATATTCATATTTAACACGTTACAAAGTAAAATTCTAGCTTCCAGCCAAACAAACATACGCAGTCTGCTTATGCAACTTATGACGTGGGAAGTAGTGTAGTGCGTCATGGTGTAGCGTAAATATCAGAAGTACGTAGCATTACTCGCATAAGTTGCACTTAAGTGGAATCCGTATGTTCGTTTGGCCGGAAGCTAGTTATTTTACTTTGTAAAGTTTTAAAAGCGGTGGTATAATACCCTTTTTGCAAGATGTAAAATAAGTCTCTGATGTCCCCAGAGTGTGTGTGTGAAGTTTTAGCTCAAAATACCCCACAGATATTTGTATATAGCAAGTTAAAATTGTCACTTTTTGAGGGTGAGCAAAAATGCACAGTTTTGTGTCTTTTCCTTTAAATGCAAATGAGCTGCTGCTCCCGGCACAGGGGGCGGAGCTTCAACAGCTGCACTCACACAGACATGCACTGAAAATTTCAAAAACTTTTTGCATTTTATGTTCAAACTGGAGTCAGACAATGATGGAGAGACTCAAGAAGTGACAACATGTAGAAGCAACAGGACATTTCTGAATGGTTAGTTGATGAATTTATGTACCGTAAAACTTCAAATAATAGCCGAGTCCCAAATAGACGCCTGTCTCTTTTAAACGCCTGGTGTGACGACAGGTTTGGGTAAATAAAGGCCGGTCTCAAATAGAGGCCTGGTCTGTTTTTTAGTATCGGGTTGTATTTGATCTTCTAAAACCAGTCAGATCGTCTGTTCTATGTTTTGATTAGATTTCATGTGACGCAACCGTTCATGAACGACTCATCGCTATTCGTGCGCGCACGCGCGTGTGTGTGTGTGAGGGAAAAAGAGGAGAAAATATATGACATTAACTTCGGGATGTTATCCTTACTTATGGAAGCGAGGATCACCTTATCCATTGTTTCAAAGAGGGAGAGCCGTGCCGAGAGGAATGTGGTGTAGTCTCTACCAGCCGTTTGTTGTAGTCTTTAAAAAGCAATTTCTTTAAAAGCAAATATCTCCCTTTGCTTTGAACTTTGAGCGTTGTAACTTTGCAGATGTTGTTTATGCTCAAACAGCAACATTACACACTAACTAAAGTTAGAAAAGTGAAATCATAATAAACCACCCCTTTAAATATTAATATTTTTCTTACACTAACACATGGCTTCTCTTCAGAAGGCCTTTATGAACCCCCCGGAGCAGTGTGGAGCACTTTTATGATGAATAGATGCACTTTATGGACTTCAAAAGAAACAGCCATTCACTGCCATTATAAGTTTGGAAGAGCCAGGAATTTTTTTTATGTAACTCAGATTGTATTCGTCTAAAAGAGGAAGAATGTGATATACACCTAGGATGGCTTCAGGGTGAGGAAATCATGGGCTAATTTTCATTTTTGGGTGAACTATGCCTTTAAATCAATTGTGGAATGGCGTCTGTCAGTCGTCTGTGTGTGTGTGTGTGTGTGTGTGTGTGTGTGGTTATGTAGACGGCAAGTCCTCTGAGACAGAAAACCAGTGTATTTGCAGCATCTCGCGGTCTGAATAATTCACATGGGCAAAGGTACATCTGATGTTACACGGTTTCATCCTGTAGGACAGCGACATTTACTGGATACACCGAATCACAGAGGCTTCGAGTGTCGCTACACACTCACAACAAGCTCAAAATATCTGGGATTCCATAGCAACAGAGAATCTAAAGATGCATTACATTTGATTAGTGTTCTAGCTAATGCAAATCATGTGTTGCATAGTAACGGAGTCAGATTTACACTACTGTGCAAAAGTTTGTGGTCGGCAAGTCACCAAGACTGCATTCATGTCATCAAAAATACAGTAAAAATAGTGAAATATTTAAAATGGCAGTTTTCTATGTGAATATATAGTGAAATGTAATTTATATCCTGTGTTCAAAGCTGAATTTTTCAGCATCTTCAGTGTCACATGATCCTGTATAATCTAACTACAAGTATATCATTTTTTGGAGTTCCCGTTTCCCTCTCTGAATGAATCGACCCCCCCAGGAGAGAGCGTGTGTGTGTGTGCCAGTGTGTGTGTGTGTGTGTGTGTGTGCCAGGGTCACTGTCTGCTGCTGAATCCTCTCCTGAAGAGATCTGGAAATAGATCCTCAGCTGTGGGTCGCTAGTGTGCGTTAAGCCGGCTAGTCGTGACGAGATAAAGATGGCTCTCGGCAGATGGAGAATCTCTCATCTGTTTGTCACAGTTCATCCTTCACTCCTGACCTCAGCTGGTGTTTTGAAGGATGTATCTAGCAAAAAAAAGTGTCAAAACTTGTATTAAATTACTTGTCTTGTATTATATAATGAAGGGACTCGTTTATAAAACACAAGTAGAACATTTTGGTGGAAATTTGTCACTGAAAACATTTGGTTACACTTTATTTGAAAGTGTCAGTGTTGCAGTGTAATTATGCATTTGAGTTCTGAGAAATATTAATTAACTACATGTACTTACTATGGGGTTTGGTTTAGGGTTATAGTTATTATTACAGTAACTACATGTAACGTGTTACAAGGATACTAAAAATAAAGTGTTACCAAAGATTCTTACATATAGATATATATATATATTTTTTTTTTTTTTTTTTTTTTTTGTTCAATGTGACAATTGACAGAATAATTTTGTGGCAAAAGACAGTTTTTAGTTAGTTAATGCATTAAGTATCATGATCTTTTAATTAACAAAGCATTTATTAATGTAGGGTAATAATACACTGCCGTTCAAAAGTGTTTTAATGTCTTTGAAAATCTGTTCTCAGGCTGCATTTATTTGATCAAAAATACAGTAAAAACAACAGTATTGTTAAATTATTACAATTTAACATTATTAATGTTGATAATCAATATTATCAATATTTTTGTGGAAATTTCGAAACAGGATTCTTTGAGTAGAATTTTTTAATTTGAAGTATAATCTTTTGTAACATTATAAATGTCTTTTTTTCTGTCGCTTTTGATCAATTTAATGCGTCTTTACTGATTAAAAGTATTAGTTTCTTTCAAAAACCAAAAATACTGACTTTTGAACAGTAGGCTATAGTGTACATTAAAAAAAATCAAATGTTAAAAATGGCATATGTAGAAATAAAGACACATGAATAAATGCTGGTCATTGTTGATTCTTGATACCAAAAGATTGAACTAACTAATTGAACATTATTGCAAAGTGTTGCTGATTTCTTTTTTTTTTCTTTTCTTTTTTTTTACTACAATTTTCATAAAGAATAACTTTACAAATGAATGCAACAATTAGCTTTTTTTTTATGTTTTGCGCATACATTTGTTCGGCCCTGTGTAGTGCACTACATTCTGCACACTTTATTCTCGGTATACTGACAACTATTTTGTAAAGATAGTATGTGATATTATGCAATATGCAGTGGTAATGCTTTAAAGATCACATTATCTCATTACGTCATATGTATTTTTGTTTTAGCAAGACGCATCCAGTTATCTAATTTGAATTTCTTTTTAAATCCATTTTTTGCCTCTTTCTGTAGGGTAAAATATTGACTTTTTTGATCAATATATTGGTGCTTTTTTGAGCACTTGCCTAATTTGGGATGTGAGTCAAGAAGTTGATATTACTTCTGGCTCATTTGTCTCACTGGAAATGCATGATTTAGTGAGTTACATTGTGTGAAATTTTGGCAAATGTAGTATTGTTCATATTGTGCATTGTAACCTATATAATACTGAAATAGTATTATGAAAAAAAAGTATTATGCTAATCTTTTATCTAGAGGATTAACGAGTAATGAATGGTGGTGCGTATGCTTTAACCGCTAGGCCACATCTGTTAGTTATATGAAAATATGAAATGTTTTTGTTGAAGTAGTTTTTACCGCTCATGGATCATTGTAATAGCCAGGTACCGCTATTATAGCACACATTCCCAGCTTAACTGTAATACCCCACTGACGAAAGCCTAGCAATGCCAAACCCTGCTACCTCATTATGCTAAAGCTAGCTTAATGCATGTGGCTAATGATAGAAAAGCTTGTTTTGGGGTGAATCTTTGATGAATAATGCAGCAGTGCGGTCTCATGAATGCACTAATCATCTCTGGAAGAGAAGGGAAGCCCGAGGCCTCAGTCGCCACGGGATAATCCTCTCAACAATCCCACAATCCCGTCTGCTTCCTGCCCCTCCAATCCGCCAGTATTCCAGCTAACGGGATCATGGCGGAAAGGGCCAGTGTTGACACTGGATGGAATGTGCTTAAATCCCGCTCATGTTTTTATGATTACATGTAAACCTCATGAAGGGTCGGGATTGTTTCAGTGTTTTGAATAGTACAGTGGATTTGGTGTGTTTTGTTCAGTTAGCTAGTTATAAACGTCAACAACCAATTTAAAGCTTAAAGCGATACTGAGAATGCAGAGCACTTGTGTTGTGTTAGCAATTGTGTTTTGACAAAAAAGTAAAGTAAAAGTCAGAAAGTAAAAGTCCTGCCATATGTTTATTCCACACATGAACTCAGCCCAGCTGATTTCACTAATTAGTTCTGATTATCTCCTGGCTGAAAAACTGTGCTAATTAGCAGATCCAGGTGATTGGAACAAAATACTGAGGAGGACTTTTACTTTCTGAACCTGGGGCCGGTTTGCACCTGCTGTGCGCTAGTTACAACTTAGCCTAGTTTTGATGTAAATGGACACTAAGTTACGAATTACGTACTTCTAAATATTTTTACGTTGCACCATTAAACTTAGTTGAAGCGTAACTCTACGTATGAACTAAATATTTACGGCCGCCTCCGATCAGGAGTAACGGTTGGAAATTGGAATAAAATATCAGACAGATTGAACTGCATCAATAAGCTCTTCTTTTACCTGACAGACTTCAATTCTTTAGACATATATGATAACGCTGACATTTACACTCGCTTACAATTTAAGTGAGAGAACATTATGTGAAAAGATTACCTTGTTAGCGGCTCTTTAACCCTCTGGGCTTCTTCGTACAATAGTCACACTTAGCTTCCTCCCGCCCGAAAACGGGCGAAGCCTTAAAATTTTACTTTACTTTTTCCCAGGATAACCAATCAAATATATTTTTGTTCTATAATGTTTTCTGATTATTATTTAGAATTTTTAGAATTTTTTATGATACTTTGCATTAATTATATAATTTTTATGAGCTATTTTTTCCATTAGAATTAATATATATATTTTTATTTTATTTATTTTATTTTATTTTTCAATAAATGCAACATTTCACATCAAATTAGAGTGCAGGCCTAAAAAAAAAAAAATTTCAAGTGAGAAGAGCGCCACCTACTGGCTTCAAAATTTATTAATTTGTGTCATGTCCTATAACCGCCTATAGGCGGCCTATAGCTTTTTTATTTATTTATTTGATTTATTCCCATTCGGAAAGAAAACAATTTATTACTAATCAACCACTGAATGGAACAGCACAAATTATATATCATTTTAAAGCTTAGGATCTCAGCTTTTTAATGCATATAATTTTTCATAATCTATAAAATAATGTACTGCAATGTGTCAAAAACATCATACAGCTCATGAAACATTCTCAGATAATTGAAAATGGCACTTCATTTTTTACAGCATATTATTACAATTAAAATGAGCCCAAAATTAACATAATCTATTGCTTTTATGACAAGATATTCTTCATGGAGAAAAAATTGCCCATGAGGGGGTGTCAAAGACTGTACAAAAAGGCTATCTCTTTTCAAAATGCTGTAATTTTTGATTCCTTTATCCAAAAATTATTATTTTTTTATCCAGATTCAGCTAACATGTAGGGGGACTTCACTAAAAAAGAATTTTCCTCCTACCTTATTTCCTTCCTGAGTTATTCCATGACAAATAAGAAAGATATGCAAAATCATAATAAAAATTATATATATATATTGTCTTTTATCCGCCGTTTCTTGGCAGGACAATGTCCAAATGTAATGTAATTTATATTTTCAAAAAATTTAAAAAGAGTTCTTTCAAACGATACCTACCTTTTGACTCTCCTTGCTATAGTTTTGGAGTTATTATGATTATATAATTTTTATATAGTTTGGGGCAAAATGTGCTGTTTCAGTCTTACCAGTTCATTTCTCTGTGTGTGTGTGTGTGTGTGTGTTTGTGTGTGTGGGTTTGTGTGTGTGGGGGGGAGGGTGTCTTTTTTGCACTCTTGATGTTCTAGAGTATCACCCCTTCATTGCTGTACACTTTTTTTCAGCACAGTGGCTGATCTGTAGCTTGTACCACCAAAAGTTTCTCTGAGTTTTCCTATTTTTTCGTATTTCCCATTCATTTCCTATGTCGCCCGTTTTCGGGCGGGAGGAAGCTAAGTGTGACTTTTTTTTTTACGACCCTTTAACATATCAGAATCATCTCCTTGATTTTTTTGTGTGTTCATATAGGTAATAAAAGAAAAGTCACCAAGTTTCACCCCCATCCGATGAAGCAAAAAAATTAAACAATTCGAAACGTTCAAGTTTTCGCCCGTTTTCGGGCGAAAAAGCCCAGAGGGTTAACGCGAACATCACGGCGCTGTGTGCATCGGTCCATGATGTGCATGTGAAATATCAGTCATAATCAATAAACGTATATACAGTTATACAATATACAGTATATACAATATACAGCTTCTGAATGTTATTTACATATAAAAGCACTTATGCTATTCATGATCAAGTATCGTATTTAATGGAAACTTATTTTTACTGTTAGTAACGTGAGGCAAAAGAATGAAGGATAAACTGAAATTCATGGCATTTCAACACAACTTCTGCTCACGTGTTTGAAGGCTGCTATTGGATCATCGAGGCTAAACGTCATATTATACGACTACGCATTACTTTACGGAGAGCTTACGACCTACTAGCTACGTTCTGCCTTACGAACAAATGCTGCAACGCAATAAAGTACAGAGTTAGTTACAAACTTGCTAGTAGTTACTAAGCCTCTAGTCTGGACTTAACGCTCCAATTTAAGAAAGAACTTACGAACGGCTTATCCATCCATCCATCCATCCATCCATCCATCCATCCATCCATCCATCCATCCATCCATCCATCCATCCATCCATCCATCCAATTATCACCCATCTATAATCTTCTAACCAGTTTAGGCTGGTTTAAGATATTCTTTCAGCATGAACTATAATATTTTGGATTATGGTTACCTTAGTAAATCGTCAAGGAATTATTAGCATGCTGTAGTAAGCATAATTATTTTTATTTTAATGCATATGGCAGAAGCAAATGATCATGTGTGCAAAGCATCAGGTTTAGAGTAGAACAATGCTGGGATTTGAAGCCAGTGTTCATGTGGACTTTATTAACAATTTCTTTTTGTTTATACACAACATTAGCTCTCATCTCGCAGCCTCACTCATGGCATGTCGATGTGTCCTGAATGTTTGGTTCTTGTATTGTAAACAGCAGTGTTTGTGGGCCTGTGGTGATTCTGACATCATGCTGTTGAACTGTATATGCTGGTAATTGGTGTTTTCCTGCAGTGATCATCACAGACTGACCGCAGCGGCTGGCACTCGCTCACACTCCTCTACACTCCTTTCATCTTTGATTTAACGCCACAGGAAACATCAACCGACCTATTAAACACTGCTACCAGACCGGCCCAGCTCCTGAACCCCTTTATTCCTGAACATGTGCTTTGATAGGAGGTTTCTGGAGCTGGATTCATGAAAATCATCTTAAGAAAGAGGTTTTTCCCTTTTTCAGTCTTGATTTGTTTTTAGCCTCTACTAGAACAGGTTTTCATGCTTGATTATTTCCTTCATATTCTCCATTGTTGCAGCTCCTCTCTTCCCAGTCTGTCAGTAACGCTCAGTTTACTTCCTGTCTCTATGAAGCCCCTCCTTCTGAAAAGCACACTGTGCTCTGATTGGTCGGCTGGATCAGTGTGTTGTGATTAGTCGAGCGCTTCGAGTGTGTTTGGGAAATGTCCCGTCCCTTTCCATAACCGCCAGTTTAGCACACTACTAGCTAACTCAACCAGGCCCCGCCCCTTTATTCTGCATATTAATTACTTAAATGAGGAATATTGCGATGTGTTCGTTCCCGGATAAAACTCAAGACTACAATGGAGGCGTTTCAGGGAGTTCAGAAACAGTGACACTGATATAGAGAAGAACTCCCGCTGGAGGGACTTTTTCAGCAACATTAACACACTAAAGAAAGATGAAGCATAATCGGTGAATCTGGTGAACAATGTTTCCGGCCCCTGGTCTCTATATATAGCTCGAGTCCATCCTTCAATGTAAGTCTGTGGGATAATCCAATTTCTCTGGATGTAGGCCTTAAAGTGTCCTTCATATAGGAGAGGAAGTTCATGTTATTTCATTTTGGAAAATGTGACCTCAAGGAAAATTTCTGGCCACAAAAATGTGTTCCCACCCAATGAAACGTGTCTTTAACTGGTCAGGGCTGGTCATCTCATGCCTCTGAATACACTGGCTCATTCAGTCCCTCGCTGAAGTCATGTTTACTGCTCTTATTTGTGAGCAGGAAATTGCTTCCCTGCTGGATTTGTGTTATCGGCGTCATTAGTATGCATGAATGTGTTCGAGTGCTGCTGTGACTTCATGTCTTTGTCATTCTTTCCTCTTAGAAAAGAGAACTGAAGCTTTTGGATACATGTATCATTTTAGTGAAACATGGTAGCTGCCTTTGAAATTACATTTAATTCAACATTAACTTGAAACATGTTTCTGGTCTTCGTGTACATCTGCATCTTTTAGTAGTGATCGCTTTTAGATGAGCTCAAAATGCCACAAAACTTCTGTTTTCCCAAAGTATTATACCTTTAATGAACTTTTAAATGCCTCATTTTGAAACTGAATATCCGTTTTCCTGGATTTAGTTTTGCATATGCTTCTGCCAGAGCAGTTCTCTTTAATATGTGATATGTTTTTATATCTTCAGGCTTCTGGCATTGTGTTCCTGAAGTGAACCACATGCTCTCTTTTTTTTTTGCCGTGTGCTGTAGTCACACTTCATTGAGTTAAAATGTTTATGTAGAGCATTTGTGTGTTGTACATGCAGCGGTAGATTCACTGCAGCTCATTCCTGTGAGTCTGTAAAGATGGTGTACGGACACCGAGTGACTGTAAAACTCCACCGGCAGTGTGTTATGAGGAGTCACAAGAGACACATAAACATCCATAATCACAGAGGCCTTCAGTGAAATGTGAATCAAGTTGGTTGAAAAGACCTTAGGCCGTGTGTCCACCAAAGCGTTTTTTTCATGCGGCTGGCGTGTTTTTTCAATTGTTTCCAATGGGAGCGCCGCGTTTTTAAAACGCCATGAGCGTAACGAGGCACTGAGCGTCTTTTTCACTGCGTTTTTTACAGGTCCCCGAGAGTTGAAGAATGTTCAACTTTGGGTAAAACGCAAAGCTCATCACTGTCACTTTTTACCCAACCATCCAATCACAGTGGAGGAGGGGCGGGACTAATACCACACCGACCAACCGCCACATTCTGCTTGTACAACGTCAACAGACGACGACAACAAGCAAAATAACGGAACAAAATCATTTAAAACAAGAGCCAGAGAAAATACGTTACATTGTATCGACATTTTAATATAGAATCAACACAGAAACAAAATATGTGTGAAATGAGATACTAGTAACACTTTCGCGGATTTTACGTATCATAACGAGCAAAGTGTCTCAACTGAAAAAAAACGCAACACTTGCCCACAGCTAGGCGTTTAGCAGAGCGCCTAGCGTTTTCGGCTGGCTAAAAACGCTTTGTTTTGTTTCAAACACGCGGCCTAAGAGGTCACAATCTTGGGCAAAATTTAATTTCAATTGCACATATGTTGCAAATTTTGTTTCATGTTTAGCTACTAAATCTCATAGTATTATTATATATGAGTATAATTTATTTTTTAATAATTTATTAATATATTGTAAATTATTAAAATAAATATATTCAAAGCAATATAATCGTCGGCATCCTTCCGTCTACAGGAGACGATTGTGTAGCTTCCAATTTTTTACTATTATATATTTTTTTGGGGTGATTTTCCATCTGGATCTTCGCGAGTGGCTATAAAGCCCGACTCTAGAATGGCAATGACTCTTTCTGTACGCCCTGTCTGACAACAAGCTGCCAGGCGGAGCGGTCTCCTGCCCGGCTCTCCCACGTGCCAGCGTTGACGTCAGACAGCTTCATGTCTTTCTTGCAGATCTCTTTGTAGCGCAGTCGTGGACGTCCAGTCAGTCGGGAGCCCTCTGCCAGCTCGCCGTACAGTAGGACCTTGGGAGCGCGGCCTGGGCACATTCTCCTGACGTGGCCGAGCCAACAAAGGCACTTCTCGCTAAGTATTCCTGTAGCTCAAACAGGAGAGCGTTAGCGCTTGCAATGCCAAGGTCATGGGTTCGATTCCCAGGGAAAGCAAGAACTGATAAGAATGTAATCTTGAAATGCAATGTAAGTCGCTTTGGATAAAAGCGTCTGCCAAATGCATAAATGTAAATGTAAGTATGGCAGACTTGGCAATCTTGGTGGTTGTTGGGCCTATCGCCTTTGTAAGAAAAAATGATGTGGACGTCAAAGATCTCAAAAATTAAGTTTATTACAGCATAGCAGTGGCAAGGTGCACGAAGCAGGCGTCAGAATAAACCCTGAACATCCAAATCTTAAACCTTTTATCCTGTTCTTAATGTAAATGAAGTTGCTCTTGTTGCAACAGCTGTGGTCTGTATGTTAATGAAGCTGTGACACCCCATTGTCTGAGAATGTTCTCTGTGTCCCACACCCGTTCCCATTCTACAACTGACCATTTGTTCAGGATGTGAACTGGTGAAGAAACAATATAACTTGACTTTCTTTCATCTCTGATAATTAAGCCATTTTGGGGATGAGCTCATTCTAAAATATATTTTCGAGTGGAATCTGGGTCGAGGCAGACTACAATTTGTATATGTATATATCATATATGTATATTGTAAAATATTTTCTTATTAAAATAATATATTAATATAATATATTATAAATAACTTCCGTATTGTGATGGAAGATCATGCAAACCTTTTTTTTGGACGGGAACATGCATTGAAAAAGTAATCGTTTCATGAATGAACTGACAAAAGCATGTTGCATATTAATTTCATGTTATTAAAGCAAAAGGTTTTCACATTTCACAGTGCAGTGGTTCAGCTCTGCTCACCATCTGCACACACAGTTCCTATGGAAACTGAAGAGATTTTTCCTGTCCTCTGAGCGAGTTATTATTGGAGGAAGCTCAGATTTATGCGGTGTGCTCGACTACCTGTGCGTATGGCCCAGCAGGGAGGGTTATTAATATTCACGTGTAGGGCACATGTCAGGGAGACGGTGTCTGGGTGGTTTTAGTGAGCGTTGTTTCCCGGAGGGCTCTTGTTCTCTCAGGTGGAGCTGTTCGTGGCTTTGAAATCAGGTACGCTAATGAGCCATAAAAGCCATCGCCATATGTCAGACGGCGAGAGATGTGGTAAAGCTGGTGTTCAGCAGTGTTCTGGTGTACCGCACTCTTCACCACTTAGACTGACACTTGAGGAATCAAGCTTGGCTAACTGTAATGAATCAGCCACTGTTTTCTCTTACTAATTTATTGTTTGTTTGTTTGTTTTTTGATTTGAATAGATTTCTTAATATTATTTTGTTTTTCTTGAATCTTGTTAATATTTTTGTTTTATTTTAATGTTAATAATATTTATTAACATTTTATAATTATAATAATATGCATACATAGTTTTTTTTTAAATACATATTTAGCTAACATTTAATTATTTATTTTTAATTATTTATGTATATTGAATGAGTATATATAAATTATATAAATTATAATACATATATTATTCGATTTAATGCTGTTTAGTATTCAATGAAAAACTTATTTTATATATGAGAAGTTATTTTTCGGTGAACACTGAACAATAGCTCTTAATTGATACCTCTTTTAGGTATAAATTAGCTCTTAATTTATAACTCTCAATAGTTTAATTGATAAAAAATAGCTCGTTCCATCAGCCTATTTTTATGCGCTTTTTGGGATATTGCATGAAGAAGAAAAAAAGCACCAAATTTGGATGGAAGCACCAAAATGCAAATAAATTCCCCCAAAAAATGTGCATAACAAACTTCTGCACTCAATTAGGGCGGATACATCTTTTTTTACATGAGCATAAACTATGATGAAAACACATTTACTGAATAAATCCCTCGATGCGCAATATAAACTCATGTGACTTTACCTCAGCAGAGGCTGTGATTGGATAACTGGACTAACCAGCGGACCAATCGCATCACAGCATCTCAAATGTTGGTTTGGTGGATCATCAGAATGATTTGGTTTAATTCCCTCCAGAAGCCTCTCACACGAGTGTGTTCCCACACACCAGCATCCGAACGCAAGAGAACATGACAGCGTTTATTGTGTTTCCTCCGACGCTCTGAGACTCGACTCATTTATGATGGAGGGAAAACTTTGGAATGGAAACAAATAGCGTGGTATATTACACTATATTAACCTCCTCCAGATCCCTGAACCTCCATGAATTATGAATATCCATCTGAGGTCAGTGATGAATCTGGAATAGAGGACATTTCATCCACTGGAGTTTCTGCCATGACCATCTCTGTCATGTTACTGCCGACCATCTATATATATATATATATAAAAAGCAAGATATGTCAGCATCTCAGTTCTCCCTGCGGGCCTGATGTGTGTCCATGTAGGGGAGCAGAAGACCCGTTCCCTTCACCCAAACACAAGCTTCCATCTCTGGGACATTCATTGAGAAAAAATGCAAAGGATTTGGCAGGACGGCTGGAGCGAGACGCCAAGTGAGATTCTTCACTGGCTTCATACAATCAGTCATTTATATTATGTAATACTGCTATTTTCTTTCTGCTTTAAAAATGGGTCAGACAGAATTATTTTCAACATTCAGTTTTATTTTATTTTTTTAACTATCATCATTCTTGGTATACTTATTATCATTACCGAAATCATCAACCTCATTTCCGTAACCTATGTATCATTACTGCAACTGGTGTTTATTTTATGTTTATTTAATAAATGAAAAAATAGTAGTTTGCTTTTAATTGCATGAGCAGAATCTATAAATTATGCTCTTTCAGGTTTGCCACATCATTTTTAATAAAAAAAATTAGGTTGTGAATTGTGGAAGGTGTTGCGGTAATGAGAGAAATCAGTCCAAATCAAATAAAATGTCAATTTAAAAATAGATAATATCTCAGAATTTCAAGTAACTGTGCGTGACTGTTTATTAATTTTTGAAAATATATAAGCTTTCTGGAATTGACTTTTTACGGTAATGATTTGCGGACTGTTGCGGTAATGATTTTTAAGGGCTTGTTTTGGAAAATATGTTCAAAAAGGTGTTATTGTCAGTAAAACTTTTAAAATGAATGCTCACAAACATTTCAGACCTTGCTCTTAATGCCTATAAATAAAGTTTGTTGATGCAAACCTTTTTAAAAAATTAATGTTTGAAATCTTTGAAACCAATATTTCGTCAGAATCACTCATATACTGTAAAGACATATAGTTGTTATACTGCATATTGCTCAGTATATACTGTATGCAGCACTGCACTATTTTATAAAGAATATAATTTTAAACCATATGCAGTATATGTAAAAATAAAAGATGTGCATTTTGTATTCATGCAGCAAGTGCTGTCCATTATCCTGTAATTTAGATATTCATGTAAAAATTCTGATCAAATTGTGACTGATATTTCCGATTCATTCATCATAATAGATTGAGTTCAAGTTGAGTGAATTTCATTATTTGGTTGCATATGCTCAGAATAATGTGTGCCATATGCACATTTCTGCATGCATGAAATCTCCCGATGGAATACTGTGTCCCATAATGCAATGCACTCAGCTTGACCTTCCATTTCCTGTGTGACAAATGAAGCAGAAGTGATAATTGCACGTTTTAGCATCTCATTATAAAAGCTAAGACATTTGTACTCTACAGGTCATTTGACAACAATAGTATACAGATTGAATGTTCATCATTGCACAATGCGTACTAATTAGTATACAGTGTGCATTAAGCATCATAGCAGTCGTCCATTCTGATTGGCTGATGCATGCTGAAAATTCCCATACTATGCACAGCATGCATACTGCAAAAATAATAAGAGTAGTATGCAATTCATTCACCCTAGCTTAGGCCATGTATACATGTTTTATGCTTTCCTTCAATACATTCAATATTTAGCTTTAATAATTCATGGATCGTCTAGAATAACAATAGAAGCGCTCTGTGTCCCGTGCGAGTTCACGCTGAGGTGTGTGAGACGTTTGGCCACCAGATCCTCTTGTTTGTGAATGGGGCGTTTGTGCAGCTCTCAGCTCGGCTTTCACGCTCCCATGTTTAGCTTGGGAAGTGCTTGTCCTGGTAATGGACAACAGACCCTTCACACGGACACTCAACAGATCTCTCGGCTCGGCTCGGCTCGGTTGGCATGTGAACCCCACTTCATTCCTTATGCGAGAGACTCCCCTGCGCCTTTTCTTAACAAGGCAGAAATTCACTTCGAGTCTAAGTGAAAGCTAGCCTTTATCAAAAGCTGCTTGTGTGTGTGTGTGTGTGTGTGTGTGTGTGTGTGTGTGTGTGTGTGTGTGTGTGTGCGTGTTTCTATAACACTTAATAGAGTGCAACTTTTTCAGCGGCATTCAGTTTTATTCCCATTCATTTCTAATAGGGATTTAATCAACAAAAAGTTAAAACAAAGTATTAAAAAAAACGTTTTGTTAATTAATATGAAATGGCTGAAGCTTAAATAAAATATAAATATTAGATAAAAAGTTGAAGTACTACCTAAATTACTACCTGAATTAAAACTAAAATAAAAATAGAATGATTTCTGAAGGATCATAAGACACCAAAGACTGGAGTACTTGCTGATGAAAATTCAGCTTTGCATCACAAAAATAAATTGCATTTTAAAGTATATTAAAAAAGAGAAACATTATTTTAAATTGTAATAATATTTCATAATATTACTGTTTTTTGTTTGTTTGTTTGTTTGTTTTTTAACTGCAGGCTTGATGAGCATAAGAGACTTCTTTCAAAAACATTAAAAATAGTACTGTTTCCAAACTTTTGACTGGTACTGTGTATATATATATATATATATATATATATATATATATATATATATATATATATATATATATATATATATATATATATATACATATATATATATATATACAGTATATTAATAATGCTAGCATTTGGCTCTGATCTGCTCGTCTTTGTCTAAAGTCTATTTCCTGCTGTTGTTTGAGTATAAAGTGTATTTCCTGAAGGCCAGATATGATATCAGCAGCAACTCAAACAACAGTATAGATATCATATCTGGCCTTCAGGAGCTGGAGTTCCTCATGAATCTGACAAGCTTCTGTTTCTGCCACATTTAACACCAACTTACAGTTCCTTTTTCTGTTTGATCCTCAGTTGTTGTTCCTAATTCGAGTTTCTGGAAGTGTGCTTTTGACTTAACCAAGTATTTCAACCCGGATTCACTGTAATATACACGAATATCAAGGCCAGATTGGGAAGTGAGCCGTGTTTCTTCCGTGTAGTTTGGCACAGATTCAATGCAGGACGAACCACATGACCAACACAAAGTGAACGTCTGCTGTCCTGTATCCTTACATTCCTGGTTTCATAGGACTCAGATAAATGGGAATGACAAAACATTTTTTTAGTGATGTTTTCCTGGTCTTTCAGCAGTCAAACTTTAGCAGTGTTTTGTCAGTGGAGAGCTGTATTTATCGAGTGCTGAGCTCATAGACCCACACACAGCCTTCAGAGTCTTCCTGACTGATTAAAGGATCACTGTTCTGCTCTGTTTACCCTGCTTTTATTGAGTAAACACTGGCTTATTGACCTCGTTAGCAAAAATGATAGATGAATTGTGCATATGGGTCAGTAAATGAAGTTAAAGGGGTACTTTCAATAAAACATGGCTGCCTATACAGTAGATAGGCAGAAAAAAAGAAAGAAAAAATAAATTGGTGGTACCTGACAAGAGAAAATAAGAAAACTAAGGTATGGGTATGAAAACTACAACACCCATAATGCACTGGGCATGTTGCCATCCAAGGCCACTCCCACCAGTCTGCTATGGATAAACTCACCAGTCAAATACTGCTTTAGTAGGAAATACTTCTTAGCAAACTTTTAGTCATAATGGCGTCGACGTTGTTTATTTATATATATATACTACCAACATTGTAACAATACAAAGCAGGTTGAAAATCGACAAAGTTAC
Source organism: Vimba vimba (assembly GCA_022828995.1). NCBI lineage: Eukaryota > Metazoa > Chordata > Actinopteri > Cypriniformes > Leuciscidae > Vimba > Vimba vimba. Next base: position 47,385,068 of record CM040819.1, on the reverse strand, counting down.
AATTTAAAGAAATATTAGCAGATTTAGAAACATAGACATAAAAATGTATTTAATGAAAATTAACTAAATGTAAAATGACTTTTTTTTTATTGTGTAATTCACAAATGGTATAACAATTATTATTATTATGTTAATTATATTAAACATGTAATAAATATTAATTAGAAATGCAAAAAATATAGATTTTTTATTTTGGGTGCAAAAACTAATTATATAAATATATTATATAAAACATATATTTTATATTATATAATTTATAAATTATATCATTAATTATATATATTAAAATGTAATAAAATATTAATTAGAAATGTAAACTTTTTGTAAAAAATATTGATTTTTTTTTATTTGTGCATAAAAATAGGTAAGTAAATATATTCTATTAATAAATATCACACACACACACACTATATATATATATATATATATATATATATATATATATATATATATATATATATATATATATATATATATATATATATATATATATATATATATATATATATATATATATATATATATACCATGTTTTGGACATGGTACCTTATAAATATCATTGAATATGGCAATTATTCAACACCATGCCATGTATTTACCATACTTAGTGTTATTCAGATTGCTCCAGTCATGTATTATATTCCTGATTTCAAAGGAACTTTATTATATTGAAGGAAGCGCTGCTAGCAGAGATGTGTGTTTCAGCAGTGTCGTCATGTGACACACACACTCTAGTGACATACGCCCTCGGCTAAGCAGATTAAGCTGTGTGTCGAACACAAGCGTGTGTAACCGCCTCTGTTTGATTTCTGAACAGGGATTGAGGAGCTAGAAGGACCTGTTGTGGTTAGCCTTAATCTGCTGTGTTTAGCGGTGTAATGACCTGGACTACGAGATCATGGCATGTCACATGTCAAACACTTTCTCGGAATATCTGATTAAATCTAAAAAAAAAAAAAAAGACCATTTCACATTTGAGCATGTTTGCATGCATCATACGGCAATTATATTATGTAAGCCTTCAACATGTAATGTTATTTAAATGCATTGCCTGTGAACATGTTTTTTTTTTAATGTGCATGTCTGTTTACACGAGAGCCGGTGAAACTAGATCATTTAAATCTCATGTCAGGTTTCTATAGTGAGCTATTTTTTAATAGCTTCCTTTCACCATGTTGGTTTGTGTGTAAAATCACTCTTTTAAGAATTTATTTCATTAAAAATCTTTGTTTTCAGACTTGTGTAGTGTTAATCCTATACAGAGAGGCTTCTTTAATACATACATAAATACATCTGTAAATATAGTAGTGAGAGTACATTTCACTCGTTTGAAAAATAGAAATAAAAAAAACATTTTGCATAAAGAAAATTAAGCCTATAGTTAATATTTTATTGATATTTATCATTGCAGAACATTGGAGCTGGAGAACAGCTTGCAAACCTTTATTAGATAGCAACTTGTTTTTGCCACTAAAAAATAAAATAAAAAATGTAATGACATTTTCAGGAAACGAAAGTGTGCAGGTGTTTATTATAGGGGAAAAATTAAATAATGCAAAAAAAGAAAAAAAAACATCATGGTGCATTTTTGCCCAGTGACTAGGGGGTTGAGTTATGATTTTAATATCTCCTCTGAATTTATTGAAGATCAGTTATTGAGATATATGACCATAAAATGAGCTTTAATTTCCTTTTCCTCAGATGCCGCCTGCTGCTGAATATCCAATTACTCTTGGAATCTGCTGTTGAATTCCTCTTTTCCAGCTCCAGATCTAATGTCAGGCTCCACAAATGCACTAACATGGTTTTGCAGGCTGTCAGTCGAATTTTACACCCAATTTATTGTCTCATGTGCGCTTGGATATTTTATAATGACCCCAAGTTCCTTGGAGTTTTCCTATCAGAAATGGTTGGGATAGTAACTGGATTTGTGGAGCTGCAGGTTAAGAAGTTAAACCTAATCCCTGGCGGTCTTTGCTGTTAGCAGAGGTCACATTTCTCAACATTTCTCTGAAGGGAATGTGCTGGACCAGAAGGCTGATTTACTCTCTTGATTTGCAGTCAGTTGTAAGTAAATCACAAACATCATCAACATACCAAAACTGACCTTTGATTGGTTTCTTCTCATTAAACCTTCATGCTGGTTTTGAAATGGACTCTAAAACCTTCCTTGGGTCGGTCATGTCCTGCAACTCACCCCAAAGATCAGGCCACGAGAACAGATGTGTCCCTGCAGCTGCGTGAAATATGGACAATTATTACTGTGGAATGAATGTAGAACATGTTTGCATCCAGTGCAGTTGTTTTCTTTTTATATTTAGTTGAAGTTTTAGTCATTTTATTGTGTGCATTTAGTCATTTAAATTGTTTGTGTAACTTATTTTAATTTGAATAATTTAATCATTTTACTTCAATTTATGCCATGAAAACATTTAAAGTTCTATTTTACATTTTTTTTTAAGTTTAGGTTTTCCGTTTATTTTTTATGTATTTATATAATATTATATCTATATAATATTATTGTATAATAATATTTATATAATATTAATAATATTATAATATTATTTATATATTTTTAAATTCAGCTTTATTTTAATCACCAAAAACTTTTTTTTAAATAGTTTTAGTTGACAATAATGAAACTGGGCCTTATTCATCCTTTCTAGATTCAATTCTATACATAACGTGTGTGTTGTTGCTGTCTTGGTGTAAATTATTGTAAAAAGTTGACAACAATGTGACCAGAATCTAAAACCAGAAAGTTGCTGGATTGGCTAAAAGTAATACACTATATGCTCACGTTATTAACAAACAACAAAACCAAAAATGGTATAAATCAATGCACAGACAATAATGCAAACAAATGATTTGAAAAATCATCAAAATCAAACAAATGAGATAAATCAAACAAATATGATTTGTTTCAGTATACGTTTTTTTGGCTTTTACCCACATTAAAGGTAATATTTAATCATTAAAAAGCATTTTTGGACTCTATTTACAGCCAAAATATATATGTATCTTCTTAAATTCATAGAGTTTTGAACGACATGAGGGCGAGTAAACGATGACAGAATCTTTCAACTATCAGTTTAACTGAAACAAGACTAGAAATGCCATTGAAAGACATATTTTGCCGTCTTTGATTCGCTGCGTCGATGGTTCCTCCTTCCTTATTTGATCATGTTGGGACCATAATGTGGTATTTCCCATGGGGCTTTTGCGTGTCTAATCCACTATCTCCACTTTAGTTGAGAGCGTGACTTGCAGTGTTTTTCATTAGTTTTCATTAGTACCCGACATGATTAACATAACCTCGGAGACTCGGTGACGTGAGCTGCATTTAAATGACCTGACCGTGGCTTTTAATAACGGCTGGGCTTAAGATCGAATCACACACCGCTCATCCATATACACACTGTGACAGACTGTGACGGGTTTGTCAGATTGTATTAGGGGATTCCTGGAACCAAAACTGTGTTTCACAGTTGGATTAATAGTAGACTAATTGTGCTCGAGCTGAGAAAGTATATCTTGATATTTTAATCCTTCTGCAAGTTGTGAATTTGGAATAATCACAGGTGTTTTGTGTCATTATACTTTCTCTCCTATAGTTTGAAATTTTCATTCTGCCTCATTTACCACAGTTCACTCAGGCAAAGTGGGGGAAATATTGACCGGTATAATTTTCTTCGCTGACGTGGAGTAGAGCTCAGATGTTTATGTTGGATTTCAGTAATAGTGTTTGTCTGGTCATTTGCTCAAGTCATGTACACTAATTTGAATGTCCGGATATACAGTTGCATGTGCATTTTCTTGGTGATTCCGCACAGACTAATATATACAACATAATCTCCTAGCAACAATATAGCAATAGACTAACAACCATTCCGAGCACTTCAACAGCTGCATAGCAACCCCTTAGCAACCACACATAATATCTTAGCAAACTGCCTGGGTAACAACCATTCAGAACACCTTGTCAACTGCATTTCAACATTCTTGCAATCACCCACATGCCCTAGCAACCACTCAGAACACATAGCAAACACATAGAAACAGACTAACAACCATTCTGTAAACCTCAGCAGCTATGTAGCAACACCTTAGCAACCACTCAGAACATCTTAGCAACCAGAATGGGTAACAACCATTCAGAACACCTTGCCAGCTGCATTTTAACATCCTTGCAACCACCCACATGCCCTAGCAACTACTCAGAACACATAGCAATCACACAGCAACAGACTAACAACCATTCCAAACACCTTAGCAGCCACATAGCAACACCTTAGCAACCACTCAGAACATCTTAGCAACCTCATTAACATAGCTAATAGTCATTGAGAACACCATAGCAGCCACATATCAACATTTTTGCAACTATTCAGAACACCTTGGCAACCTCATAGCAAGCTGGCTAACAACCATTTAGCAACTGTATTTAGCAACCACTCAAGCACACCAACCACAATGGCAATGGACAAACAAACACTCACCACTCAGATTGCATTAGAAGTCACATAGTAACACCCTGGTTATCTAGCAACCACATTGCAACAGACTAACAACCATTCCGAACACCTCAGCAGCTGCATAGCAACACCTTAGTAACCACCCAGTACACCTTTGCAACTTCATAGCAACACCTGGCTAGTCTGTTGCTATGTAGTTGCTTGAGTGTTATGAGTAGTTGCCATTGTTGCTATGCGTGTTGCTGAGGTAATTGAAATGGATGTTAGTCTGTTGCAATTTTGTTGCTTGGGTGTTCTAACAACCATTTCAAACTAGGGTTGCAAAGTTTCCAGAATTTTTTGGAAACTTGTCAGGATTATTTGGAAACTTTTGGAAACTTTTCAGGATTATTTGGAAATTTTCAGGAACTTTTAGAAAGTTTCTGGAAATTTACCAGAAATATTCAGCCCCTTTGCAACCCTATTTCAAACACCTCAGCAACATGCATAGCAACACCTTAGCAACCCCCTAGAACACTTTATCAACTGCATAGCAACACCTGGCATCCAAACAACATTCTAACAACCATTCTGAACATCTCAGGAACACTTTATCGACTGCATAGCCGCACCTGGCATCCAAACAACAAGCTAGCAACCATACATCTACAGACTAACAATCATTCAGAACACCTCAGCAACCACATAGCAACACCTTAGCAACCCCTAGAACACTTTATCAACTGCATAGCCACACCTGGCATCCAAACAACATCCTAGTAACCACACAGCTACAGACTAACAATCATTCAGAACACCTCAGCAACCACATAGCAACACCTTAGCAACCCCCTAGAACACTTTATCAACTGCATAGCGACACTCTGCATCCAAACAACATCCTAGAAAACACGTAGCTGATTAACAACTGCTCTGGACACTTAAGCAACCATCCAGAACCTCCTAGCAACTATGTAGCAACAGGCTAACTACCACTCAGAACATCATAGGACATCATGGCCAAACTTCCAGTTCTTCTGAAAATCGAGTTATATTGTTGCAATGTCAGGCTTGTTTTTCACGAAACTTTCAGTAGTTTCCTCATTTCTTGCATCACCGATCACAAGATTGAGTGTTTTTCTCCTCTTGTGAGCGAGCAGCAGTTGTCAAATCTGGTGCATCCCGTTAGATGTGAGGAATGGTGAAATAAAAGAGCCCCGCGGGAGAAAAGCTCTTTCAGCGGCGGATGAATGGATCATTGTTGTGTCGTCGCTGCGAGCTCAGCCGGGTCCGTATGTTCCTGCTGATCAGATCTGCAGAAAGAGCTTCAGTAAGGGACAGCTTGTCCTTCCTCCACAGGGACACACTTGAAGAGGTGGCAGATATTTGGGTGATATCTGAAAGCTGATGAATGCAGCTCAGTCAGAGACTCAAGATGGCCCTTTTCGTTTTTACATCGATACTTTTTCATTCAGATAGTTTTCAAGTCTTTATCATCTGTGCACAAGTTTTACTTTGCATATTTCACTGCAAAACGTGGAATTGCTTTGCTGAGTAGTAAAGACTGATTGGTGGATTTCATTTTCAGTTATTAACTCTTTCCCTGCCATTGATGGAATTTTCCAGCTTTCCGTGTTTTCCCTGTTATATGGTAGGGGGCGCTATTGCACATCTTCTGAAAGAGTAGAGAAGCTCCGGATCAAAACACGTGCTAAAAATGAGCAGAAACAAGTGATAAAAGCATTGCTTATGCACGTTGTAGTCTTTGACAAAAATGCATATTGTTCAATATGCATTTTGTTCAAAATTTGTTCAATTATTATTATTTTTTTTACTTACCCACTTTCAAGTCTTGATAAAAAAAAAAATTGAAGCTAGAATAAAACTTTGTTTGTTTGTTTAAAAGCAGAGGCTCTGTTCTTTCTTTCGATATGTTGCATGTTCAGATATTCATGCAACAAAATATTCTTGGGGCCATTACATTTTTGCAAAAATGATCAAAAATACTGGAGGTGGCTGGCAACTTCTTCTTCTTCTTCTTCTTCTTCTTCTTCTTCTTCTTCTTCTTCTTCTTCTTCTTCTTCTTTTTCTTTTTCTTCTTCTTCTTCTTCTTCTTCTTCAATCGTTGGCGGAAAAAGAGTTAATTGTGCATACTCATTTCCCGTTTTTACATCTAGATTCCCTTTGCTGCTGTCATCTTACACTCATGTAATGTTACATTTTTTTCTTCTTCTTTTTTTATATTGTAAATCTTCATGTTTCCAATGTGCATTTTTCATTGTTCGAGTGCCGGCACACATTTACATGTGTATTTTTGTTTTTATTCTTAGACTGTAAATGAATTAGTCCACAATATTTTCACCTTTTAAACCACTTGAAGACTGTAAAAGACTTAGCATCGTGAAATTAAATTCTGTATGCGATACACCATGCTTGCCTTTGATCCTTAAGCATAATATTCATATTATTGAATAATATTCAGTAAGATTGTGGTCTGTTGCTCATGACCTCTGAACATCTGATGGTCCGTCTGATGGACTTCAAATACAGTGAACTATGAAGCTCCTTCATTGTTTTGACTGTCTTTGAAATGATGAACACAATCCGGAATTAAATGCGATCAATCGTTCGGTGAATATTTCCCCGAGTGAATGAATCTGCGTGCCCTTTCTGCAAGTTCCCATCGTGAATCTGGATCCATTGTCAGGCTGTTGCTGTAGTGGGATCTCAAGCTGACTGGAATGTCAATGAGAGCGTGTCTGACTCCCGCTGACTGCAATCCTGTGCTGCCAAGATTAATGGCTGGATTACATTTTATGTTCATATGTGCCTTTTGTTTCTTGAGGAAGATGTCATTTACATTTTCTGCGAGTTTCCATTATGCTTTTTTCTTTGTTGGACTGCCGGCACACATTTACTTTTGTTTTTGTGCTTTAATTCATAGACTTTATCTGAAATAGTCAATCATTTTAAACAATGACTTATAATGACTTAAAGGTAGCCTGGATGCCAGCCGAACTTAAGTTTGGTCTGGACTTGATCCGTTGTGGAGCAACTATGCTCGAACCACAGCTGTTCGGACCAATCAAATTGTCAGGGTTTTTTATATACGATGATTGACAGATGATCAACAGTAACGTAATCATCCACGTCACCAAAGAGCGCTTGGGTTGAATTCGTTTACAACAAAGATGCCGCCATCGCGTCTGGTATAGAAGATAGCGACAGCGCATTAATTTTAAAAGAGGAACAGAGAACCGCGATCAAGGCATTTGTCGATCGGAAACATGTGTTTGCCATCCTTCCTATGGGATTCGGCAGAAGTTTAGTTTATCAGCTGGCCCTGATGCTCGCTAAGAAGATGGGGCGCAATGAAAACCCTGTGGTCATTGTGGTTTCTCCGTCGCTCTGATTGGTTGTAGGTCTATCCAATTGAGTGCAGAGGCATTTTCTCTCCTGGTTCGGTTGAAACACCCCATATCAGACTCATATTCTGACTAGAATCTGAGTATGACGACGTCAGGCTAACTTAAAGGGTTAGTTCACCCAAAAATGAAAATTCTGTCAGTAATTACTCTCTCTCATGTTGTTCCAACCCCGTAAGACTTTCGTTCATCTTCAGAACACAAATTAAGATATTTCTGATTAAATCTGAGAGCTGTCTCACTCCTCCATAGGCTTCTCTGTAATCGAGATCTGACATCTAAGAAAAGTTAGTAAAGACATCGTTAAAATAGTCCAAGTGACTACAGTGGCTCAACCTTAAGTTTATCAAACGACAAGTATACTTTAGAACACTAACGACTTAATTCAACTATTGATTTTCGTCTGTGTGGCCTCTGAGTGAGTTCAGAGTGAGTAACAGCGCAGCGCTTCTGGGCTGTACATCAGAACGCAGGCTCACTATTGGCCAGCATCACACACATGACCAGCGTTGGCCAATAGTGAGCCTCCGTTCTGATGTACAGCCCAGAAGCGCTGCGCTGTTACTCACTCTGAACTCACTCAGAGGCCATAAACATTGTCTTTAATAACTTTCTGGGCTGGCAAGTTTCGATCCCATAGAAGCCTATGGAGGAGTGAGCCAGCTCTCAGATCTCATCAAAAATATCTTAATTTGTGTTCTGAAGATGAACGAAAGTCTTACAGGGTTGGAACAACATGAGGGAGAGTAATTACTGACAGAATTTTCTTTTTTGGGTGAACTAACCCTTTAACAAAAATGTGTTTCTCCTAAATAGGGTGTAAACTGACTCTTTTTTTTTGTTTTTTGCACGTTTATACTTGGGATTCCTCTTTGCATTGCATTACGGTAGATAATGTTTACATTTACTGTGCACCTTAAGGCAGAAAAATTGCCTAGAAAATAAGAATTGATTTTAGGCAAGTCCTTATTGTCAACGCCTGAGAAGTAGTTCTGATTTGTGCGTCTTCAAAACAATAGTGCGGCTAAATGCATCCAGTTGTGTTGTACTATAAATACCGTATTTTTTCAGAGCCAGATCCGACCAGCTGTTGAAATGCAGGGAATTTCCAAGCGTCCGAGAGTCGGTTAGCCTGATAACGTCTTCAGTTTTAATTGCATTGCAGCAGAAGAACAGTGAGGCTCTGAACTGTGGGATAGAAACATCTGGATCCAATGAAAGCAACACGTGGAAGCCCAGAAAGGGCGAGCTACTGTACCGCATCCACTGGGGCCCGTCCAGTCACGCTCCGAAAAGATGATACTTTTTTTTTTTTTTTGTGTTGTTTCCCAAACATGCAGCGAGAGTGTTTGTATCACTTTAAGTATTGCTTTAGTGTTAGTGATCTGCACCAAGCTTTAGTGATTTTGTTGTTAACTTTACCGTCTTGACGCATACTTCTGCAACCACAGACAAATGTCTCACGTTGCAGGCATGTCTGGATTTATTTATGGCTGGCTGCTATTTCCCACATTTTACAATAGAGAGGGATTAGGACGCATCCGGACTGGAACAGCTGTCTGGGTCTAAATTAGGATTTATCACCTAAATGACACGTCAGCGATTAATTAAAAGTCGTTTTGTTTCCTATTGACTGAAAGCACTGAATGTGTGTTTGGCACAAAGGTGTTTGTGTTGAGAGTCAGTGGATGTTTCGGCTCTTGATCCGCCCAAGTCCTTATCTGAGCTTGTGTTTCAGAGCAAACACATCATGCCGGGCTGAGATCTCTCGGCTCGCATGACATCAGCTGTTTACGCTGGGGGTCAGATTCCCAGCGACCTCTGCGTGACCTGGTCCGTGCCGGCGGTGGCTCGGTGTTGGTTTGGCATGTCTCCCGCTCCCCGGCTCGAGGGCTCTTCTGCTCGGACCGTGTGGAAACAGCTGGCGCCCGGTGGGATGTAGACTGAGGAAGAGGAGAACAAGATGCTCTTGTGAAATATCTCTGAGATATTCTCTCTTTGCTTGCAAAGTTGCAACCTTCCTCACTTAAATCTTTTTTATGAATAGAAATGAAATAGAATTTTTGTATCAATGTATGAGTCATTTGCTCAATTTAATGCATCCTTGCTTAATACAAGTATTAATTTCTTAAAGTCCCCCTGTAGTCAATAATTTTATCTCATATTTGATCACCAAAATTACATACTTAAGCGTTTCTTCATTGAAAAAAAATGTGTTCATGCCTTAAAATAACTTGAATGTAACTCTACACCCTTGCCTCATTTAGTATATGCGTTTCTATCTTTAACAAATCTTTAAAAATTTCCATTTTATTCCATTTGTCAAACATTAAAGTTTCATGTTGTGATGCCAAAATTCACTTATAGCAGTTGATTTGAAATAAAAATAAATACAAGTGTTTTTAGTGTTTTATTTTGGAGAAAATATCCTCAGCGAATCTCTCAGATGTTTCGCATGAAATTATATTTGGTTGTATTGCAACTTTTTACAATCGTCACATTTAAATCTATTTTTATTTTATGTTCCTTTTTAAGCTGCTATTTTGCCTTATTATGTGGTTCTTGCCATGAAACGTTCCTAGACATCAAATATTCATGGAAACTTACTGTATTAATGCCGCCTTCATGTCCTGTGGGATATTTGTTCCTTGTGAGTTTGGATGTTCCGTGATTAAGAAATGTATTGGTGACATTCTTGAACAAAATTAAATGGATCCGTATGAGATTTTCTTTTTAGCATTTGTGCTGGTCTCTGCAAACGTGCAACAGAAGTGAAAAGCTGCAGATGCAAAGTGTGAATGTATTTTATCATGGCTTGAATTCAAGTGCCGGCACTGGGAATGATGGGAAACGTGCACACATTAAACACTAATCTTGTTAATATGATCGTTCTGACATGATTTGCTCTATTTTTGACCTCTATGATCATCTGTTATCACACATGGAAACTGCAGCATAGCATGCACTAAATATCCCATCCAAACACGCTTTCATGTCGTCCTGAGAGACTATTATTCACGGGGAGTGGTTTGCCTGGCGTTACTGTAAACACGCACACAGCGAGGAACGCAGATATATCGGCTCATTTGTCCTCCGTAATGGAAATCCTCCATATATTAACTGAACGCCTGCTTCTCGAATGCTAACCTCAGCTCGCCCTCCGTGTGTTTCTGGACGTTTTGCTTGGCTGGACGAAGATGAGGTGATGAAGTCCAGAGAAGCTTTAAAGCGCAGTGTGTGAGGGTAGCAGTGTGTGTTTGCTCAGGTTCGGTGAGGTTTATCGCGCTCAGTGTTGAAGAATCAGACCTACAGCAGTTCTGCACATCTGAAGTGCTTCACGGATGCCTTGAAATGAAGGAAATGTCTGAGCTGTTGAGTTTTAAATACAAAAAGTTGCAGTTTTCAATGCTTTTTTGTTCATTATAGTGATTCAATTAATTTTTTTTTTAATAATGAATCTAAACACATCCATAGTTTTCCAACTGTGAATCCTGTATGTAAATTCACATTAGGATCCTTTAGGCTGCAAATGAAAGCAGAATTGACCTATGGCTAAGCCACGCCCCCTCCACTCACTCGGACAAACAGACAACATTCGGTAACAGGCGCTGTGGCAGCTGTCACAGTTGGAGACATTTCACAGTGATTTTTGGAGACAGAAAGATTATATATCATCTCAAAGTCACCAAAAGGGCCTTAACTGTGCATTGGAGGGTTATATTAATCATTTTATTTTGAGAAGGTCGATGAAAAGCTTCAGCTCCAGACAAAAATTTAACGTTACAGGTCAGTGTGTAAACGTTATAGTTTGGTGCTATTTCGCTTCAAACGCGCAAATGGATTCAAAATGTTCAAGCGTCAAAGCAGACGCGATATGCGCGAATTTGACGCTCTATTCGCGTTTGGTGTGAACGCAGCATAATGAACAGGGTGCCGATGTCAAGATTGCAATGCTGGAATGTGTGTGTGTTTGTGTCAGAGAGAGAGAGAGGCGCGGGCGCGATCGCAATCGAACAGTGGAAACATAAAAACATACTCCATTTTGTTCATACAGGACATCATTAAAACTGCAAAGTGTTTAGCCTACTTATATTTGTGTAAAACACAACATTGTGCTTTTGTCAAACTGTACTCTTGTCAAACTGCAACGCAGCTAGAAGCTAAGTTAGGCTACGTTACGTTAGAGATGTTAAAGATAACGTTCAAATACGTTGTTGACTTACCTTAGAACAGATGTAGACATCCTTGTTTAATTTATCCACGTTTAGCTGGTGTTGTGGTCTAAGTTATCGCAAATTAATCCAGAGCAGACATTATCTCGGTTGAGATGTGGCTTGGGAAAGGGTAAAAAATACACACCGTTGCCCAGCCTCTCAGGATACCTAGTGTTGGAGTTGAATGTACCCCATGCACACCGTTTGACCATTTTAAACTTAAAATGACAAGAAAAAACAGATAAACTGCAATGCATTTCAATGGACGTGGAAGCACAGAATGTCCGAGTGTATTGGGTTAGCTATGCGCACTGTGATTGGCTCATCGCGTTTGGGGGCGTGGCTTAGCCATAGGTCAATTGTGACCCTGGATCATAAAACCAGTCATAAGTCGCACGGGTATATTTGTGGCAATAGCCAACAATACATTACAGGGGTCAAAATGATCGATTTTTCTTTTATTCCAAAAATCATTAGGATATTAAGTAAAGATCATGTTCCATGAAGATATTTTGTAAATTTTCTACCGTAAATATATAAAACATTTATTTTTGTGAGTGAATGCAGCACAATCGTGAACATAAATGGACAACTTTAAAGGAGATTTTCTCAATGTTTTGATTTTTTTGCATCCTCAGATTCCAGATTTTCAATAGTTGTATCTCAGACAAATATTGTCCTATCCTAACAAACCATACATCAATGGAAAGCTTATTAATTCAGCTTTCAGATTATGTATAAATCTCAATTTAAAAAAATTGACCCATGTGGTCCAGGGTCATAAATTTCATGCTGTGGTCGGTTTTTATTATTGTTTTTTTACTGGTAATGGTGATGGCGGTCAGTGTGTGGAGTAGTAGTAGTAATAATAATAATAATACGTTTTATTTATATAGCGCCTTTCCAGGGCTCAAGGACACTTTACAATGAACAAGCAACAATAATGGCAATGGGCAATGATAACACAAAACAACAGAAGGTAGATGAGAGTAAAGTACAGTAAAGGAGAATTATGTAGACGGGACAGCACACAACTTAACAATGGTAACATTCAGAAAATAAGTGAGTTTAAGTGAGTCAGAAATAGTATTAACACAACAGAGTGATCGGGGGAGAGATTTCCACACTGAATGTGTGTGTGGAGTGTGTGTTTTCATGCCTGACGGGACTGTAATGTCAGCTGGGCCACACATGTGTGTGTTTGTGTCGTCTGGCCTAGTTTTAACAGTGAGGTCAGGGGTCACGTGCTGCAAGCGTCTTGTTAAAACTGTTGTGAAATCGCCAATGGCCAGTTAGGAGTGTTTGTTTGCCAATGCTTGCTTGAATGACAAACTCTTGTTGCTGTTGTCTTTAGTGTTTGCCGACACCATTTACTGTAATTATAAGTCTTTCATTCCTGCCGCAGCGTAAATAGAAACCGAGAAGGTTGACGTCGAAGCCGGGAATGAAATTGTTTTCGCAGGCTATTTTACCAGTGAAACAAGATATTCATTTGGACTTTAAACACGATTCCACGTTAAGATAAATGTTTTTGTGCGTTTACACAGGTGCCTGTTCATGTCTAACGAGCTTCATAAGTGATTTTCTTCTCTGTCTCAACAGCAACGTGCTCCGGGGAAGGCGCTGTTTGACCTGGTTTGTGCTCATATGAATCTCGTCGAGGGCGATTACTTTGGTTTGGAGTTCCTGGACCAGCGTAAAATGACCGTGAGAAACATTTTTAATTCTGATTTCAATGTGTGAAAGATGATTGTAAATGTAAATGCATAAAACTGAAGGCCTAACGAACGGTCTCATTTGAGATGTTTTGTCGTTTGATTCATGCATCAGGTGTGGTTGGATCTGCTGAAGCCGATTCTGAAGCAGATCAGACGTATGTATCTCTGATATGAATATTAAACGTGACTACCAGACGACACGATCTGACAGCACGTCAACATGCATCATGTTTCTCTGTCTGCAGGACCCAAGAACATCATCCTGAGATTCGTGGTGAAGTTCTTCCCTCCGGATCACACGCAGCTTTTAGAAGAGCTGACCAGGTATGATCTGTGTTATTCATTTAAAGCGCTTGAGATAACCAACACAATTATTTATATTTTTAATTATAACCAGGTATCATACTTGGATAATTTAATATTCAACATAATATTCTTTAAAATAATAATAATTATATATATGTGTGTGTGTGTGTGTGTGTGTGTGTGTGTGTGTATATATATGAAAAGTTCAGATGCAAAAGCCTCAAAGTGCCATCTGAAATTTTCTTCTAAAATGATCATTTTTATCAAGCTCGTATATTTAAATTCAGTAATTTCACTTAAATGGCAATGCAAATTAACTATTAATTGTCATTTAAGTGAAATTACTGAACTTAAATATATGAGCTTGATAAAAATGATCATTCTAGAAGAAAATTTCAGATGGCACTTTGAGGCTTTTGCATCTGAACTCTTCATATATATATGTGTGTGTAAAAAATATTATATATAAGTACATATCTATAAAATTATATTCTTTGAAACTATATATACAATATTTTAATATGTATAATGTTTATCTTTTACTTTTTTTATTTTTATCTCTATATATATATGTGTGTGTGTGTGTGTATACTTTTAAAGAATATAATTCAAACATGACTTGAATTTTATGTCAAGACCTTTTTAGTTTTACTGTGTTGGGTAATGAGTATAATACAATGTGAGACTTATTTTTATAAATTTCATAAATTATGCATGAATTCGAGTTGATAATCATTGTTTTGTTTTTTTAAGATAAAATTTCTCATACCGTGAGTTGTTCATATCGTCCTATAAAAAATGATAAATATTGCAGGCCATTCTCAGTTTGCATTTCGATAAATAAATGTTCAGTACATGAATGTTGGAGAGATTTATGGAGTTTGGTTGTAATCGTTCAATAATATAAATATAATGCATCAGATGTAGAAAAGTGAATGTCTGTTAAATCAGGCACTGCCTGTAATGTCCCTAACTGATGACTTACTTATGGCCAAACTGCATGTTAATATTCTGCGGCTGATTGTGTCGACACGCTCTCGCCTGACAAGCGTAATGGATTTTACAACACTACACAGACAGAATGACTTGTGGCACATTTCCCCGCCGGCTATAGAAAGTCAGGCATCAGTCAAGAGAACAATCGGTGCCGTGAGAGAGAGTCTGGGGCAGAATGAGCGCTGTGTTCGGGTCTCCCGGGATTCCCGGAGTCTCTGTGGATCGACACGCTGTTCTGGACGGACTCTCGGGAGCTGTTGGCAACACACAAAGAGTTTCTTATTTTCCTGAGATGGCTGCGTATTATATTTCCGCCAAACCTGAAACCTTCGTCCAAGGACATTTATGCCTTTGCAAAACACTTCAAGCTGTAAAAATCATTTTGATGGATTGCGTAAACACAGCTGATATCAAACCACAATATTTGGGAAATCAGTTTGAAGAACTAGTGGGTGATTTGAAAACTGAAGATTATGTGTATTTGTATATTATACTATGTATTCATATTTTGTAATAGCTTTTTATTTTTATATTTTCAGTTTTTAGTAATTGTATGTGCCTCTGTCTTTTTTATTTTTTAATATTTCTATATATAGTTTTTGTATTTTTAGTACTTTAACTTCAACTTATTTCAGGTAGTTGCCAAAGCAACATTTCTATTTTTTTATTATCTAATAAGTATATTATTTCAGCTTAATTTCTATTATAGCTAAATAAATTATTATTGCACTTTATATTATTTTTTATAGCAGATACGGATATTATATATACATGCCGTCAAATCGATTAATCGCTATTAATATTATCTAATATCGTTCGTAAATATATAATATATGTGCGTGTATGTATACAGTATGAATACATGTGTTAAAGGTAGGGTAGGTCAGAATTGTCTAAAAAAACTTTTTTTCAAATTGGCTTAAACTGTCTTTATATACCAATACATAATTAAAATGCAAGTACTCTGAAATAGAGAGTATAAAAAATTGAGTGACTCTAGTGTATTTAATCTTCAATAAACACAGCTCATTAATTCCATTCACTCCCACCTAAAAACGGGTGCGCACGTGGGCAGAGCCAGTAATAGCGGCGGTAGTCATGGCAACGGAGAGTGACAGTCGCGCAAGCCAATCACTTGTTTCGTCCCGGTAGGAATTAATGAGCTGTGTTTTTTGAAGATTAAATACACTATAGTCACTCAATTTTTATACTCTCTTTTTCAAAGTACTTACATTTTAATTATGTATTGGTATATAAAGACAGTTTAAGCCAATTTGAAAAAAAGTTCTTTAGACAATTCTTACCTACCCAACCTTTAAGGGGTAACGTTTACATTCTTTCAATGTTTGAAAGAAGACCCGGAGTCAGAATTATAATAAATTGAAGAAAAGTTTTACTGAAGATAGTTTGCAGTTTCATCAGCAGAAGTCAGCTTCAAGACTCACACAGGAGTTCGTAGGCCGTAACCGACTTGACTTGACACACACACACACACACACACACACACACACACACACACACACACACACACACACACACACACACACACACACACACACACACACACACACACACACACACACACACACACACACACACACACAGACAGACACAGACACAGCAGTTATACCCTACACCAAGGTCTAAGCTTCGTCCTTGCTTCAGGTTAAATGATTCTCATTGGCTAAGAATAGATAAACATAGTAATTTTCCACACATATACAGATAGACTGAAGCATATGTCCATGGATTATGCGGCTGACACTCGGACCCTGAAGTTCGGCACGTCGTGACCTTCCAGGTCTCAGATTTGGGTTGCTGGGCGCCAGCCTGTCCTGAACAACAACTCAGTCAATCTCCAATAATGCCAGTGGTTCCTGAACTTAACCAAGAAGACTAACACACACACCGTCACACAGCTTTTCCAAGGTTGGATTTGGCCAGGCTCTATCTATAAACAGGAGAGTTTTCTCAAAACATCAAGATAATGCGTTCTTTCTCTCAAGGAGAGCTACACTTTAGTCTAACTGGAAAGTAAGGCTTTAACAAAGAGATGGTCCCTTAAACTATAGACTTTAATGACCCCAGTGACCATTGCTGTCAGGGAACCCTAGAAAAACAGACGTGTGTATTGACACATGTTGAAGACATCTCTCAAACATAACAAAACATCATTCCATATTTCATTTCTGGAAGCCGGGCTGAATGAGCAAGCACTGTTACTGTATTCAGATATCAAATACAGACATTAAAAAATACATGAAAATAATATTTCAGTAATCACACTGGTAACTTCTATAACAAAGTAAAATCTCACAAGTAATATTGATTTAATACCTTGATTATAATCACATTCCAATCCACCCCCTTCACATGCATGCACACACACACACACACACACACACATATTTACAAACTTTCATGTTAGATGCGATTACTCACGATTAATCGATTTGACAGCACTAAATATAACAATTAAAAACATACAATTTCTTTCTGACACATAAAAATAGTTGATTAGTTATTTTAAGGAAAATATTGTCAAGGCAAGTACAAAAATATGGACTATGGTCCGACTGGACCTGCAGAAAATATCCTTACTGTTGAGCTGAGTCCTGTCCTGAATAATGATTGTGTTGTGGTTCAGTAAATGTGATTGGCAGACGCACAATAACAGATGGACATACTGAGAGAGAAACGCTGCCAAACTCAATTAGAACGTCTCTTTATAGTTCACGGCGGCACTTAGCGTCATGAGAAGATGCTATTAAAGCATGACTGAAGTGAGGCTAACCTTCAAACACAAGGACTTCTCTTATGTGTTTCATGAAAAACCAGAGAATATTGATTTTATGCTTAAATTAAATGTGTGCTCTTACCTAAAATACCTTGTTACCTTGATAACTTCCAACTCAATTATGTAATTGTTGCACGCATTAAATTGCCTGTAATTCAGTCAATAAGTGTCTGTCGCTGTCCTGAAACCTTTACATTGATTGACTGTCTGTCATTGCTAACGAGCTGTAATGATGTCCTCCTCTCTGTCGACAGGTATCTT
The DNA here is from genome assembly GCA_022828995.1 of Vimba vimba. Lineage (NCBI taxonomy): Eukaryota > Metazoa > Chordata > Actinopteri > Cypriniformes > Leuciscidae > Vimba > Vimba vimba. Next base: position 47,366,897 of record CM040819.1, on the reverse strand, counting down.
TTCGCCTTGCAGATCAAGCATGACCTGGCTTGTGGACGTCTGACCTGTAATGAAAGCAGCGCCGCCCTGCTGGTGGCTCATATAGTGCAGTGTAAGACAGACCAGAGCTTTTGACAGCACTAAGGGTGTAAAGATTTACTCTGACAAAGATATTAAATTTGATTATGATGCTTTACGGAATACGATGCATGGTTTAATTTTTGCATCTGCCTGTAAAGTGAATTAGAAAGCTAGATTTGGTCGATAGTTGACTAAAAGTAGGTCAGTAATTGTATTTTGAAAAATAAATAAATGCATACTTCATTGGATACTATTAAAGTAATTATATTATAGTAATAGATGCATTGGAGTTTCATTATTAGGTCGATATGGTCATCTTGCACTTTCATCGGATTCAATTTGATGATTTTAGCACGATCCATACAGTCAAACGCGATCAAAGACATTCACACAGGGAGCTGAAAATAGGTCAGAAATAGTGTTTGGACAATGCACAATACATTGGTTATTATTATAATAATGATCATATAGTGTTATTAAATCTCTACCACAGAGCTGTATGTTTTTAGTGCATTAATCTTGTCTTAGACTTTGCATTGTCAAGCTGATCCTCCAGCAGAATTTCTGATGGTTTATGTAAATGACAGCGCTGTCATCGGGTGGACGGATCAGATTTTTTTTGTGTAGTCGCTCATGCAAAACCGTGTTCCCATCATGTCAAACAAGCTTCGCTTCCACATCACAAAATCACAAACCGGTTAGTTGCTATGGAAACCACTGTTGAGCATAAATATGGACTAGAGTCGCATCAGAATCAAGAGGCAGACCAGTGGGACAAAAACCCCCACACATTTAAACCAATTATTTATAAAAAATAAAATAAAAAGCATAAATAAATGTAAAGATATATATGATATATTTTTATGTATTTAATAATAAAGATATATATGATATATAAATATATATAATATATGAAATAATTTCATATATTAAAATAATTAATTTTAAATTAACCTTTTTTAAACTTTTTTTAAAAAATATATTAAAACTCTGTTACATATAGACCGGCATTAACATTGTATATATTGTATATAACATTGTATATGTATATATGTATATATGTGTATGTGTATGTATGCTGCGTGCATGTATGTATGCTGCATGCATACATACATGCATATGTGTGTGTATATTTATATATATATGTGTGTGTGTGTGTGTGTGTGTGTGTATGTATGTGTGTGTGTATGTGTGTGTGCATGCATACATACAGTACAGACATACTTACAGACATACTTGCATACATACATACATACATACATACATACATGCATATGTGTGTGTATATGCAGGGACGTGCACAGACATTTTGAGGGGCAGGGGCTCAAGTGAAATAAAGGGCACTTCTCATAATTACGTTTTTTTTTTTTTTTTTTTTAAACAAAAAAGTATATATATTAATGCAACTCTGACTTCCTTTTTAAAAAATTAATTTAAAAAGTTCATTAATTTTATCTTCCTCAAACTCACGCAATTGTTTCATTTTCAAAAGAAGCTACTAGTTTCAAGTATATATTTAGAATAACCTAAATAACTGCATCAAGCAGAGGGGCGTGTTTTACTAATAATTTGTTTATTTTTGCACAAGGCACTACATTTGAATTATTTTGGTGTTATCAGAATACATAACACTTTAAAATCAACACAAATATTCACTCTAAACTGAAGAGGGCTGTTGCTGCTATTTTGTTAACTTTACTGAAAAAAATCACTGCAAAAATGATTGACAAAATGCAAAAATACAGCAATTTAATAAAATTATTACAAAAAAAAGGTCTTCTACTTCAAAATAAAATCTGTTACGTCCATTCCCTGGTTGTCTCTCCTTCCTCCCTTACAACGGCAACCTTCTGAAGGTCCATGTCCCTGTAGATGTTTATGCATGTACACACACACACACACAATAACTGATGGTGAGTTGGTGACTGACATGGACTTAGTTTCACATTTGAGGGAGGACTGTATCATCATCATCAAATAAAACCTTCAAAATCCACATTTAGATGGAGTTTGTTTTAAACCTGTACTACACTCTAAAAAATATTCTGTGGCTTAGTAAATATTACAGAAATATTTAACTTTATTAACTTAATAAAATCTCTGAAAATCTTACTTGATTGTTTGAATTAAACTTACCAAAATAATTGAGTAAAAATTCAATAAAAGCCAATGTCATGTATGTGGTTGTATGGAATACTATTTTATAAAGGTTTAGAGGAAATAAAAAAAAGTTAAATTACTCATAAATAAAAAGTTAATTTATAAATATTTTTAATGTTTAATGTTAACTTATTTCTACTCAGTTTTATGTATTAATGTACCAGATGCAGTTACTCAGATTTACTACATTTTTTAGAGTGTATCCTCCATCTGTTTGCATCTGTAGATTTCTTCTAAATTCACCAATTTATATTTCTAAATTTCAGGGGGAAAGACTCTTGATGCAAGTCATTAACTGGGGGGGCAATTCCGCGCAAAACTGTCACATCCATAACACCAACACAATGCCATGGTATTTAGTTGGCGTTATGGATGTGACCGTTTTGCGTGGAATTGCCTGGGGACGTTCTGTATGCAAATTAGGCGTCAACTAGTTAAAGGGATAGTTCACGTTGAAATTAAATTTTGGTATGTTTTAGCTTACCTCAAGGGCATCTAAGATGTAGGTGTCTTTTTTTCCGCAGTAGTTTAAATTTTGATATTTTTAGGTCAAACCGTTCTTGTCTGTCAGTCGTATACGTTAATGCAGGTCTATGGTCACGGTCTCAAAGAGGATGCACAGAGTCCAATTAAAACAATTCCCCATCGTCCAAATAAAACAATTCCCCATCATAAGTACACATTGATGGCCTAAGACACGAAACGAGCGGTTTGTGTGAGAAAACGAACAGTATTTATATAGTTTTTTAGCTCTTATACACAGCCACGTCGAAGTGATCTGAGGGCGCGCGCGCATCCTGGTGTGTGACGTGTACGCAGACTGGTGCATAGATATATACACTAGATTTCGCCTTAAAAGACATTCGTTCCAATGAACTGCCGTAGACAAGGCGATATCTAGTGTATACATCTATGCACCAGTCTGCGTACACGTCACACACCAGGATGCGCGCGCGCCCTCAGATCACTTGGACGGACCTGATATTTAGATATACTATTCTTCAATAAATATATTTGTTTGACAGGGAAGCTGTGCGCAAACAGGAATATATATTATTTTTCAAAAATAGAAAAAAAGCACCCCAGAAAAAAGGGCACTTTCTCTCCAGGAATAAAAAGGGCAGGTGCTCAAGCCCCCTTTTATGTCTATGTGTGCACGTGCCTGTGTATATGTATTACACACACACACACACACACACACACATATGTATGTGTATGTACAGTATGTATGTATGCATTTGTGTGTCATATATAAAAAGATGCATATTAAAATCGTCTCTGTTACTATGGTTACAGCTGAGATTGGAGACTTTGACGAGGTACAATGTAAACAACATCTACTCAACAACAAGTACATTCCAGAGCAGGACACACTGATGGACAAGATCGGTGAATACCATCGGAAACACGTGTGAGTGTGAAGTCTTGACTCAAAGTGAAGTCAAACCAGTTAATTGGTTTAAAGGATGTTTAATGCAATATGGTCCATCTGTAAGCAAAGATAACATCAGCATTAAATGATCAGTGTGCTGTTTATTGCCACTTCTTATTTAGCAAAATTCCTTCTATTTAGGTTTTTGCTGATTAAACAGACATTCAGGGAGTTGGTAATTGTGTACAATTTGTGGATTGCTTTGACATTTAAAGTTCATCCCACGTTTAATTTAGGAAGTGGAGCATACTGTGATATTTATCATTGAGCAGGTTTCATCAGCAATTATAAGAAATTATAAACGTTCTGTTCCTGGACGCTGATTCTTAAATGATGTACAGAGTGTTGAGGTTGTAATTAAGCTTATTTATCTTTTGGCAAAAAAAAGAGGCTTAATTTTATATGATTTAACCATTTCACAGCGGCCAGACACCAGCTGAATCGGACTACCAGCTTTTGGAGATTGCACGAAGACTTGAGATGTACGGAGTGCGTCTTCACCCCGCAAAAGATCGAGAGGGAACGAAGCTCAGCCTCGCCGTGGCTCATTCTGGTGTGCTGGTTTTTCAAGTAAGTTAACATGCTATTTAAAGTTTCACCCATTGTAGCTTTACGAGATGAGCACTGAGGATTATCCTGGTTTTTATTTTATTATCCTAACTCATTTCTGTTTTTATTGAAGCTTTCTTGTTCTTGTAAACTCTCACTGAATGCACTTTTATATCTTTTTTTTAAATGACTTCTAAAGGGACACACCAAAATAAATGCTTTCAACTGGTCTAAAGTCCGCAAGCTGAGCTTCAAGAGGAAGCGCTTTCTCATAAAACTACGACCTGACTTAAATGTAAGTGCTCTTTTTTATTTATTTTTTTTATTTTATGGCAGTGTCCGAATGTCTCAACTCAAAGCTGTCTTTACCTGAGTCATGAATTCATAAATAACTTTTGGTACTTGCATAAATAATTTTCTTTCCATTTGCCCTCTAATATGTGACCCTGGACCACAAAACCAGTCACATGGGTACATTTCTTTTAAATGAGATTCATGAAAGCTGAATGCATAAGCTTTCTATTGCTGTATGGTTTGTTAGGATATGACAATATTTGGCAGAGATACAATTACTTGAAAATGTGGAATCTGAGGGTGCGAAAAAATCGAAACATTGAGAAAATCTTCTTTAAAGTTGTTCATTTATGTTCGTGATTGTGCTGCATTCACTCTCAAAAATAAATGTTTTATATATTTACGGTAGGAAATTTACAAAATATCTTCATGGAACATAATCTTTACTTAATATCCTAATGATTTTTGGCATAAAAGAAAAGACTATAGACTAAATAACTATACACAGTACACACACATATATTATGTAAACACAAACTTTTATTATGGATGCGATTAATCACGATTAATCGTTGCCCAACCCTAATATAAGACACAATGTTCCGTCTCTGTTCTCTAAAGCAGAGTAACTGTCAGGATACTCTGGAGTTCATGATGGGAAGCAGGGATTGCTGCAAGGTGTTTTGGAAGATTTGTGTGGAGTACCATGCCTTTTTCCGCCTGTACGAAGAACCCAAACCCAAGCCCAAACCGGTTTTGTTCACCAGGGGTTCCTCCTTCAGGTTCAGGTAACAAATAGTGCAGATACATTTATCTGCTAAATGACTAAATGTAAATGTAAATGTAAATGTACTCAAATGGTGTCTCATGCAGTTCAGCACATCATCAGAAATGAACTGTACCGTTAAGGTACATTTCAGAGACATATTTTACCACAGTAACTTCTTTCCCTGGTTCAGTGTATATTCTTGCATGGATTTATTTGCTAAATAATAGAGTCCAAGAAGGTCTCAGTTCTTGCCAGATGGTTAATGTTTTGACATTGCTTTGTTTTTGAACTGTCTGTCATTTGTCATGTTTTGTCTCATCAGTGGCCGCACACAAAGGCAGGTGATTGATTATGTAAAGGACTCAGAATTCAAAAAGGTTCCATTTGAAAGGTGAGATTTCTCTGTTGACCTTTGTCTAAATGTCACTACCTTTCTGCTGCATTTCATTTTTTTCTCCAAAAGTCAACACGCCAATGAGAAAGACAAAGTATGAGTGCAGTTATCTATTTCCCAAGAAGCTTTATTGAGATAAATCAAATTACGCATTCATAAACAACACGTCATTTTTTCAATATGATTTATCCAAATTCCATTCGAGCCACATAAATATGTCTCCATTTAGCATTTTCACCAGGTGGACTATAACAGGCTAAAACATTTGTTCAAAAAATATTTCATAGAGACTTGAGGAATGCTTCTTTTGACTAGTAACCATTAAGCCACCCAGAACGACCTTGCAAAATACCCTAAAAACTACCTAGCAATGTTCTAGTAACCATCTACACACGCCCTAAAAATCATCCACAGCATCCTAGAAACCACCTGGCAACACCCTAGAACCCACTTAGCAATGCCTTAGCAACCACCCACATCATGCAGCATCAAGGTTTTTTAGCACTAGATGAAAAATCTAGTTGTTGTTGTCTAGCAGTATCATTGTAGTCAATGCACAGTAGTCAAGGCCTTTTCATTATCGTACAGTAATGCAATCAGCCAACATCCATGAAGTAGCTGAGAGGATATAGGGCCACATCTTTGAACCTAGTGAGGAGATCCCCTTGGAAAAACTACTTGCTGATTGTTTCCAATCTTCCATCCTCAGAAAACATAGTAAAGTCCAGTTCAACAGTGATCTTTCTCCATTCCCACCAAGGCTGTGTGCTGAGGGTCAAGTAGAGGTGAGTGTAATTTAGCTTAGTATACAAACACAGTATGAATGCATTAAAATAACCCATATTATGCAAGCTTAAAGTCAGCATCAAAATCAACCTCAGTTACTTTATTAACTCTTTCCCCGCCAGCATTTTTGATTTTTGATTTTTTTTTTTCACGCAAAAAAAGTTTTATGGCCCCTGAATATTTGACTGTATGAAAAGCTGAACATGCAATATATCAAAAGACCCTCTGCTTTTAAACAAAAAACCCTGTTTTATTCTATCTTCATGCATTCTTTTTTTTACTCAACTTGAATTTGGGTAAGTTTCATAAAAAAGCAACATTTTGAGCAAAAAGCTGAGAAAATCACGTTTTTGTCAAAGACTACATCTGGATCGGATTCAGAACAAAGATTAAAACACAGATGGAGTAGATCGAGTCCATCAACAGCCCTAAAGCTCGCCCTGGGTCGACATTTCATTCGGTAACATTAGGAAGTTTTGATTTATATGCGGTTTAATGTTGATGATCACGTTATTTTACATATACGTACATACACGTAAAGCCGGAAAATTACATCAATGGCGGGGAAGCGTTGTCTCATAAATGACGGAATATTCCGCCACTGGCGGGGAAAGAGTTGAGACACGTTAATGGTCTTATTCATCATTGCATGTTTTTCCAAAGTAAATGTCTTGTCAACCAAATTGTCTGCCTGTTGTAACTTTGTCCACTTCCATTCTGGCATAGAATGTCTCAATTATATGTCTTGCATTTTCTTGTTGTCAGTTTATGCCTCTCATCCTGTTCCTTCTCAAATCGTTGCATTGTACATATTGCAGAGGAATGCCAGTGCTTCAGGACACCAGGCGGACTCACCTCTTGGGCGCACCCAAGTGACTGTTGAAAACCCATCTCTCCAGCGCTACACTGGAAGCCTAACCTCACAGACCAACGGATGCCGAAACGGGACCCATGATGAGGCAGATGCTCGATTAAAGCCATCCCCATCCAAGGAGCAGGCTGAGCATCTGAGCACAGGTCTAGCATCGCATGCTGCCAAGGGTAGCAGCTCCTCGATACCTTACATCGACTGCAGTGACATAGATAGCGAATATGATGTGGTCAAAGGCCTAGTCACCAGGTCTCACTCCCACACATATGACAATGATGAGGTTGAGCCAACTGGCTGTAGAACGAGCAAGAGTAATGGTTATGGAAATGGTCAGCACAATGGACTAGGGGCAAGCAAGTCTAGATTTAGGGAGTCTCCTTTGACCACCCATCGGTTGGGGAAGATTTCAGACACCTTCAGTGGTAGTCAATTGTCTAATGGGTCGTTTTGTGGTAACGGATCACCATGTGCTCTACCCCTGAGCAGTACCTTGGTGGATGAGTTGTTTCAAGGTATGGATAGACGTGGTCTGGTCTCACCTTCCGGTCGCTTAGTTGGTTCCCGAAGTGCAAACTGCAGCCCGATGATGAGCAGTTTTCACAAAACCAACTCCCTGAACCATCCAGAGCAGATCAGCTATAGTGGTCATCGCCGTTGGGATGACAGTAGCCATTACCTTACCAATGGCCGACCTGGGAGCGAGGCTCAACATTACGGGAGTTACTCCCCAATTGTCAATCGATCCCCACACTTGCAGAAACTCAACAACGGCATGCGCAACCGTTCCGACACTGACCCCATGATTCTGAGCCAGTTAAGCTCAACCCCGACCAATGAACCGCGATCAGTGGTCTCGAGGGCTGAACGTATGGCCGCCTTAGAGCGGCGTGTTGCTGCTAATGGGTTTGGAGCACCTAGCCAAGCTCGGTCCAGCAATGTCCAGCGACTCTATGGAAGCCGGCTGAGTGCTAATGACCACAGTGGCCCAGTTCATATGATCGATGGTTCCACTAGTAGTGGAACGGAGTCTAGTGATTCAGAGTCAGATGCAGGCAGCAACTCATACAGTCAGCCCCTAGTCTACGGAAACCCTGGGGCAGCCAATTCCTCCCCTATGCCCCGAAGCAAGTTCTCCTTGGGCAGTCTCCAACTTGAGGATGAGGGCCAAGAGGGAGAAGATGGCTACGGTTATCCCATCAATGATGAGGATGGGGCGCAATGCTTTAACTGCTAGAGAAGATGAAGTGTGCCTGGTTGAGGGTTGACTATACACCCATTTTGCCACTACAGGTGCATTGTGTAGTTTCTGTGCCGCTAGTGGGCATAGTATGGCCTGAAATAGCATTAACCAATTGGGGCACGGCTATCTGTTGGGCAGATACAGGCAGTGTTTGGTAATTACATTTAGTGGCACTAGTTGAGCAAGTAATACACATTTCAAGATCAACTAGATTAGCGATGATGGTATTTTCTCAAGATTTGGAGGGTTTAGGAAGAAGACTGTGTTCTGCCTAAAGGAAATACTTTAATATTTCAAATATGCACAATTCGTAACTATTACTCTTTGAAGATTAACTTCAGATTGATGAGGAATTGAAGGTCCTATTGCAAAGTGCCATGTCTGTAAATGTAGAGAATGAAAGCTGATTAGAACTGCTAAAAAAAGTCACCCATAGTACTTCTAACCAGTTGGTTAGTCATTGAGTATTGCCAAAAGTTTAATATTGGGAAATATTTCTACTTTGTCAGTCTTGTAGAATGAAAGAATTATAAAAATACTGAAAGATGCCATACCTTTACTTAATCTGTAAATACTTCTCTGTTGGCCATAGCTATAGCTTACAGAAGCTAATGTTATGCAATATCAATATGTAATATCACTATTGTGTAGCTTTGACTGTCACAGCTAGGCTAGCTGGTTTACAGCTGCAACTTCGATATTCCGATGGATAACTTGTGTAAAAACTTGAACTAAGCTTGTATAGTCATATAAATAGATCATACTGCTTGGGTGGTGTATGGTATATTAGATAAACTAAGAGATTGTGTAGACGAGACGTAAACCGTTACGTCGTCATGCTAGCTTTGTTTTGTTTTTTTGTTTTTTTAGAACTAGTAGAAGCTCCAAGTTCTTTACCTTTGAACTTGGGGTGCCGATCTGGTGGCATTGTCATGTTTGCTTGCCTATTTCCCAGCATGCATCACTCCTTAAAAGAAAAACGACATTGTAAAGATCTCATATTATTTTGTTTTGCTTTGCTGCTTTATTTCTTTTTGCCTAAACAAACTGCTGTATCTCTGGCGCGCCTCATCAATGTCATCTGTCTGCGGTGTGTTTGCAATGCTTGATGTTCACTCGGTTTCTGAGTATATTAACCTGTGCTCAGGTTGCATTGCTTTTAAGACTTCTCCTGCCCAATGTCAGCACTGTTCTACCAGCATGTATCTCTGGAATGCCTCACCTTGTCTTTTTTCCCTCTCCTGGAAGCATGTCAACCTGTCCTTGTCTCCAGCATTTTACCGCCCTGTCCTGTTGTAAAAGACTTGGCATTGACACGGGACCCTTAAAATGCAGTGGTCTTTTGAAGTGGAGATGGATGTAGGTGAGATTTGGACAGAGAAACTTGTTTTGAGGCTCAGCATGTGAAGTCTGAAAAGATTAGGAAGGTGTCCAAGAGCTATCCAAAATGTCCTTCAACTTATGTTCAATAGGACCTTTTATCCAGACATTTTTGCACTTTCTCTCTCTCGGTTTTTGCTTATTGCCTTCTGATGCATTAGGGAAAACATTTGCTCTCACATACTTAGTATGTACATACTCGCATAGTATAAGTTTCACAATCTTGTCTAAGAATCATATACTGATTTAAAAATATAATCTTTTCTTATTTTCCAAATGCAAACTTTTCCTGTTTTTTGTTTGAGAAGTATTCTTTACTTTTGCATGGCAATCTTATGTCAGTGAAAAGTTTTCGAAAGTGTTTGTGAAGCCATTTGCAGGACCACTGCATTTTTTTGGGCCCGTTACATGAAAAGAAAGCATTGACGATATTTATTGGAAAGCGTTAGTTTAGGCCACTGTTGAACATACGGTATGAATGTATATAGACTTCACTCTCCCAGCGTTTCCAATGATCTGTAATTTATCATTGTCAGTGACCAAAGTAGCATTTCTGGCTTTTTGCAAGTTACACTAAAATGTGATTTAACTTTATTTTAGGTTTAATCAGAGTACCGTAGTAGTATTGAATGATTCACTCTTTTTCAACCTGTGATTCCTCCTGATTTTTTCAGTGTGCAATGTACGTTGCTGAGGTATACGAAAAGTTCCAGATATATTTGTGTGATATATTGTAACTGTATACTCATAATTAACAGTGCTATCTCTGTGGCACATATGCAAAACAATTAACCATAAGTGTATGTGTTTACAAACCGTCTGACGTAGACTGTACAATAATTAATAACCAGGTAAGCAATGGAAAGTTCACTCCTGTTAGCCTTTTAACTATTCCTCTTTGTTGCAATCCTGTAGCACTTATATAAATGGACTTTCTAAAGTTGCAAGGTTGTTCATTTTCTCGATGCCTCTTCACAGGTTCTGTATGATTGATGTCTGTTGTTTTTTTTTACTACTCCAAACCCCTTTCATTACTCTTCCCTTGTCTTATTCATTTCTGGAACACTTTAACATTGTAAATGAATGTGTATTGGTAGCAATAAAACTTGGTACTTGTGAAGCGGGACTCCAGATGTTTACATTTCGATGCCTGACGGCCCCCCTTAGATGTTAGCGCCCCCCTCGTGTGTCTTGTCTTGTGGTAGAGTAGCCGTAGTCGTTCTAGTTGTGTGTTTTGCATGTTTGACGACGCATGTGTGCGTGCCACCATGAGGCCTTTGTCACCAGTTTGCAGATTTCCTCAATAATGGCTGCGCTGTGGACACTCGGTGCATTTGAAATGTCCCGGTTCGCATGTCGCATCCCATTCGTGCCAAGGCATGGGACACGAAACGTTGTTGGGCAAGTATGTGAATGTACTTGTGTAGTGAATGTAGTGGTCTGAAGATAAAACATGTTCCCCTCCCCATCACCCATGGAGTGTGTTATGTATCTCGGCAGTGTCCTCAGGCGGAAATCCCAGACTGGGATAGTGTGACTCACTCATGTCTGGTTCCCGATGTGGCGCTGTCAGCAATGGTCCATTTCTAAACACAATGTGTTGTGCAGCTTCACCCCTTGGCAATGATCTTGATAAATCCAGAATCTTCACTAGTAGTGTTAAGGATTAAAATGTCAAAACTACCCTGCAGAAAAGACCAGCTTACACTGGCATGAATTTGCACGCTAGGCTGGACCATTACAGCCATGCAGTTTACTGGTAAAATTAAGATCAGTTCGCTCTAAGCCAAGCCTTGACCAAGAAGTCTTGCTAGTGAAGAATTCTAGTGGTCTAAATGCTTGCTTGGCTTCTTTTTCAGCAGGGTAGTTTCACTGCATTTACATGTTGTACCGATTGCATTTACTAAGTGCAGTAAGTCTTACTAATCCATTGCTATTTGATGACCAAGTCTGTGTTGCTTCGAGGCTTTAGCATGACCTGCCTGTTCTCCTGTAGGTCCAGTTTCCAAGAGCCCTCAGCACAACGAGTCTCCGTCTGCAGGCAGCGTGATGGTAAATGGCCAGAAACAGAGTCTCAGTCTCGGCCAGAGTCCAGATGGACGTCAGCCTTCTCCTCTCACCAGCCCCTTACTGACCGACGCCGGCTTCGTTCGCACAGACGACGAGGACGAGGTTCGGAGGAAGGTTTGTCTTTTGGGGAGGGAATAGTGTTTGAGATTAGCACCATGTGCTAGTAAAAACTGACTCTGGTGGGTCACTTTGGACGATTACTGTATAATTATACATTATGTGGTTTAAGTCAAATTGTTGACAGTTGTGAGAAGGATATTCTGGTCCTCGCCGATGATGGGTTTTCAGGAATATAGTGATAAATGATATCCCAGGGGTGTCCAATCCTGATCCTGGAGGGATCAACCCCTGTTAAACACACCTGAACCAGCCCTGCTATATATAAGACTACACCCCTGTTAAAACAGCTGTTTTTTGTGATGTAAAAAATGAAACAAAGATAAATCATGTCAAGAACTTTTGCACATCTAGAATAAAAATTACAGCCTATGCAATGGCTATAAAAGTGTGCATACCCTTTTATAATAGGGTATGTGGCTGTGTAAAACAATTCACATGCAGAAAATTGCTGAAATTAAATTTACTCAGTATTTATTTCAAAATTCACTCATAATCATCAAATATTGGCAGATAAATGTGCCTGACCAATATATTGCCACTAGTTTTCACATGTTTTCTTGCTAATATATACTTAAGCCCAGTTAGATTCTCTCTTCTATGGCAAAACGTTACATTTGGACCCAGTAATTGTTTTTGTCAGCCTTTTTAACCTCCTTAATTGTAGGTCATGAACAAACACAGCATCAATCATCTCCTCCGCAGTCGATTTCTAGGACCCTCGGCTAATTTCCCATTTATATTTCACTGTGCTTTATTTGAAGGTGCTCTAGACAAATTAAGGTTACGATGAGAAGTGGAAAGACTGCTTTAAAAGTGTTTTCTCATCAGAAGTGTCACTGCATTTTGGTCCAGTGTCTCTGTGGACATCTCAGAATAGGAGACCTAGATAAACTCAACCTAAATTCCAGTCTTATTTAGGGCAGATTATGTAGCCGCGGAGTGAGCGGCTCAGTGAACAGTGAGTTTTACTTTGAGACGTGTGTGTGTGGGTGTGTTCAAGCAATTGAGTGAGGATTAAATGTGGTTTTGTCGTAGATCTTGTCTAGTGATTTGCTACTTGCTATCGCACATTGACGACACATCGTTTCTCATTCTGTAGAACATTTTATTGGACCCATTTCTGCTCTGTTTTTATCAGAAGAGAAAGATGCTTATATTTAAATATATTTAATCTTTTTTGAAATGCTTATATTTGCTGAAAGTTACATTTTTATTTTAGTACACTAGCATATGGCCTTGAAGCTAATGGACATTATCATAAAAGCCACCAAACTATCATTTTGATTTCATGGCATCTCTATGTAGAAATGTCAAAATTAATATGTTAATTTTGCGATGCATTTTTTTTTTTTACGCGTTAAAAATATTTAACGCAATTTACCTGTTTTTTTTTTGGTTTTTTTTTACTGCCCTACAGTATAGTGGGTAACACTTTATTTTACAGTGTCCTTTTTACATATGTTACATGTACTCACCATAGTAATAACAGTAAATTATGCATAATTACATGCAACTAACCCTCAACCAAATTCTATTTCTACCCTAACCCTATAGTAAGTGCATGTAGTTGATTAATATTACTCAGTACTTAAAGGGATAGTTCGCCCAAAAATGATATTTAAGCCATGATTTACTCACCCTCAAGCCGTTCGAGATGCATATGTCAATCTTTTTTCAGACGAACACATTTTCAGTTATTTTAGAAAATGTCTTAGATCTTTCAGTGGTTATAATGTGAGGCAATGGGGTCCAGCTGTCCAGGGGGATAAACGAAGGCCTTCTGAGGGTAATCCGTGCGGTTTTGTCGTAAAAATATACATATTTAAAACTTTATAAACGAAAATAACTGGCTTCCGGTGGCGGTCGGTGCGCGTTCACAGAGATGGTTGCTGGCATATGACGTAAGACGTAGCGCAGGAAGCGTCGCGACGTAGAACGAACGTGACAGCGCAGCCAGAGAGCAGAGCAAAACAAAACTCAACGTTCGCTCTACGTCACGACGCTTTCCATCTCTGTGAACGCGCACCGACTGCCACCGGAAGCCAGTTATTTTAGTTTATAAAGTTTTAAATATGTATATTTTTACGACAAAACCGCACGGATTACCCTCAGAAGGCCTTCGTTTATCCCCCTGGGGCCGGATGGATTATTTTTGAGAAGGATGCATGTACATTTTAGAACGTGAATCAGCTGGACCCCATTGCCTCGCATTATAACCACTGAAAGATCTAAGACATTTTCTAAAATAACTGAAAATGTGTTTGTCTGAAAAAAGATTGACATATGCATCTCGAACGGCTTGAGGGTGAGTAAATCATGGCTTAAATATCATTTTTGGGCGAACTATCCCTTTAAATATATAATTACACTGTAACAATGACACCTTAAAATAAAGTGTAACCGTATATTGTATATACAGTATATACATTATTTTGGAGATTCAGTGAACATAAAAATATATTAAAATGTATTACTAGGTGCAATTAATGATGATAAATTACAGAAAAATGTGTGATTAATTAGTACTATTAACAGCACTAATGGAAATATCTCTTATAACTTTTTTTTTTTAATTTAATTTCTCTTTCTTTCCCTCTCTCCTGCTCACAGAGGTTCCCGACCGATAAAGCGTACTTCATCGCCAAAGAGCTCCTGACCACAGAGAGAACGTATCTGAAGGATCTGGAGGTCATCACTGTGGTAAGATTGTAAAAACACTCTTATGTGCTCTTCAGGATGTTTGTGGTCATTAAATGCCTCAAAGACTAATGGATTTGTCTGTGACTTATGCTGTTATGTACGTTTTGCATTAGTTTTAAATCAAAAAATTTGTGCATTTTCTGAAAAAATAAATGCTGCTAACATTCACAGTATTTGTTAAACTTTGTTTTCTGGTAGTTGTTAGATTGTTAGGTAGTTGCAAAGATGTTTGAGGTGTTGTGTAGGGTGTTGCTAGGGAGATTTCAGTGGTTTACAGGGTTTTTCTGGAGAGTGAGAAACCATTCAAAAAGTAAAAAAAAATTCTTGTGAGCATGCAAGAGTTTCTCATGCGTACAACAAACTAGTTTCATGCTCACTAAGAAACTATTGTGTGCTCACGAGGAACTTTTTGCTTGAGAAACTATTCAAAAAGTTTTTAAAAATTCTCGTGCATATGCAAAAGTTTCTCGTGAGCATGCAAAAGTCTGTATATATATATGTTTTTGTTAAGGTCCCTTTAGAGGCCTTTTACACAAAGCAAAATAAATTGAATCAGGACGTTTAAGCGTACTTTGTGTCTTTATCCATTTACAAATGAAAGGGTTGACTGGAGAATTGAAGATAAGGAGTTAGTCATTGTTCTTCTGCTGGTTTCCTCCTCCGTCTGTACGTCGGGGTGTAACGCGTCTCTTTGATGTCTTGCAAGGTAGCGGAAAGAAGCAGCAGGGCGACGCGTTTACACGTCTCATAAATATTTCCTCTTGGCTTGTGGATCTGAGGCTTTGGATCCCAGACTTCCACAAGCTGACGTTATTACAGCTGCATCTGTTCAACAGTTTGAACACCTTCTCGGATGGGAGGGTGCTCAGCATGTTGATTGGTGGTTGCCTGTTATTCAAAATGCTATAGAATCACAGTACATTTAGTGCTGGAGTCCTGATGGACGTCTCGCTGTATCCAGAACAGTAGATCGAGGAGACAAAGACTCTTTATTCAGGGATTCTTCAGTCGTCACGTCAGAGTCTGCTTGAGATAGTCATCACACTTTGTCTGGGGAAATGCCCACGGCTGCTCATCTGTTCATGTTTGGATCTGTATGAAGTAGTCAAATGGTTTTATAGTGTGTGATTTCATGTTTTATTTGATGATGGAAGATGTCTACAAAGGCTTCAAAGGATTGATGTGGACCTCCTATTACTGTGAAGGGTCATTTGAATGAAAATTGAATTTGAATAAGAGTTAGATGCTCATCCAGAACATTGTGTGTGTGAAATAGGGCTGAACGATATATCGTTATCGTATCTATATCGAGATATGAACTTTCAAGATATTACTATCGAAAAAAGCAACGATATAGACGATATAGATTTCCCCTCTCCGCGCTCGCCCTGCATACAACTCTGGCAGTCACAACAAACATCAGTTTTACAAGTGCCCTTGAATGCACCGCTAAAGCCAGCGCGCGCACACTACCAGGGACGTGGGAACTATATTGTGAGAGGGGGGGCAGCGTTTCCATGGTGACGCGTCATTGCTTGTCACGTGACACCGCAGCAGCAACAGCGCTGAATGAATGATGATCTGCTTTTATGTCATTTTTCCTTTTTTATTCAGAATATTCACAAATGTGTTAGCTATGGCATGAAATATCTGATATTCCGATTGTCAAATACATGCAAGTGGAAGTATATTGTTGTTTAAACACCTTTATAACGATCTCGTTAGTTGAGCTGTATGCGCGATGGGCGCCACCGTGTTAGTTTGTGCCGCAGACGCAGTTCAGAGAATCGGATCTGTTGGATTTACAACCTCTATGTTTACAACATGTGAATTCATCCACTTCTCCCGAAATACTTAAAAGTAAGTGGCTGGTGAACTGGGAATAGAATAGAGTAAACATTGAAGTTACTTACACAATGTGTATCTGATATGAATAAAACGTGTCGAATTATAATGGAAAGGATTATTATTACCTCTTCCATAGACATCAGTGTGTATTTTACAAACTCTAAATGTATTGTTTTTGTTTATTACTAACGTAGTCATATCGTATTGTATCGATATAGAGATATCTGGCATGAAAATCGAGATATGAAATTTTGTCCATATCGTTCAGCCCTAGTGTGAAATTATTTTGTGGAAAAAGAGGCTCATTTACATATGACCGCTCACATCAACACCTATTTAGCAGCCATTTAGTAGTCATTTTAATGATTAATTGTTTAAAGATGGCGATACCCACACAATCTGATTCCTAAATGACAAGTTGACCTTTTGAAAAGTAACTTGAAGCTTCAATAAAGATTGTATCAATTACATCATTACACCAGTAGGTGGCGACAAGTGACTGTTAAAAATGTGTTTGTAATTGAATCATTCATTCAAGAGATTTGTTCAGAAAACACTGATTCATCCTGTAATGAAACAAGTGAAGTCTATATGAGTGAGTCAATAGCCGCGTTTCCATTACCCTTCAAATTGCGCAAATTGAAATTGCGAATTGAAAATACACCCAATGGAAGCGCGTAAATTTCGCAAAAACTCCAGGCAATTTTTCAGGCAATTCGAAAAAGAAATATTTCGCAAAACTGCAATGGAAACGTTTTTTGCGCATTTACAGGTCACCTGACGTAGATGACGCGGTGTGTTTGGACAGAATACGAGACAGAGTTCTTTATTAAATTCATATAAGACAAAAGAATTACAGGAATAATGGATTCTAAACCTCAAATAAATGCCACAATCAAGACCTCGAAGCAGATATGAGGGAGAAACACCCAGAAACTCCTCATATGTGTCGCTCACAAGTATAATAAGGGCCGTTCCTTACCATTAATGCTTGGAAAACACACATACATCTCCTTCCATTAATAATAATGGCCAGTGCAGTGGCTGGGATATAGTACATAAACCTAACAACGCCCGTTGCCATGGTTTTTGGAATGATTTTACTTATCGCGAGAGGAAACAATTAAGTTTTAGTCGCATAACATCGGTTAATGGAAACGCTGTCATTTCGCTATAGTTTTTTGTCGACATTTAGAAAAAATCACTAAAGTTTTGCGCAAATCTGTAATGGAAACGCGACTTTTGAATCATTCACTCAAACTGATTTTTTTTTTTTTTTTAAATTGATCATTCAGACTAATTATTTTTTTCTAAATAGACTGCAGGAATGAATTTTGTCAGAATCTTTAGTAAATTACATTAATTTGTTTAGTTAGAATCGCAGTAGAATCGTGATTTCGTGAAATTATTCACAATTGATCCAGAATCGTGCAGCTCTACTATTTAGTGACTTGACCTGATGAACATTAGCAGAGCTTATTTACATATAAAAGTCTTAAAATGTTCTGCAGCAGAAACGGAGAGAAGGGAAAATTATTTTATAACGGTTTTTGCATCGTTGATATTTGCTGTTCTTATATTTCTCTTCCTTTTCATGTGATTTCAGTCCTTTCAGAAGTCCATTGGGAAGGATGAAGCCATGCCGGATTCCTTAAGAAATCTCATATTTGCCAATTTCGAACCAGTTTACAAATTCCACGAGACCTTCCTGAAAGAAGTGGAGCAGCGACTGGCTCAGTGGTGCGTATTTCAGATAAAGGTGTGCGTGTGTGTGTTGTATTGGTGTCAGGAATGTGTACAATCTGCGCCAACCATAACAGACACACACCTCAATCTGTCACATTAGTTTAATACACTATTACGTGCCTTTTCATCTGCGAGTCAAACGCTCTATTAAATCTAGTTAGCTGAAATACCTGTCTTTACTTTACAATGCACCTGTCAAGAACACACTCAGGCCGTATTTCATTTCAAAATTGAAAGAATGAAATGGGCAATTGTATTTTGCATACAGAAGGTGAAGCCTGTTGTTATTTAAAGACATTTTCTGCTGCATTTTTTTTTCTAACAACACCCTTTAGTCATAATATTGCATAGTTTGATGCTGGTGGTCTGGTGACCCTCTCCAGCCTTCATAACTAGATTAACTAGTCACCAGGTTTTATCAGCCTGGACCAGCTTGGAAAAGAGAAATCAATATTATTTGTGAAATAAATAATTATATGTTTTTTTTATTGTTTATATTTGTCAAATTGTCCATTTTTTTATTATATTTTTTAGAAAATATAAATCATTCACATATATGTATTTGAATTAATATTGAATTAAAAAAAGTATCAGTCACAAATTAAAAAAAAAATATATATATATGTTTTTGAAAGAAGTCTCTGCATTTATTTGATCAAAAATACAGTAAAAACAGTAATATTGTGAAAAATTATTACAATTTAAAGTAATATCTTTTTTTCTATTTTAATATACTTTTAAAATATAATTTATTCCTGTGATACAAAGCTGAATTTTCCCTATCATTACTCCACATGATCCTTCAGAAATCATTCTAATATGCTGATTTGCTGCTCAATGACCATTTCTGATTATTATCAATGTTGAACACAGTTTTTTTTGTGGAACCTGTGATACTTTTTTCAGAATTCACTGATGAATAAAAAGTTCAAAAGAACAGCATTTATTCAAAACAGAAATCTATTTACTTAATAAACCTTTACTATCAATTTTATCAATTTAACACTTCCTTGCAGAATAAAAGTATTTTTTTTATTTTTTTTTTTAAAGAAAGAAGAAAAAAAAAATACCGACCCCAAACTTTTATATTGTTACATAAGATTTATATTTTAAATAAATGCTATTCTTTTGTAACTTTTGTAAAAGCTATTCGTTTCCCATCAAAGAATCCTGATAAAAGTATCACAGGTTATAAAAAAAAATATTAAGCAGCACGAGCACAACTGTGTCCAACACTGATATAATACATCAGCATATTAGAATGATTTCTGTTTGTTTGTGTGTGTGTGTGTGTGTGTGTGTGTGTGTGTGTGTGTGTGTGTGTGTGTGTGTGTGTGTGTGTGTGTGTGTGTGTGTGTGTGTGTGTGTGTGTGTGTGTGTGTGTGTGTGTGTGTGTGTGTGTGTATATGTACCGGCAAAGTGTGAAATCCCGGTATTGTATAGAATGCCTAGGCAATGTATAGAATTCCTGATGTTTTTTGCAAAAAATACATTACCTAATTCTATACATTTTATTCTATTCAATTCTATAGAATGCCGGATTACACACTTTGCCGGTAACACATATACATACAGTACCAGTCAAAAGTTTGGAAACGTTACTATTTTTAATGTTTTTGAAAGAAGTCTCTTATGCTCATCAAGCCTGCAGTTAAAAAAACAACAAAAAAACAGTAATATTATGAAATATTATTACAATTTAAAACAATGGTTCTCTTTTTTAATATATTTTAAAATGTAATTTATTTTTGTGATGCAAAGCTGAATTTTCATCAGCAAGTACTCCAGTCTTTGGTGTCTTATGATCCTTCAGAAATCATTCTAATATGATGATTTGATACTCAGTTATTATCAATGATGGAAACAGTTGTGCTGTTTAATATATTTTTTTGGAATACTTTTTTCAGGATTCATTGATGAGTAAAACGTTAACAGCATTTATTCATAAAAACAGCATTTATTCAAAATAAAAACATTTCTAACAATATAAATCGTTACCATCACCTTTTATCAATTTAACGCATCCTTGTTGAATTAAAGTACTAATTTCTTTAAAAAAAAAATAGTTATTGTTCCCAAACTTTTGAACGGTAGTGTATATTGTTACAAAAGATTTCTATTCTAAATAAATACTGTTCTTTTTAACTTTTTATTCATCAAATAATCCTGAAAAAAGTATCTCAGGTTATAAAAAAATATTAAGCAGCACAACTGTTTCCAACATTGATCATAAATCAGCATATTAGAATGATTTCTGAAGGATCATAAGACACCAAAGACTGGAGTACTTGCTGATGAAAATTCAGCTTTGCATCACAAAAATAAATTGCATTTTAAAGTATATTAAAAAAAGAGAACCATTATATTAAATTGTAATAATATTTCATAATATTACTGGGGTTTTTTTGTTTTGTTTTTTTTTAACTGCAGGCTTGATGAGCATAATAGACTTCTTTCAAAAACATTAAAAATAGTAACGTTTCCAAACTTTTGACTGGTACTGTATATATATACATATACATATACATATACATACATGCATACATACATACATACATACAGTATATGTTTTATATTATGTGTCTGTATTTCTATGTTATATTTCTATATTATATTAATATCCGTTTCTATATCAGCCAAATCAATGTCGTGTCATAAGACACACTTGTCATCTCATCTCTTTAGAGTGCGAGTCCCTAGAAATGCTCAAGATCATCAGGCCGTTCAGATCAAACCTGTAGTGTGTGTGATCTCTGACCCGACAGCATAATGTGTTCTGACAGAAACTGATGGAGCTCGAGTCAACTCTTCTCTCGCCTGTAACGTTTAACATGGTCCGTGGGGAGCCGGTTTGGGCCGTTTGTGTTCAAAGAGAGGATGATGAATCGTGGTTTTTGTGTTGGGTTGCTCTCAGTGAGGGTTTAGGGGAACGGTTCGACAGTGTGATAGATGACGAGACTCCACTGATGTTCAGGAAGAGTTGAGTTCAGTGAGGAACAACAGAGACATCTACTGGAGGACATGAGCACTTCGCTTCAAGACTTAAAGGAGAAGTTCACTTTCAAAAAAACTTTTGCTGATAATTTACTCACCCCCATGTCATCCAAGATGTCCATGTCTTTCTTTCTTCAGTCGCAAAGAAATTAAGGTTTTTGATGAAAACATTCCAGGTTTTCCCCCCATGTAATGGATTCTATTGGGACCCAAACGGTAGAAGGTCCAAATGACAGTTTCAGTGTAGCTTCAAAGGGCTTTAAACGATACCAGACGATGAATAAGGGTCTTATCTAGCGAAACGATCGGTCATTTCCAAAATAAATAAAAAAGTTTAAGTTTTATAAGCACAAACGCTCGCCTTGCTCTGTTCTGTGATGCGCGTTGAAGACGTCACGTAATACGCAATTACGTTGAAAAGGTCAAGTTGACGTGTTTACAAATGTGCGGAAGGAGGACCATATACACATTTTCAAATGTATTTGTGTCAATTTATCGTTTAAAATGCCCATTTCGTGTGCGTATCCTGGGTGTTTTAATATTAAAAAGCCAAAAAGAACATTTTCTTCAGGACAGAAATTTTTCAAGCGTGACCTTTTCAACGTAATTGCGTATTACGTGACGTCACGAACGCGCATCACAGAACAGAGCAAGGCGAGCGTTTGTGCTTATAAAACTTAAACTTTTTTATTTATTTTGGAAATGACCGATCGTTTCGCTAGATAAGACCCTTATTCATCGTCTGGTATCGTTTAAAGCCCTTTGAAGCTGCACTTAAACTGTCATTTGGACCTTCTACCGTTTGGGTCCCAATAGAATCCATTACATGGGGGGAAATCCTGGAATGTTTTCATCAAAAACCTTAATTTCTTTGCGACTGAAGAAAGAAAGACATGGACATCTTGGATGACATGGGGGTGAGTAAATTATCAGCAAAAGTTTTTTTGAAAGTGAACTTCTCCTTTAAAGTCCCCCTGTGGTGAAAATCCAGCTTTTAATGTTGTTTATATGTCTATGTGGTGTTTTTGATATGCGTTAAGACAAACCATGTGTAAATTCATAAGTCGACTCCATTGCTGAGTATTTTCTCCTTAAAACTGCAGTGAACCAAAGACAGTCTCAAAGACACGCTTTGAAATCGCTGGTGTTTCTGACGTCACAAACTACCTTGTAACCAATCAGATCAACGTGTGATCGTCAACCAGTGGATCTCTGAGTGAGTGAGTGAGTGAGTGGAGGCGGGGCTCATTTGCATATTCATAGAGCCGCGTATACTAAATGAGGCCAGTTACATTCAAGCTATTTTAAGGCACGAAGTAAAAAACATTTAAATACATCATTTTGGTGATCAAACATGAGTTTTAAGTGATAAAATGATTGACTACAGGGGGACTTTAAAGGACTACTTCACCCAAAATTAAAACTCAGCCTTATTGTGTTCAAACCTGTGCGACTTACTCTCTTCTGTCAAACACAAATGTCGATGTTTAGCAGAATGTGCAAGATGCTTATTCAGTGAAAGTAAGTAGAGACTGGGGCTGTCAAGCACAAACAAGAGCAAAAATCCTTAATATCATAATCAATATGTCAATAAGACTATATTACAAGTTTTCTGAAGTGTGAGGAACAGATCTTAGTCATTATTCACTCCAACAAAGCTTTTAAATCTCATTCAGACCTGCACTGAACTTCATTTCTGTCTGATTTAATGACAGTGGTGACTGATTCCAAGTTTTGGGATTATTACCAGTTTTGTAGTTAAATATTTTAGGCATAAAATATGGCTAATTAGCATTAGGATATCTGTGTCATTTTAGCATGTTTGTTGCTGCACAACATTTGCTTCAGTCATAAAACGCTTGTGTTGTTTGTTCTCAGGGAAGGCAGATCCAACGCTCACATTAAAGGAGATTACCAGCGCGTCGGGGACGTCATGCTGAAGAACATCCAGGGTTTGAAGGTCAGAACATCTACATCTCTCTGGGAATGCTTTTCTTTCATATCAGTGAGATGTTCGTTATGGGCATCGTGCTTTTCCCTCTTGTATTTCTCTATGATATGTGTTCATGTGCCTCAGTGCTTTCATTGTGTGACATACAAATGTTTGAAAACGTCACAAACCGCATAAACACAATATTATATAATACACACACACACACACACACACACACACACACACACACACACACACACACACACACACACACACACACACATTGAGAGATGATCTTATGGAAAGTACCCCATTGCTCTCAATGCAAATAGCTATTAGGCTAACTGAAATACAACCATGCCAATCTCAAGGTATGGTGAAGGCTATGTGATGATGTGGGGCTATTTTAATTCCAAAGGCCAAGGGAACTTTATCAGGATGCATAGTATCCTAAAAACAAAATAAAAAAAAATACTTAAAAATAAAAATCTGCCTGCCTCTATGGGAATTTAACATAGGGATGTCCAAACTTATGCACCCTGTATTTTAAGGAAGAACATGTATTTATTTACGATACATTATTCATTCACAAAGAAGATTGGTGTCCTTAAAGGTTGGATTTTTCCTAATTTTTTAAATTAAGGCATTAAGTTCAATTTCCAAAAGATGATTTTTTATTCCTCTTTTTAGTCAACTTTAGCATGGGTGCCTAAACTTATGCATAGCACTGTATATATCTATCAGATACCATGGTATTTACAAAGAATACTATAATATTATAATAGAGTGTCATTCAGTAGTGCGTTTTTGGCTATGGTATGATGGTAATTTGAAACAGTGCTATTTTACTTTTGAAGTTGAAGCACTAAAATTATGAACTGGAAATAAATAAAAACTATTAAAAAAAAAAAAAATTACACCTAAATAGCAATATTTAAAAAAATAAAATAAAATAAAATGACATAAGCGAACTAAATGACGAAATTACAAAAAAATAAAAATAAATTAACCTGAAATATAAAAATATAAAAATTAATATTTTGAATTAGCTTTTATTTTTATATTTCAGGTTAATTTATTTTTTATTTTTTTGTAATTTCGTCATTTAGTTCGCTTATGTCATTTTATTTTATTTTATTTTTTTAAATATTGCTATTTAGGTGTAATTTTTTTTTTTTTTAAATAGTTTTTATTTATTTCCAGTTCATAATTTTAGTGCTTCAACTTCAAAAGTTTATTGCCAAGTCAACATTTCAAATTTTCAACTAATATTTAGATTTGATTCAATTGCAGGTTTATTATAGTTACCAGAAATGTTTTGAATAGTTTTAGTTAATACCTAATCTCTGAGCTGAGTGAGTTAGTGGAGGCGGGGCTCATTTGCATATTCATAGAACGCGTATACTTAATGAGGTGTCGAGTTACATTCATGCTATTTCCTTTTTTTTTCAAGGAAAAAACTTTTAAATATGTCATTTTGGTGATCAAACATGAGTTTTAAGGGATAAAATGATTGACTTCAACAGAAATGTTTTGAATAGTGTTAGTTAATATCGTAGCATTAGTATCTGAGCATCATCACAGATGTTGAGCTGGTTGTCTCTGTGTCCTCAGCTGCTGACGGCTCATCTTCAGAAGCATTCAGAGGCGTTGCTGGAGCTGGAGAGAGTGAGCCACTCGTCCCGGAAGCTGGAGAGTTTGTGTCGAGACTTTGAGCTTCAGAAAGTCTGTTACCTGCCGCTTAACATCTTCTTCCTTCGCCCGCTTCACCGTCTCATGCACTACAAGCAGATCCTGGAGCGCCTCTGCAAACACTATCCACCGACACACGACGACTTCAGAGACTCGCGAGGTGCGCGGCCCGACGCTTTCACGCCGTCAGCAGGGCTCCACATTAAGACTTTTCTTTTTTGTCCTTCAGACAAGTAAATTTGTCATTCACTTGTCCGAGTAAAAAAGTTGTTTATCCGAATATATATATATATATATATATATATATATATATATATATATATATATATATATATATATATATATATATATATATATATATATATAAAATCTGCATATTGTCATATCTGCACCTTTAAAGAGCATTTCCCTCCCTAATCTTATTAAATGTATGCTTCATCTTTCATTTCAAATTCCTAAATTTGATCAATAAATTTAATCAATAAATTTAATTAGAATAAAAGACACACTAAAAAAAAATTACAACTGCATTAAATAATGGTATGAGATTGCTTTAAATATTTTTGAATATACAAATAAGAAATGTTGGAAACAATGATACTTTTAAGCATAACACTAAACCACCAGTAGGTGGCGGCAGGGGACCGTCTTAATGAGCGAGTCATTGAATCATTCATTCAAACGATTCAATCAAACGACTCATTCATTCAAGAATGAGGCATTTGTGTATGAATGGGTCATTGAATCTTTGACTCAAAAATTCATTATCCCTTTAAAAAAGTCGAGCCCTGCCGTCAGGTGTCCGAGACTTCCTTCTAATCGTGACTTTTGTCTGTTCCAGCTGCGCTTGCTGATATTTCTGAGATGGTTGTGCAGCTTCACGGCACCCTCATTAAGATGGAGAACTTCCAGAAACTTCTGGAGCTCAAGAAGGACCTCGTTGGCGTCGACAGTCTCGCCGTTCCTGGACGGGTCAGTTCATGAAATCAAGTTTCAAGTTTTATTTATATAGCACGTTTAAAAAAGTGCTGAACAACATAGAAAATGAAGAAACACAGGGCAAAACACACATTTATGGCAGAAGCTCACAGTGAATTTTAAGCCAAGGAAAAGAAATAGGTTTTAGGAGATGATTTAAAAGTAGTTAAGGACTGTTCTGATCTGATATACATACTGATATACTGATATATATATATATATAATGTGAGCGTGTTGTAGTCTCTCTCTCGTTGACCTGCTTGTGTCTGTTCTGGCAGGAGTTTATCAGGCTCGGTTGTCTCAGCAAACTCTCTGGAAAAGGTCTTCAGCAGAGGATGTTCTTCCTGGTAAGAGTCGCTCACTCTCATACACTAGTCAGATAATACTAGACGTCTATTAGTTAGTTAGTTAGTTATTATAACCTATTCAGACTTTGTGGCATCTCTTAATAAAAGTACTGTGCTGGTATTTTATTCTGAATATATATTGACTATATACGTACAGTGAATAGTACGAAGGTACTTGAATGTTTCCGTTTTATTTTATTTTTTGTTTTGATTTTTAAATTTTAATTCATTTTGATTTATATTATTTTATGAATTCTTTATTTGATAATTTATTTATTTTTTAACTTATTTTTTTATGAATGTTTTATTTTTTTTAAATGTTGTTTGTTTTATTTTTAATTATTTATTTTTGGATTCTTTTATATTTGTAATTAATTTAATTTAATTTAATTTTGTTTTATATATTTAAATGTTATTAATAATAATAATAATTACACTATTATTAATATTATTATAATAATACATAATAATAAAATTATATACAATTATATAATAAGAATAACAAAAACAACAAGAATATTATTATTTATATTATTATTTATATTATATATATTTGTATATTATATATTTAATGATAATAGTAACACTAATAATAATAATATTGTTGTTTTAATTATTATTTAATTATATATTGTCATATATTTATTATTAATAATTTATTGTTGTTATAATATTATGTATTATAGTTATAATATTATTATATTAAATGATTGTTATTTTTATTTTATAAGTGTTGATTTTATTTATCCATGATATTACCATGTTTTTTGGACTTCTACTATAGTAATACCATGATATTCTTCAATATTTAATGATATTCAAGTGCCTTAGACTCCTAGCTGAAGTGAATCATCTTTCTTGATGGCTTTACGAGAGATAAAATAACGAATCCTAATGTTTTTCTTTCACATCTTGAAATTGTTTGCAGTTCAATGATGTTCTGATGTACACGAGTCGCGGGATGACGGCATCTAATCAGTTCAAAGTTCACGGCCAGCTTCCTCTGTATGGCATGACGGTGGGTATTTTTTGATTAATTTGGTCCATATAGAGTGACTTTAACGTTCAGTACTCAGCTGAGTGAACAGCACAATATTCCCTCTGTTGTTTTGGACGTGTTCCCGCTGCCTCCATCTCTACATTCACACAGACAGGAGATCTATTGTTCTGCAGCTCCAGTGCGTCTCAGTAAATTGCGTATTGTATGTAAATGTAATTGACCGTTCGCAAAGACCCGCCCCCTTTAGTTACTGTTGCTATGTCCGACAAGCCACGCCCCTCTCACGCCACACAATGTTCTCACGCATTGAAACACACATCGTGGAGGAGAGAGGACACTGACAACACACTGACAGACAGGACAGACCAGGGTACTTTTAATATGAAACAAAGTCTAAATTTTCAAATTTGGTCATTTTTTAAAGAAATTTAAACAATAAATGCCATTTTGTGGCTCTTTAATGTGTCTGACAGATCGCCTCAGTTAAAGCTGCTCGTGAAACGATCATCTCTTCCTTCTAGTTCATTTATAGCATCAAATAAACATGAATGAACATAAGTTGTTTTACCCGTGGAAAGATGTACAGATCGCTTTTCAAGTTCAAATCCTCCAACGTTAATCTACTAACTCTCCTCACTGCTTTGTCGGACAAAAATGGCGGATTCGGCGGATGGCGGATTATGATTGGTCAGATCGCCTGTCAGTCAAACTCCCTGCGAAGGGTCAATTATCCAGAAACACGCAGCATTCAGATGTCTTGAGTTTTAATGGAAGAATAATGAACGCTTGTCTTCCTGACCTCGGTACAGGAGAATCAGCGCCCAAAATAACCTCAATGACAAGATCCCTTCATGTTCCTCTGAGGGTTAGTTCACCCAAAAATGAAAACTCTGTCAGTAATTACTCTCCCTCATGTTGTTCCAACCCCGTAAGACTTTCGTTCATCTTCAGAACACAAATTAAGATATTTTTGATGAAATCTGAGAGCTGTCTCACTCCTCCATAGGCTTCTCTGTAATCGAGATCTGCCATCCCAGAAAAGTTAGTAAAGACATCGTTAAAATAGTCCAAGTGACTACAGTGGCTCAACCTTAAGTTTATCAAGCGGCGAGAATACTTTTGTGCGCAAACAAACCAAAAATAACGACTTTATTCAACTCTTCATTTTCTTCTGTGTGGGCCTTAGTTGTACATCAGAACGGAGACTCACTATTGGCCAGCATCACACACATGACCAGCGTCGGCCAATAGTGAGCCTCCGTTCTGACGTACAACCCAGAAGCGCTGCGCTGTTACACTACGTGAACTCACTCAGAGAAACACAGAAGAAAATCAATAGTTGAATAGTCGTTATTTTTGTGTTTTTTTGCGCACAAAAGTATTCTCGTCGCTTGATAAACTTAAGGTTGAGCCACTGTAGTCACTTGGACTATTTTAACGATGTCTTTACTAACTTTTCTGGGATGGCAGATCTCGATTACAGAGAAGCCTATGGAGGAGTGAGACAGCTCTCAGATTTAATCAGAAATATCTTTATTTGTGTTCTGAAGATGAACGAAAGTCTTACGGGGTTGGAACAACATGAGGGAGAGTGATTACTGACAGAATTTACATTTTTGGGTGAACTAACCCTTTAAGATTCGTCCACAAGGTCAGCATGTGACTAACCGCTGTGTTCCTCTTTCATCTTGATGTGTTTGTGTAGATCCGTGAAAGTGAGGACGAGTGGGGCGTCCCGCATTCATTCACTCTGTTCGGACAGCGGCAGTCTGTGGTCGTGGCCGCCAGGTAATGATCGAGATTGGGTTTAACTGGTACAGTGTTACACAGCCGACTTTATGCATGTCAGTGTCCATGTCCAAAAATGTCAAATTCATGTTCAATGTGCAAATGAGAGAAATTAATAAATCCCGACGGAGCAGTTGACGTGTGTTGAGCTCGAGAAATTCCTGGGAACTTCCTGGGAATAAGGATTATATAAGTTGTCAAATGCAGATCCAAATAAATCAAGTTTGATATCAGTATATTATAAAGAGTTAAACCGTGTTCTGGGATCTAGTGCTGTCGTGTCGCATCATCACATAAAAGCTGTTTCAAATACATTTACTGAAATGAGTTTGAAGCTGATTAATACAGCTGAATAAATACTGCAGGATATTTGGTTAAAGTTAAAGTAGTTTATATAGTTTAATTAAACAAATCCAGGATTGGATTCTCAGTGGACAGACGTCAATTCAAGCTATAAAGTACTGTCAAGAAAAACAAACCTTAATATAATAAATAACATTATAATTACAATAAGTAAAATGATAATAATAGCAAGGATTATTATTATTATTATTAAATATAAAATTTAATAATAATAACAAGAATATCATTGTTGTTGTTTTTTATTATTTATTTATTTATATATATTATTATTATCATTATTTATTTTATAATAATAATAAAAATAAGAATTTTGATATTGTTTTTTATTATTTAATTATAATTACACAAATAATAACAATAAATTATTGGTTATAAAATTATTTATTATAGTTATAATATTATTTATTATATACAATTATTGTACTATATTGTTATATTTATTTAATAATTATTAAATTATGTATTTTATAACAATAATAAGAAAACATTATTATTATTATTAATAATAATAATAATAATAAACACATTTAACAATGATTATTTCTAGTGATAATAATAATTATGTAATGTAGTTCAAATATTATTTTAATCAAATTGCTGTTTTTAACATTTTATTAAAAGCCTCATCAGTTTGTATTGCAGTCTGTCAGTGATCCGCTAGTGTCTTCACTCTGTGTGTGTGTGTGTGTGTGTGTGTGTGTGTGTGTGTGTGTGTGTGTGTGTGTGTATGTCAGTCAGTGATCCGCCATTGTCTTCACTCTGTGTGTGTGTGTGTGTGTGTGTGTGTGTGTATGTCAGTCAGTGATCCGCTAGTGTCTTCACTCTGTGTGTGTGTGTGTGTGTGTGTGTGTGTGTGTGTGTGTGTGTGTGTGTGTCAGTGATCCGCCATTGTCTTCACTCTGTGTGTGTGTGTGTGTGTGTGTGTGTGTGTGTGTGTGTGTGTGTCAGTGATCCGCCAGTGTCTTCACTCTGTGTGTGTGTGTGTGTGTGTGTGTGTGTGTGTGTGTGTGTGTGTGTGTGTGTGTGTGTGTGTGTCAGTAATCCGCCAGTGTCTTCACTCTATGTGTGTGTGTGTGTGTGTGTCAGTGATCCGCCAGTGTCTTCACTCTGTGTGTGTCAGTGTGTGTGTGTGTCAGTGATCCGCCAGTGTCTTCACTCTGTGTGTGTCAGTGTGTGTGTGTGTCAGTTATCCGTCAGTGTGTGTGTGTGTGTGTCAGTGTGTGTGTGTCAGTGTGTGTGTGTCAGTGTGTGTGTGTCAGTGTGTGTGTGTCAGTGTGTGTGTGTCAGTGATCCGTCAGTGTGTGTGTGTGTGTGTGTGTGTGTGTGTGTGTCAGTGTGTGTGTGTGTCAGTGTGTGTGTGTGTGTGTCAGTGATCCGTCAGTGTGTGTGTGTGTGTGTGTGTCAGTGTGTGTGTGTGTCAGTGATCCGTCAGTGTGTGTGTGTGTGTCAGTGTGTGTGTGTGTCAGTGATCCGCCAGTGTCTGTGATTGACAGATCTGCTTTTCTTCCTCAGTTCAGAGTCTGAGATGGACAAGTGGGTGGAGGACATCAAGATGGCCATCGAACTGTCGGACAAATGCAACGGAGCCTCGGCCGAGATCCTGTCCAGTGGTTTCGCTGACGGCAGTAAGTCACACACACTTTTCTGCATGTCATCCACTGCTAGTCCTGAGTTTACTGATCTGACGCCGGCCTCTTAGATACTAATGCTTGCAAAAGAGTTCATGACATGTTTCAGATGAAAAGTGTGTTTGACCGACTCTTGCTGTGATGTGTTTCTGTCTACTGGAGCGATGCACATGTTCATGAGTGTGTTAAACACAGTTTGTGCTCACTGTACACTGAATTAACTGAGCAGTTTTTGCACGGGATCATGTTTCACAGGTTTCCAGTCCTTCACGCCAATCTGACACACACACACACACACACACGCTCTTTTTCTTCTGCTTTATTCAACTAAATCTCTTCTGCTTTTCTTTGTTGGCATTGTTCCTGTCATCTGGACGTTGGGTTTGATGTCATTGTGAAGTGTGTGTTTGCTCACGGTTCTCTCCTATGAGAGTTTTTGTTCACTGTTATTGTGAAAACCTCATGAAAAACTTTCTGACTTCAAAGGACAGTGTTGAGTGTTGTAATTGTCTGTAAAATTCATTTATTCATTCATTCTTTAGTTCTAATAATAATTATATTAATAATAATAATAATAACAACAATAATAATAATTATTATTATTATTATAAATAAAAACTGTAAATAAGCATACAAAAATGTATAATGGTAATTTGCATGGACTACTTTGATAGTACCACGGTACTTCCAAAAGAAACATGGTACATACAAAGTAAAAAAAAAATAATAAAATGCATGGTTTTAATTAATTAATTAATTTATTTATTTATTTATTTATTTTAATTTGTTATATATTTATTTAATGTAGTTTAGTTATTATTTATGTATATATCATATATCATTGTTAATGTATTAGATATAATAATAATTATTATTATTATTTTAAATAAAAACTAAAAATAAGCTTACAAAAATGTATAATGGTCTTATAAAAGTAAAACTAAATTTGTAAGTACTACTTTGATAGTACTATGGTACTTCCAAAAGAAACACGGTACATACAAAGTAACAAAAAATGCATGGTTTTATTCATTTATTTATTTATTTTTTATATTTTTTTATATATTTATGGAATTTAGTTTATTTATTTAATTGTTATTAATTTATTTTATGTAGTTTATTTATGAGATATAATTATGTTTTTTTTTATTTATAATTATGTGATGTATTATTACACACCATACATTTTGTACATATGGTACATAAAAACACCTTTTATTGTTTTTTGTTTGTTTTTTGCAATGGCTGTGTAAATGGCTGTTCTTCCCACATTTCCCAGAATCCCCTGAGGAATCTAGCGGTGACCAGGAATCAGAAGATGACTTGAGCGCGTCTCGGACGTCTCTCGAGCGGCAGACGCCTCACCGCGGTAATACCACGGTTCATGTGTGCTGGCACCGCAGCACCAGCGTGTCCATGGTGGATTTTAGCGTAGCGTTAGAGGTACCGGAGCGAAGCCGTCGTGATCCTGAGCTTCCAGTCTCTGTGTCCTGTGCTCTTCCTCCGTTGTGTCTCTGTGTTTGTGTTTAACCTCTCTCTCTCTCTCTCTCTCTCTCTCTCTCTCTCTCTCTCTCTCTCTCTCTCTCTCTCTCTCTCTCTCTCTCTCTCTCTCTCTCTCTCTCTCTCTCTCTCTCTCTCTCCCTCCCTCCCTCCCTCCCTCCCTCTCTCCCTCCCTCTCTCCCTCCCTCTCTCCCTCCCTCTCTCCCTCCCTCTCTCCCTCCCTCCCTCCCTCCCTCTCTCTCTCCCTCCCTCCCTCTCTCTCTCCCTCCCTCCCTCCCTCTCTCTCTCTCTCCCTCCCTCCCTCCCTCTCTCTCTCTCCCTCCCTCCCTCCCTCCCTCTCTCTCCCTCCCTCCCTCCCTCTCTCCCTCCCTCTCTCCCTCTCTCCCTCCCTCTCTCCCTCCCTCCCTCTCTCTCTCTCTCTCTCTCTCTCTCTCTCTCTCTCTCCCTCTCTCCCTCTCTTTCTCTCTCTCTGTTTTCAGGGCGACTCTTGTAATTGGTCCCTCATGGAGTTTGTGCACCGTTTCCATTTCCACGAGTTCATATCTGGAATTAATCGTCATAATTGAAGTAGAGAGTTTTATTGGTAGTTGAAAGTATTATCAGATTCACTAAATTTGAATGTAAAACTAAGCAAGTGTGCACAAACACATGAGGGTCAAGATATAATGACTTTTCATTCACTGCAGGAAATCCTGTTCCTAACATAATTATCCAGTTAAATTATCAATGCAAGATCAGTTTGCTTGAGAAGCAGCGTTGCATATTTATATTAATATACATATTTATATATATATATATGTGTATGTATATATATAAGCAGAGGCGGACAGAGTACACAGCTTCATTACTTGAGTAAAAGTACAGATACCCCTTGCTAATTTTTACTCAAGTACAAGTAAAAGTACTACAGTCAGATGTCTACTTAAGTAAAAGTACTAAAGTACTTGTTTTTAAAAGTACTTGAGTATCAAGAGTACAAGAGTACATTTTCTAAATATTGCATTACTACTGCCACAGTGCTTACATTGGTAAACACAGCAAACACTTAAAGCAAAAACTATCATTAACTTGTTAAGAAAATTGAAATAGTCTGGCGAGGTCGGGCCACGGCTTGGCACATTCCCGGGATGCGATATTGTTTTTCCCAGGATGGTAGGGGAAGACTCATGAATATTCATTAGGGAAGTCATCCCTGATTGGTCTGATGACCTACCCCTAACCCCACCCCTAAACCTACCCGTCACTGGGGGTCTTATGACCTCCCTAACCCCGCCCCTAAACCTACCCGTCACTGGGGTTAAGACCAATCAGGGATGACTTCCCTAATGAATATTCATGAGTCTTCCCCTACCATCCTGAGAAAAAAAATATCGCTCCCGGGATGGACCTGCTGCGTCTTCATCCATTGTTTCGTCCCTTATCTAAATCTGACCATGGAGTTGACTTTGGCGGAAAGCTGAAGGTGATTGCTGATAGGCTGTCCCAATCAGTGGCGCCTGCACAATCCAATCACGTTTGAGAGGGTTTCCGAGATGTTTCTTTTTTCCTTTTTTTTTTTATATTTTTTTTTTAAAAAGTAGTAACGGGTACTCACAGTTATGGATAGAAATGTAGTGGAGTAAAGAGTACAATATTTGCCTCTCAAATGTACTTGAGTAAAGTCATGAGTACTCCCAAAAAATGATACTCGAGATCCCTCAAAATTGTACTTAAGTACTGTACTCAAGTAAATGTACTCAGTTACTGTCCGGCTCTGTATATAATACATTGCCAGCGCAGTAAAACACACAATACACACATGGTATATTCATAATCAGTAAAAGCTGACCTCATGGAGTGTTGCCTCTCAGTCAGTGGATCTTGTTTTAATGATTTCCACTGGAATATTCCCTCTAAACTCTTGCTTCAGTGTTTTAGTGTGACGTGTTCTTCATCAGATGAGTGCTGGTCTTCTCTCTCTCTCTCCGTGTCCCTGGTCAACCCCAGTGTGTGTGTGTCATGTCTCTGACTGTGTGTGTTTCTCTTCTCCTCTTCTGTCTCTGTCCTCCGCTGTGTTAGACGGCTCTAGTCCAGTCAGTCTCTCAGAGGCTCCCGCTGTGGCCCCGCTCAGGGCCCAGGGGCCCGTGTCTCTCGCGCTGGTGTGTTGGTATCGTGTCCAAAGCCTCTCCTTTAGCGAATCCTGCAGGAGTAGAGAGGTAAAACATGGACCGCTTCACTCGCGCATTCAGAAGAGTTAAAGATGCGACAGAGCGACGGGTCGGTTGTTTGTGAAGATAAACCGCCTGTTTAATGGCATTTTTAACCGAAGTCGCGTTTAAGTTTCTTAACAAAGGGCAAGAGCTCGGGCCGTCCTCAAACATGTGTTGTTATTGTGAACTAAAACTATTAAAAATCATTTTCGGTAATCAAAATAAATCTGAAATAAAATAAAATACAAATATTCAATCAGAAACTGAAACTTAAATGAAAATTAGAATGTACTTAAATTATTAAAACTTAAATAAGTTATATAAGAAAATCATTAAAGTTATAAGATTTTTTTTAAATAATTATATAAATTATAAGCAAATTAAAATATGAAAAAAAAATGGCAAATGCATTTTACAACATTTATAATATAATACATTTTGGATAGTAGTATATTCACTACAAAAACTTATTTTACTAAATATTTACTAACTAACAGTAACTATTTTACTGTATAATGATTTTTATACATATAATAAATTATATATAGTGTATATATATATATATATATATATATATATATATATTTTTTTTTTTTTTTTTTTATATATATATTTATATATTAATTGTTTTATTTGTTTCTGTAAAAATGTAAGTGAAAAAATAAAAATAGACTGCACTATTATTTTCCAAGCAAAAAAATTAGAATAATTATACATGGGCAACTAACTGAAATAAAATAAGTTGAAGCACATAAATTACTAAAACTAAACCAAAATTAAATGAAAAAGAAAAGGAAAAAGTGAAACCTGAAAAAAGAAGAAGCCATTTTTAAAGTAATAATACTATAATAGGATTTTAAAATACTTAAATGAGTCCGTTTTGTCTAATAGTGGATTGTAAATTCCAGTAGTGTCACACAATCAATGATTTCTGTGTTTCACGTTAATATCATCACCGCCGCTGCTTGAACAGCCTGAGCTGGACTTTCTACTTTGCACATACAGTATAATAACTGATATAAATATAGTTAATGACTAACTCTTAGTCGTCCCTCTGAACACTGACTGTACTTGGGGTTGTGATGGTGTTTGTTCGCTTCACTTCAGTGTGTTTCTCTCGTGTTGAATGTGTCTTTCACTGACAGCACAAACGTAACGACATGTCAGTTTCAGACGGACATTCATACAGGACTCACAATGATGACAATCAAAAGAAGCTAGATTGGTAAAATAAAGGTAAAAATAAAATTAACTTGACATGGCATCTTAAAAATGCAGCGTTCGTGTCAAGATATGCTGAATAAACTACAAGGCATACAAAGCAGTTTTATAAATGAAAAATAAAAGTGAACTGAATCCTGTATGAATGGACACTTTTCTCTATTCAGATGTTGAATATTCAAGATTCAGCTCTATTTAGAGGAAGACGTGTCCTTGACATTAACATGGTGACACTTTGTGCTGTCGGTCTCATGCCTTGAGTCCAAAATATACAAAATATTATAGTCAAGTCAAGTGAGTAAAAATTGCTTTTGGAAAATAAAAACCAAACGACTGGCCTGATGTCCTCTAACATGCAATTTTTGAAATTGTGAATATATTGTGATTTAAACCATGCATAATGTTAAAATTAGGAATTTTAACATTATGCATGGTTTAAATCACAATTATAATCATGCATAATGTTAAAATTAGGAATTTTAACGCAATGCATTATTTAAATATCTTATATCGTGATTTCAATCATGCATAATGTTAAAATTAGGAATTTTAACATTATGCATGATTGAAATCACGATATAAGATATTTAAATAATGCATTGCGTTAAAATTCCTAATTTTAACATTATGCATGATTTAAAGGGACAGTGCACCTTTTTTTTTTTTTTTTTTTTTTTTTTTTTTAAACCCTCATGTTGTTTCTTCTGCTGAACACAAAAGATGATATTTTGAAGAATGGCAACTGTTTGACAGATCATATTAACTATCCTATTAAGCTTATTACATCACAATTGTATCTCTCGTACTGTATATTGTGATTTAAATAATGCATTATGTTTTAAGAGATTCAAGTAAATCAAATATATTTGATTACTAAACTAAATGTTATAATATGTACTTTGAAAAACTTGATATATTATTAAATAAATACATTTAATAATATCCTCCTGAGACCCAGAAAAAAAAATATTTTTTGAATTTAGTTTTTTTTCATGTCATCACATTGTTTAGAGCATAAGAAACAAATGGTAAAAAAACAGTTTTTGAAAAATGATATTTTATTCATATGTTTTGCTATATCCTCTGTAGTGGACACCAGGACTCAGTTTTGAAATTATATGTATAGGCAAAAACAATGGGATTTTTTTTTTTTTTCAATCACCAATAAATGTTGGGGTTTCAGGATTTATTTTAACTAACATTTGTATAAAGATGATTCTCAACTATGTTATGAAATATAAAACGGAATGAATTGATGCACCATTTTACTTTATGCAATATGTGGGTAAAATGGCCATAAATTAATATTCCCATTCAATGCAATGTATCTATACACTGTATCTAATGTGCACATTAATGTGTTCTTAGAGCAACATTTAATGAAAAAAAGAAGTGTAATAATTGGAGTAATAATTAGCAACATTTTATTAATAATATCTAATATTTCATAGGAATATTGATGTATAACTTATTTCCATATTCACTTGTTGTGTCTCCTAAAATGCCTGATAAATATGATGTAAGTCCTGATGTCCTCTACAGTGGACATGTATGAAATCAACGTATAAAACTGGAACAATGTAAACATGTATAAAATGTATCAATTTTAAAGACCAAGGAGTTGTTTTCATGGTGAAACCTGCAAACATGGTGTCTCTGAAAAGCCCTGAATGTGCTCTTTACAGGACACCCAGATTGTGACATGTATGGTGTCAGAGAAATTCACTAAAATATAATGTCCACTACAGTGGACAAAAGTCTATTCCTGGGTCCCCGGAGGATATAAGTCCTATTAATAAGTTAGCTAATCAGATGAGAACTGAACTAGGCTTTTCTGCAGAGATGCTTCAATAGATGAACTGAACTCATTTCATATTTGATGATCTTTACACAGTTATTGAACGAAACTGAATCAACACTTCATCTGAACAATGACACTGTTTTCTTTTTTAGAGCCGCTTTACAGCCGAATTGAACCCCGTTTACATCACTGAATTATTATTTTCCTGTTATCCCTGTAAAGCTGCTTTGAAACGATCTGTATTGTATAAAGCGCTATAGAAATAAAGGAGACTTGACTTGTAGATTTTGGACCCTGGTTGAGTGTGAAGCGTCTTCTCTCTGTTTTCTCATTGGCTCATTGCTCTTTATTGTCCAGAATCAGTTGTCTGGGAATCTCCTGAGGAAGTTCAAGAACAGCAACGGTTGGCAGAAGTTATGGGTGGTCTTCACCAACTTCAGCCTGTTCTTCTACAAAACACACCAGGTGAGACGTGCGCACATTTTCGCATGACTTTTAATGGAGTATTTGTGCCGTGATTGATGTGGAAGTGTGTTTGCAGGATGAGTTTCCTCTGGCCAGTCTTCCTCTGCTGGGATACTCCATCACCATTCCCTCAGAGTCGGAGAACATCCATAAAGACTACGTCTTCAAGCTGCATTTCAAATCACACGTCTACTATTTCAGATCCGAGAGCGAGTACACGTTTGAGAGGTGCGTACGGGATCTCCGATGAACCAGAGCACTATAGTGTGTTCCTGGAATAAGAATACTTTATTGCAAAGACATATTGCACAATTATATTATTTGGGGATGCATGATATATTGGCCGCCATATCAGCCGATATATGTTCATTTTTAATGTTATTAGTAAGAAAATTCGGCCAATATCTTAAGCCGATAAATAATGGATTATTTCATTCAGTTCACCATTGAATTGCTTGAAATATGATTGGAATCACTTCGAAAAGGAAAATGCAGTTCAGTGCAACATGTGCAGCGCAAATCTGTCATAAAATTATAATGAGAACACTACTGAAAGGAGCTTTGTTGAAGTGCTTGGCTTTTACCACTTTCGTGTTTGTAATCAGGCTCTCAAAAATTCAGATTTAGATTTATCAGCCGATATATCGGCTTTCAAATATAAGGAATTATTATTGGTTATCATTTTCAGATCTGTGCATCCCTAATATTATTTACAGAATAGTACTAAAAAATTTTAAATAGATAAGTAAAACTATGTAAAATATCTCAAATTAAAAGCAAACAGTGCATCTATTTATTTTATATTATGTTTCTGTAACAAAATGTTATACTTTTTTTTTGGTAGCATGTTTCCATAATAAAATACTCTATTACAGAAACATGCTACAAAAAATAAATTATTTACAGAAAAGTGCTATAAAAAAAATGGATACAACCAAATAGATGAGTAAAACAATACATATGTAAATATACATATATGTAAATACATATATAATATGTATGTAAATATATATATAATACGTATGTAAATATA
Source organism: Vimba vimba (assembly GCA_022828995.1). Classification (NCBI taxonomy): domain Eukaryota; kingdom Metazoa; phylum Chordata; class Actinopteri; order Cypriniformes; family Leuciscidae; genus Vimba; species Vimba vimba. Next base: position 47,327,546 of record CM040819.1, on the reverse strand, counting down.
TATATATATATATATATATATATATGTAAATATATATACATATATGTATATATATTATATATATATATATATATATATATATATATATATATATATAAATAAATATATATAAATAAATAAATAAATAAATAAATATGTATTTATTCATTTATATTTATTTATATATATGTATATATATATATATATATATATATATATATATATATATATATTTATATATATATTTATATATATTTATATTTACATGCATATTATATATATATTTACATACATATTATATATGTATTTACATATACATATATATATTACATATATTATACAGACAGATAGATGGTCCATCTGAACACTGGGTATTGAATGTCATCAACTTCATTGCATTTTTTGATACATTATTGTGCATTATTACTCCAGTCCTGAATCATGTTCCTGTCATGTGATCTGTAGGTGGATGGAGGTGATCCGCAGTGCAACATGCTCGTCCAATCACATCCGCTCCTTCAGCCGCAAAGATCCACATCCCTACTGACCAAAGACACACACACACACACACACACAATTCTCAATCAGGTTCTCCCAACACACACTAACATATTTCTTATGAGGGTTTGAGTGGGAATTGTTTCGTGTGCTATATCGTCGTTTCACTCTATAGAAGATTCAGCCTTTGAATGGGTTCAGATGTGAAGTTTTGTGAGTCGTGAGAATATCGAGGTCAGTGGAAAAGTCCAGGAAATATTACTATCATCAACATCACACGGTGGAGAGATCAGCAGGAAAAAGCCAGTTTTGAAACACTTCCAGTTTTAAATGTGCAGAAAGACACGATATCCTCGTTAGGAAACAACAGTCATGAAATCATGAAACGCAACTAATGAGTGTAAATTGTTCGTAAAATTCACAAGAATGCTTTCAGGAATGTTTTTTTTTTATTGAATACAGTGGGTATATGTGATGATTTATTCTGAAGGATGTTTTTGCGAATGTTTTATTGATTTGTACGTGACGGTTTATGTGCGAGTGCTTTTATAAATGGTTTATTGGGTGCTATTGTGTATGTGAGACCGGGTTTATTGAATTGAATGCGATGGTTTACTCTGAGAAGTGTTTTACGAACAATTTACAAATGAAATTCTTCTGCTCGTCTTTCATGAACTAAATGCTGGTAAAAGTAAACTGAGAAATTTTCAATGACATTTTTAATCTTGGGACAGTTTTTAACTGTAGTAACACCACAGCTTTTAATAATGATGTTTATTGACGCCTTCTGTCTACATTTCAGTGAAACAGACACACACACACACAAAAAAAAAAACTGGCGAAAGATGTTCAGGTAATTTTCACCCCGAAATCCAAAGGAAAGAAATTAAGCTTTTTGTTTGCATGAAGAAAATAAAGTCTATTTTTAGGACCATTAAGTTTATTTTTTATTGCATTTTCATGACAATTTGCCCTGAAATTTGCATTATTATTATATAGGCTATTAGTACAATAGCTAGTTTAGTTGGATAAATTTGTTGTTGAATTTATACTGATTTTTATTCAAATAAAACTCAATGATTTTCATTACTGTATTACATTAGGAATTTTGGGAAAAACGTGTCATGAAAAATCTTATTGCTCCTAAAAATATGCTTGATTTGATGCAAAATAAAATGTGACTCGAGTTTCTGGGTGAAGTGACCCGGTCTATGCACAAGCTGGATTTGTAATGTTCTCATCATCTCTGCTGGCCTGAGACTACGGCACACGCTGCCTTCCAAACTCTCTTTTGTAGGACGTTTTTATACAAGTTTTGATACTAACTGTGAACCACTCCACACTCGTTAATGAGGGAACGCCACACAATCCCTCATCGTTAGCCATTATTCTGTCATGGTGCAAGAAAAGAAAAGTCTTTCTCTGAAGGAAGCAGCTGCCTTTTGTCTAAATGCTTGAGTGCCAAAATTCTTCTTTAATCTTTTTTTAAGCATTTTAATTCTTTCTTAATGCATATAAATATATATATATTAAAAAACCCAATATGGATTATGTTGGCAGATATGTATGGTTGACAGTGCGTGAATATGTTCAGAATAAACAAATCCATATATATATATGGCATGTGGTGCATTTGTTGTTATTTACATTGATTTTCTAAAACAAAACAAAAATGAAAACATTTTGAATTTATTCATTTTATTTTTAAAGTGTAATTTAGAAAACTCATCTACAGCATATGTACAGATACACCTGATATCTAGACATACAAGGAGTGTTTTTATATTATATGTTGTGCACTACACATTTATTCAAGATTCCATAATTTTATATATATTTCTTAGATTGTTCCCATTTCTTTTTACAGCTGAATCATCCTTTGAATATTTAAATCTGCCCTGTAATCATGGTCATATTTTAGTGTTGAAGTACCATATAAACCTTGGTGCTGTTCAACAATCATATTTATATTCTACAGCACTTAATTAATAATGTCATGATCTGATACCACATTAACACCCAGGGGCCTAAAATTAAACGTACTTACTAAATTAACTTATCAGATTGCCAGTGATAGTTTTAAGAGTAAACGTAAAGCACACAGATTTGAATGACAGTGTCTACAGAAATGATCACATCTTCTAATAACATTTTACATAGCGGTTAATATACAGTCCAAGTTGATATAGATTTCAGGATTTTGTTTTCTCTCTCCAAATCTATATTCGGTAATTCCTCATTAATTTGCTAAAATATCTGGAAGCAAAATTGCAACGTCACCATGTGAAACTCTGTTATGATTGGAAGATTTCCTGAGAAATGTGAATATATGAGGACCAAAAACTAATACTCTTTCATAATAGGCTACATTTTAAACTTTTTTTTTTTTTTTTTTTTTGCTAAAACGGCTGAATAATTTCACTGTCATAACGGAACAAAAAATATATTCAAATAAACAATGCTCTACACGCTCTCTTTGTTGTAAAATGCTTGAATGGTAAATTAAATTCACGTGACACTGGCAGGTGTGGTAAAACCCTGGTAAATGTTACTCCAGCAGTTTCTCAGGGCATCTGTCTTCACGACTCACAAAGTGCAGCCCGTGATCTCCGTAAGCATCATAACTCTCATATGTTGGTTTTTGGAGCCACTCTGGTTTATATTTTTCTGTGCTGTACACAAAGGCCTCGACGCTACTTCCAGCCTCCAGTGTGTGTTCTCCTCCACCGGGCCCGTCCTGCACCTCCAGCCGGATGAGTCTGCGCTGGTACACCTGTGGACAACTTTCAAACTCGTCCAGGAACTCCAGCATCTTCTCGTCCACTCTGTAGATCTCTCCGTGAACGCGCTGACCCGTCCCGGGGACGTTCAGGAGGAAGGGGATGTTGTGTTCGGTTGCGATCACGAGCGGGTATCGCTCCACGGTGCGAGCGTGAGCCACGAACTCGGCCTGACCGTTGGCATGATCCTTAATCCTGAAGTGGTTGGGCTGGCCTTTCTTTAGCGTCCCGTACACGAAGACTTCAGCCATGTGCACCGTGGGAAAGACACTAACAATGATCTGTGGGTGAAAGAGACACTTCATTATGATTCAAAATCTGATAAAGCCATCTATAAATGTATTATAAATGATTTTGGTTGGTTTTTCGGACTGGTTACTCAGTGATCTGTGGAGAAGACAAATAAATTGAGCTTGAATGACATTTTATATTCCTAGCAATTAAAGGGGACCTATTATGCCCCTTTTTACAAGATGTAATATAAGTCTCAGGTGTCCCAGCATGTGTCTGTGAAGTTTCGGCTCAAATGACCCCACAGATCATTCATTACACACGCTGTAAATTATGAAGGTAAAAGAGTAGCAAAACTAGCACGTAGATGCAGAGGTGGACAAAGCACACAACTTCCTTACTTGAGTGAAGGTACAGATACTACTGGTAAAATATTACTCTGTTACAAGTAAAAGTTGTAAAGACTGATTTTTACTTAAGTAAAAGTACAGAAGTACTCGTTTTTAAAAGTACTCAAGTATCAAAAGTAAAAAGTAAATGTCAATGCATTGTCTTATTATTGTTGCATTGTTGTATGTAACACTTACAGTGCCTTATGCCTCTGAATCTATGGCTACCCTCATATCATTATCAAATGTATTTCTAGAACACAGTTCCAGTAGTGGGATTGAATGTGAGATTGAATAAGTCACTCAATAACGTCCACAATGGTTTCCGACACCCAAATGGCTGTTCCCTCAAATATTACCCCTATTTAAAGTTTTTTGGCTTTTAGTATGAATATGTCAGCCTTACTGTTATCTATAAGCTAGTGTGCTCCAAAATAATGACAAAATTTGCATTTAGGAGACCAAACTCAACGGTGAAAATGAAAATCAGGTTGATGATGTCGGGATCAGACGTCAACCCGACTTTCATTTCCAACCAAAATGCAACCAAAATAATCCCCTGACTGACGTTACTACTTTCTACTCAAGGACCGTAGAAATGTAGTGGAGTAAAAAGCAGAGGCGGACAGAGTACACAGCTTCATTACTTGAGTAAAAGTACAGATACCCCTTGCTAAATTTTACTCAAGTACAAGTAAAAGTACTACAGTCAGATGTCTACTTAAGTAAAAGTACTAAAGTACTTGTTTTTAAAAGTACTTGAGTATCAAGAGTACAAGAGTAAATTTTCTAAATATTGCATTACTACTGCCACAGTGCTTACATTGGTAAACACACCAAACACTTGAAGCGAAAACTATCATTAACTTGTTAAGAAAATTGAAATAGTCTGGCGAGGTCGGGCCACAGCTTGGCACATTCCCCGGGATGATATATTTTTTTCCCCAGGATGGTAGGGGAAGACTCATGAAAATTCATTACGGAAGTCATCCATCCCTAACCCGCCCCTAAACCTACCCGTCACTGGGGGTCTTATGACCTCCCTAACCCCGCCCCTAAACCTACCCGTCACTGGGGTTAAGACCAATCAGGGATGACTTCCCTAATGAATATTCATGAGTCTTCCCCTACCATCCTGGGAAAAAAAATATCGCTCCCGGGAAGGACCTGCTGCGTCTTCATCCATGGTTTCGTCTCTTATCTAAATCTGACCATGGAGTTGACTTTGGCGGAAAGCTGAAGGTGATTGCTGATAGGCTGTCCCAATCAGTGGCGCCTGCACAATCCAATCACGTTTGAGAGGGAAAAAACAAATTGAGGGTTTCCGAGATGTTTCTTTTTTCCTTTTTTTTTTTTTTTTTTAGAAGAAGTAACGGGTACTCACAGTTATGGATAGAAATGTAGTGGAGTAAAGAGTACAATATTTGCCTCTCAAATGTACTTGAGTAAAGTCATGAGTACTCCCCAAAAATGATACTCGAGTAAAGTACAGATCCCTCAAAATTGTACTTAAGTACTGTACTCAAGTAAATGTACTCCATTACTGTCCGGCTCTGGTAAAAAGTATGATATTTGTCTTTCAAATGTAGTGAAGTTAAAGTAAAAAGTTTCAAGAAAAAATAATACTTAAGTACAGTACTCAAATGCACTTTGTTACTGTCCACCTCTGCGTAGATGTGAATTTGAGAACTTGTACAATAAATATTTGTACTTGTACGTGAACATTTACACTCACAGCTCCAATGTGAAGACCTGTAAAATAAAAATCTGAAGTTGAATGTTGAAATTTGCACTCGCAGACAATAGTCACAATTCTATTATTATTCTGTATTCTGAATTTGATTCTGTTTTGATATTATTCTGTATTCTGAATTTGAAGCTGCAGACAAGTAGTCACAAATGTGTAAAATGCCATTCACAGAAATACAATGACAGTCACAAACTTGTAATATATATTTGCATTTAATCTTACATTAACATTCGCAGTACAACCTCAATTAGGCACTTGCAACAACTTCTCAAATCTGTCACTGCAATTTCAAATTTCGTGCCTTGACTTTTGCTACTCTTTTCGCGATTATAGATGCAAAACTAACTTGTACACTGTAACACTGCCACCAAGCAGTGATGCACTTCATCAGCACCTCCATCAAGTAGCTTATCAGGTAAGACAACTTTGCATAGTTTCTCTTTAGAGTGGACATGTATGGGGCAATACACTTCTCAAAGACCATGCAACAGTATCGCCGTCTCTATGGGGATGGCAGCAGGATTCCCCAGACTCTCCACCAACTCCTGTCTACACTACAACTGCCATTATTTCAAAGGACTTGCTAGAACTTGTCATTTGCAAGTGTAAGACTGACTGTAAGGCACCTTGCAAATGCTGCATGCAGAGGCTGCCTTGCATGTCTCTCTGTGGATGTCGTGGCTCATGTTCCCACAGTTAGTGGAGTGGCTAAGTGCTTATGTTTGTCAGAATCGTTCAGTTTATGATACAAGCGTGAAAATTGGCATGAGCAGTCTCCATGGGTCACTTGACAAGAAAATTGTCCGAGCCACTTGAAATTTCAAGATGGCGGCCATTTTTCAAGATGGCCGACACCTTAGTGGAGCAGCTAAGTGATATAGTGGTTTATTTGGTGATACAAGCATGAAAATTGGCATGAGCAGTCTCTGTGGGTCACTTGACAATAAGCCACCTACAGCTACTTGAAATTTCAAGATGGCGGCCATTTTTAAAGATGGCCACCACCTTAGTGGAGCAATTAGGCTTAAGAAATCCTTTAGTTGGTGATACAACCATGAAAATTGCCATGAGCCTAATTGCTCCACTAAGGTGGTGGCCATCCTGAAAAATGGCCGCCATCTTGAAATTTCAAGTAGCTGTGGGTGACTTATTGTCTAGTGACCATCAGAGACTGCTCATGCCAATTTTCATGCTTGTATCACCAAATAAACCACTATATCACTTAACTGCTCCACTAAGGTGTCGGCCATCTTGAAAAATGAAAAATCTTGAAATTTCAAGTGGCTCGGACAATTTTCTTGTCAAGTGACCCATGGAGACTGCTCATGCTAATTTTCACGCTTGTATCATAAACTGAACGATTATATCACTTAGCCACTCCACTAAGTGGTGCAGACATCTAAATATATAAAAAAAATCATCTTAGTGATGTATTTACACTAAACTATTAGTCTTCATCACTAGAATATTGTAGGTATGGCATTGCCTACTTATAAACTGTGAACATAGTTATGAACTTGTTGTCTCACTAATCAGTTCCTTTGCACCCCTAATACACATATTCAACACTTTAAGTTGTTATTTACTAAATTATTATTAAGTTGTGAATGGACTGTGTGTTTGGCATGCGTTTTTTAATAAAAAATTGCATACTTCACCTCCAATTGTCATGGTAAGGACACCATTATTGTTTTTTAGTCTTGGAACCTATTTTATTGGACTCCTTGACCCCAAAAATGTACACGTTGATACCAAATTTGTCATTATAGCTATAACAGAAGCAAAGATATGGGCCTCTCAAGTATGGTCGGCGGCCATTTTTAAAAAAATGTGCGTACAAAATGTGATCTCACTTGTGTCTTAGGATAAATGTATTTCTATGGCCCTAAGGTACTTCCATACCAAAGGGGACCTTTGCATCATGACTTGAAGTCAAAAATCACTTAACCTCCCTACTATTGTGCACGTGCAACTCAGTGGCGGCGAGAGAGAGGGGGAGGGGGATATTAAAAGAAATAAATTATACTATCAAACTCAGTATTACAGACACCATACTAATAATGCATACTACAGAAAAGCAGATGAGCACAGAATATGAACGCGTTTAATTGTACGTTAAGCATATTCCTCACACAGAAAACGCTTAATGAGGCATATGGACCAACAGTTATAAAAAACAAACAAACACACAATTCGTTATACATTATTAATAAAACAGGCAGCAGGTTTATTTGTACTGAACAAAAATGTGCTTTCTTTCGTCATATTCTGTGCTAATCTGCTTTTCTGTAGTATGCATTATTAGCCATGAAATGTTACTTTTTATTAGATATGAAATATTTAATACATTAAAAACTGGATAAATGTGTTTGTTCAAGTAAATTGATGTTTTCAATAAATACATTTCTTTTTTTTCTACGTGAAAAAGTCCATTGTGGTACAGTGTTGCCTTGAGGCAACACACTTTTAAAAATTAAATAATTTTTAAATTAATTAAAATGTTTAATTTTAAGCAGAAAAAAACACCACAAACATTTTTTTTCCTCATTGATAAAGTGCATAATAAAATCATGCAAAAATGCAGATATGTTTAGATAATTCTAAACCTTTTCCTAAAACTTGAATGGAAAGGGGGTTTTGTCCTGTAGTAGGGGAGAGCAGGGGCGAAAGTACCATTTTTCAGAAAAACTTAATTTGAAAAGATGATATTTTAGACAGAGATATATTTTTGCTGTGGTCAGACACTTACAAGTGTGGTCTATCAATAGCAGGTGGTATTTTGAAAAAATGTAGAAGGACTTCAGTATAATTTCACTTTGAACTTAAGACTGCTTATGTTACTTTCGACCCCGGCAGCTGGGACGAAAGTAACACACAGGTGGGTCAAAAGTAACACAACAATATACAAGCTAGATTTTTTGTGTTACTCTTGTTTTTTTTGTTTTTGTTATTATCCTAAATATACCTGAGTATATGACCTTGTTAACATGTAACTGCAAACATATTTTGGCCTTTATATAAGCAAAAAATTGTTAATTTAAATTTTCATTTTAAATTTCAGTTTCATCAATGTTTCAAATAACCCAACAGTACAAACTTGAATTGTTTAAAATCTTTTTTTTTTATTGGCAATGTCAATCTATTTTATAAAATGTGTTTTCAACATGAACAATATGAAAATAAAATTAAATTAACATAATATAAATTCTCAACATAATGTAACAATAGGCATGTTTCCATCAAGCTGTTTTTTATGCATAGATTTAAAATCTGCATAAAACATCTGGATGGAAACCCTGCAAATCCATAGGTGGAGGTGGAAAAGCTATAAGGTATGGCTAAAACCTAAATGTGACTAGGGTAAATGGAAACAGATTGAGTGTAAAAAAAATGGTGACACAGAAATCAGCTGATTTAAATGTGAACGCCCTCTCATAAACATCTGGCTGAATCAGACCTCTATCTGTCTTACTGACCCTCACTTTTGCCATATTCTGTTAGTATAATATGGCATAAACATGTTTTAATAAATGCTGCAACACAGAGAAAGTTACCACATTAGCAGCGCGACAAAATAAACACTTGTTTTCACTATAGAGGGACAAAAGTAACAAGTGTTACTTTCGTCCCGACAGGAACTCCGGACATTTAAACCCGATTTACTTTTATACTGAAAAACTCTGACAAGGCAAACTTCAGGATGTGTTACAGCACTTAATAACCTGTAGATTGATCATTACTTTGTGACATGAAACTAAAAACACAACTTGTAATTAGAAAAAAAAGTACCGCTTCAGTAATTTACTTATCGCAATCGAAAACTGCTTACCGGACCTAACCGCGGGAAACGATGACGAAATCGCGTGATATTTGGCAGCTCCGTCAATGGTTGCGTACTAAACGTGCCGTCATAGCTTGAAAAGCTAATATAGTCAGGGCTCTGAGAAAATTGCTTTGTTACTTTCGTCCCGCGTTACTTTCGCCCCGGTTCTCCCCTACGGAAACCAAGTTGTCATAATCTCCATTTAAAACTGAAGATGATCAGACATTACTGCAGTTTAGATGAAAACTGAATGACAAACAAAACAAAATGTCTCTCATGTAAACACTTCACCTTATTCTCCATCCAATACACATCTAAACGAGAAGAAAAATGTCTTTCTTACCGACAATAATCCAAATCCTTTCATTTACAGACCAAACTGTGATTTTGATTGAACGTTGGAGGAACAGGTTTATCAACTGAACTGCTGACAGCCGACAGCATATATATCATATATAAACGCTAGATGTCTTATGGCGCAGTCACTTCCGGCATCACCGTTCGGCCATCTTGTCTCAGTGAAGCTGTGAATTAAGGTGAATGATCAGCACGCACACAAATCCTCTTATCTCGCTGAAATCTTGACGGATTTACAAACGGTTTGGTTTCTTACAAACGTTATTAACGTGGCTATAATTCAGAATGCTTGAACATGTATGTTATAATTTTTCATATGTATGCAGTATATGTATGCAGTGTCATAACTACATCTCTGACGTTTATAACAAACCAAACCGTTTGAAAATCGGTAGAAAATTGAGCAAGTTATGGTTATTTAAAAGTACATGCACCATTAAACAAGTGAGCGAGAACACTGTGGCAAGATGGCCGCCACGTGCGGACGTCGACCTCCATTGGCCAGCAGCGCGCACGAGACATCTAGCCTTTATGGCCCTGTCCCAAATGGCGCACTTCATGCGGACTTTCGGTCTCGTGGACTTGAATTGCGCGTGCTCGCTGAGTCTACGAGTCCGTAGACTGTCCCATTCAGCATTTTACCGCTCTGAAGTGTGCTCAGCAGCGCCCCCTTTGTACCCTTGAAGCGGTCTTCCGCGAAGCCCGCATAGAAGCAGGCTTCACGCACTTTAACTACCCAGGAATCCTTGCGAAAGGCCAATCACACAACGGATGGGAGGAGATTTCACTCACGGATAATTGTTGACATGGCTGAGAAGAAAATATTACAGTTTTTATGACCTAAATGTACATTTTACCAGTTGTTCCCTACAGTTTATACAAACATTATGGTCATCGACCAGTGGTTGATGTCTCAAACATAATAATAGTGCGTTGAATAATACGATCACATTATGATTCATTAAATAAATAGAACCGAATATCAGGGCTTTACTGAGTCATATGTAAACATAGTATGAATATTGAAACCTGTAAATTCATCTGAAACTCATGCACATTTTCATTATGTTTTAAAATTGCAATCTTAGTTCAAATGTAACATTATGTATTATTATGTACAACTGTATACATCATTTAAATAAGCATGATATATCTATTGTCTAATGCCCAGGTGATATGCACAATATCAAAATATAGAACTGTAAAATTAGGCTGTGTAGTGGACGTGGAGATGAGACGCTGGAGCGCAAAAAATGTGATTTCTCCTGTCCAACAACAACCAGACCTGTAATATTTCTGTCAGTAAGGTTATTTTTCACTCTGATGTCTCTGAAAATAAAAAGCTAGATGATAGCCTATATAAACTTTTTCTGTACGATGGGTAAATATCATATTCACAAAGCAATATACCTTAAATTCAAACCTAGTTGCAAATTTTTTGCTTATGATTTACAGTTATTCTTCACTTCAAAAAATCCCCTCCAATAAAAGAGCTTCGAAAATATCCTGTATTATAGTTTTATATAAATTGTAAAAATATTTTATTTACTGTTATTATTTACTTTCATTTTCTCTGTATCCCCACATGTTCATGTTCATTGTTTTGTATTATTTCCATTGTAATGATATATATTGTAATGCAAAAAAAAAAAAAACAGGCCGTTATTTCCGGCGTGACGATCGATTCTGTCCCAAAAATACCTCTCAATGCGCCCTCGTGGACTCGCGCCAAGGGCCCTATAGGTCTGCACTACATGACGTCATCAAAGTGTGGACTCTGAGGAAGTCCACAAGTCCGGAGTGTGCCATTTGGGACAGGGCCTATATATGTTCTCTATGGCCGACAGTGTGTGTTCGCTACTTCCGCCTTCCATATTGTTGTATGTTAAGGGCGGTATTGGGTTTGTCCGCAAGGGGCGGTGGCGCACTGTGTTTGTGGGCTGTTCCACTGTTAAAAGCAGAGAAGAACGCGCAGTGTGGTTGTGCTCATAGACATAATAAATACTTATTATAATAAAATACTCTATTACAGAAACATTGTACAAAAATTATACTATTTACAGAAAAGTGCTACAAAAAATGGATAAAACAAAATAGATGAGTAAAACAATACAACATATGTCAAATTAAACCCAATATGGATTATGTTGGCAGATATGTGTTTGACAGTGCGTGAATATGTTCAGAATAAACAAATCCATATATATATGACATGCTGCATTTGTTGTCATTTACATTGATTTTCTAAAACAACAAAAATGAAAATATTTTGAATTTACTGATTTTATTTTTAAAGTGTAATTTAGAAAACTCATCTACAGCATATGTACAGATATTTTTTATAGTCTATGGTACAGATACACCTGATATCTAGACATACAAGGAGTGTTTTTATATTACATGTAGAGCACATGAATTAAACCACCACAACCTCACACTGTACACTGTTTATACAGGTTTAATTTGGTAAGCATTAGCATATTTAATCAAAGGTAGGAAGAATGGCACGCTTACAGGCGAGCACTCAGATAAGTAGTTAACTTAATACCAAATACACCCTCAAGCAAAGGCATATTTTTAGTAGGGTAACCACCAACCCATATTTGAAGACAGAAAACCCACCACAATACTGTTTTACACCATAGCAAGTAAGTTTGAAAAGATTTAGCTTTTATCACCAGATTTGTATTTTCACTAGCTTTCAGTACTAAATAAAATGTAAAGAAATGATCAGATCTTCTAATAACATTTTACATAGCAGATAATATACAGTACCGTCAGAAGTTGATATAGATTTCAGGATTTTTTTTTTCTCCCTCAATAATTTGCTAAAATATCTGGAAACAAAATTGCAACGTCACCATGTGAAACTCTGTTATGACTGTCAGATTCCCTGAGAAATGTGAATAATGACCAAAACCACTCAAAAACTAATACCGGTATTTCCTAATATTATTTTTTTCCTTAAAACAAAAACAAAACATTTGAAAAAAAAATGTGTGTGTGTGTGTGTGTGTGTGTTGCAAACAGCAGAAATAAAGCTGTAGGAAACTTAGCTCTTCAAAATAAAATAAATAAATAAAATGGCCCATTCAGAGATTCAATACATTTGTCACTGGACATATGCAAGGAAATAAAACTGTCATGACAGGACAGAAAAATATCTTTTTTTAAAAACAATGCACTACACCGTTTTGTTGTAAAATGCCTGAATGGTAAATTAAATTAAGTAAATGAAATACACGTGACAATGGCAGGTGTGGTAAAACCCTGGTAAGTGTTACTCCAGCAGTTTCTCAGGTCATCCGTCTTCACTATAGTGCAGCCCGTGATCACCTTTAGCATCATAACTCTCATATGTTGGTTTTTGGAGCCACTCTGGTTCATATGTTTCTGTGCTGTACACAAAGGCCTCGACGCTACTTCCAGCCTCCAGTGTGTGTTCTCCTCCACCGGGCCCGTCCTGCACCTCCAGCCGGATGAGTCTGCGCTGGTACATCTCTGGACACTCTTGAAACTCGTCCAGGAACTTCAGCATCTGCTCGTCCACTCTGTAGATCTCTCTGTGAACGCGCTGACCCGTCCCGGGGGCGTTCAGGAGGAAGGGTAAGTTGTCTTTGGTTGCGATCACGAGTGGGTATCGCTCCACGGTGCGAGCGTGAGCCACGAACTCGGCCTGACCGTTGGCATGATCCATCATCCTGAAGTGGTTGGGCTTGTCTTTCTTTAGCGTCCCGTACACGAAGACTTCAGCCATGTGCACCGTGGGAAAGACACTAACAATGATCTGTAGGTGAAAGAGACACTTCATTATGATTCAAAATCCATGCATTTTAAATGATTTTGGTTAGTTTTTCAGATTGGTTACCCAGTGATCTGTAGAGAAGACAAATAAACTGAACTTAAATTACATTTTATATTCCTAGCAATTAAAGGGGACCTATTATGCTGCTTTTTACAAGATTTAATATAACTCATGTATCTCCATATGTCTGTGAAGTTTCAGCTTAAATTACCCCACAGATCATTCATTATAAAGGCCCCCTTTTGAGTGGAAGCAAACACATGCTGTTTTCATGTGTGTATCTTTAAATGCAAATGAGCTTCTGCTCCGCCCCCTCTCCAAAAGAGGGCGGAGCCTTTACAGTTCATTCATCAGATACTCTGCCAAAAACTAAAACATCTGTTTGGTTTTGATCATCATCTCGTTGTGGTCACACTGATGTGACATTGCAGTTCTTTATCATCATGAAACTTTATTATCTGCATGCGTTTTAAAGTCGAATCAGTCTAAACTTCTGATGTGTTGTTTTCTGAGCGCGCACAGAAAGCTGCCTGTCAGACGGCTGTCTGTGAATGCAAACAGCTGTGAAAGAAATCGCACAATAAAAGAAAAACATAAAATCCTTCACTGCTCTTGACTGAATAGCTTTAAAAAGAATACATTTCTTACTTGAACGCTGCTGTTAAATGCTCTGGCGAAGAGATAAACATGGCAGACTGTGCACTGCTCACTTGGGGGAGGAGCTAATATAATAGGGCGGGGTCAGTCAGCAGTCATGGGCGTGGCCTGCGTAATCTGACGTCACACTGCATAGACCAGTGTTTCCCAATCACTGTGCCATGCCGTGGAAAATTATAAAATTCCAAAAAATAAGTAAAATTCAATGCTACAAATAAGATTATATCATCGCACTGTCGGGCTGAAACCTTGTATCTCTAGATTTCGTCATGGTTTTATAAAATTAATGCTATTGGTCATTCTCTTCTCCTATGAAGAGACGGCGCCAACTCCTGTGAAGACTTCAGATGACGAAAACTCTGAATCAACATGATGCACCAATGCTAAATTTTTTGTAAATGTCAATCATTTGTTAATCACCAACAACGTCATACTATGACATTAGGCTTGTTTGAGATGCGTCTCGCCTCGCCTGAAATGTAGTCGAGAGTATGTATGTAATTTAAGTTCTGTTGCTTTTATATGAAAATAAATATAATGAACAAGACACCCAAAGTACTTATTTAATTCCATTCCAAATACACGTTTATCAATCATTTTTACTTTAATACAGACATATGTTTATATATAGCCTATATATATATAATTTTTTTTTTTTTTTTTTTTAAATAAATGACATCACATAGCCCATATAGAGATCACACTGTCAGAACAGAAAGTTTGGGAATATTCGCTCATAATTTACACACATAAAAACATGATATCAGAGTTTTAGAATCAAACTTTTTAAAAGAGAACGATACATCACGGTTGTTTAAACCAATAAGCATTAAGCTGTGTCGTCAGCAAGTCGTTTCCCATCACTAGGACACATTTCTAACTACGGACACCTCCACTACACATGCATCTTGCGGTGATCACCGGTGATGAGCAAAATCTGTGCAGAACCGATCACCGGTGATCACCGCGAGATGCATGGGCATGCCGGTTAGAAATGTGTCCTAGTGCGGTCCGCCTGCCTCTGATGTCATGCTGACGTATGTCAAAAAACTCTTACGAGCACAAGGCGGCCGTGTCGGATTCTGCAGTCGTGCTCAGTTTCTCTCCACCGACTGCACTGATCAAAAGCACGATGGGAAACGACTTGCTGACGACAAAGCTTAATGCTTATTGGTTTAAACAACCATGATGTATCGTTCTCTTTTAAAATGTTTGATTCTAAAACTCTGATCTCATATTTTTATGTGTATAAATTATGTGTTAGTATTCCCAAACTCTCTGACAGTGTGATCTATGGGTTATTTGATTGTCATATTTATATATAAAAAAAATATATATATATAAAACATGTCTGTAATTAAAGTAAAAAAGATTGATAAATAGGCTACTTTGGTATGTAATTAAATGGGTGTCTTGTTCATTATAATTATTTTCATATAAAAGCAACAGAATTTAAATTACATCCAGTTTAGCAACACTGTGCACGAGCGTGAATCCCGTGAATCCCGCGATACCCATCTTTGATCTCACAGGTGTCAGATCCACTGCGAGAAGAGAGAACTGTCCGTCTAGCCTGCGCTTTTTCCTCCTGCTCTACTCTCGACTACATTTCAGGCGAGGCTAAGCGCATCTCAAACAAGCCTATTGTCAAACAAACCGGAGGCTAGCTCGACCCTCCCTCCTCTTCATCCCGTCCCCCCCGCTGCCTTCCGTGCGTTTTCCCTCTTCTTTGATATTTGTTCATCGGAACGTCGTCTCTTTGGTCGTGTGTCGGCCATATCAAAATTCAAGAGAATATAATTCCAACGTTAGTCGTTGTTTAGGACATCTCTCCTCTAGCTAACTTCCCTCTTCATGCTTCTCTCTCCTCCACTCCACACACACCCTTCTTCATGTGCACGCGCACTATGAAGTCACTAAAACTTGAAAGGAAAGGGACTTTTATCCTGCACGGCATAATCTCCATTTAAAACTGAAGATGATCCGACATTACTGCAGTTTGGATGAAAACTGACCAACAATCCTTATGATATGATGATGCATTAATAAAAAATGCAGGCTATCTCATATAAAACACTTCACCACCTTCTGCATCCAATAAACATCTAAACAAGAAGAAGAATGTCTTTCTTACCGACAATAAACCGAATCCTTTCAATAATACAGATCAAACTGTGACTTGATCAAACTTTGGAGAAACAGGTTCATCAACTGAACTGAACTGCTGAAAGTCTTAAAGGAGAAGTTCACTTTCAAAAAAACTTTTGCTGATAATTTACTCACCCCCATGTCATCCAAGATGTCCATGTCTTTCTTTCTTCAGTCGCAAAGAAATTAAGGTTTTTGATGAAAACATTCCAGGATTTCCCCCCATGTAATGGATTCTATTGGGACCCAAACGGTAGAAGGTCCAAATGACAGTTTTAGTGCAGCTTCAAAGGGCTTTAAATGATACCAGAAGATGAATAAGGGTCTTATCTAGCGAAACGATCAGTCATTTCCAAAATAAATAAAAAAGTTTAAGTTTTATAAGCACAAATGTTCGCCTTGCTCTGTTCTGTGATGCGCGTTCGTGACGTCACGTAATACGCAATTACGTTGAAAAGGTCACGCTTGAAAAATTTCTGTCCTGAAGAAAATGTTCTTTTTGGCTTTTTAATATTAAACCACCCAGCATTTTAAACGATAAACTGACACAAATACATTTGAAAATGTGTATATGGTCCTCCTTCCGCACATTTGTAAACACGTCAAGCGTGACCTTTTCAACGTAATTGCGTATTACGTGACGTCTTCAACGCGCATCACAGAACAGAGCAAGGCGAGCGTTTGTGCTTATAAAACTTAAACTTTTTTATTTATTTTTGAAATGACCGATCGTTTCGCTAGATAAGACCCTTATTCATCGTCTGGTATCGTTTAAAGCCCTTTGAAGCCGCATTGAAACTGTCATTTGGACCTTCTACCGTTTGGGTCCCAATAGAATCCATTACATGGGGGGAAATCCTGGAATGTTTTCATCAAAAACCTTAATTTCTTTGCGACTGAAGAAAGAAAGACATGGACATCTTGGATGACATGGGGGTGAGTAAATTATCAGCAAAAGTTTTTTTGAAAGTGAACTTCCCCTTTAAGTGTATTCGCTACGCCTCCCAAATTATGAAAATGAGGATATGACATGGCGATGGGCGGGGTTTGGTTTAAAGATACTTTCTATTTGTATTTCAAACAGTAGAAATTACATAGACATAATAAAACATTATTCTCTCTCTCTCTCTCTCTCTCTCTATTTAAATAAAATAAACATTAACCGAAACAAAATTTCTAATTTTCATTTAGTTTAATTTGAAATAAAAATTTTACTGAAACTAAAACTAAATAATAATAATGAAATAAACTAAACAGACATATTTAACCCTCTGGTGCTGTCACGATGTGTGTTTAGTGTGTGATTTGTGTTTAGTTTCGTTTTCATGGACTTTTAGTTTGCATTCATCAGTCACCGGTTTCCCGAGCAATGAACAATGACACTGTTTTCTTTTTTAGAGCCGCTTTACAGCAGAATTGAACCCTGTTTACATCACTGAATTATTATTTTCCTGTTATCCCTGTAAAGCTGCTTTGAAATGATCTGTATTGTATAAAGCGCTATATAAATAAAGGAGACTTGACTTGTAGATTTTGGACCCTGGTTGAGTGTGAAGCGTCTTCTCTCTGTTTTCTCATTGGCTCATTGCTCTTTATTCTTCAGAATCAGCCAAACAAAGGAAATTAACATTTAAACTCTCATCACCATTCGAGACACAAATCTCACCTCAGAATCATCCTAATTTATCTTTCCCTCTTCCCCCATTCCTTCTCTCTCTCCTGCTGAGATCACCAGATATTCACCCAAAAATCTATATGGCTTAATGTGAATAATTATCATTCAGTATTATACATGTTTGGTATAATTTGAAATGTCTCAGTGCGACTGGTACAAAGGTCTCATTCCCACAGAAGTAAAACAAAAGATAATAAAGTTCTTAAGACTTTAGAGATAACTCACACACAGAGGAGGGCATGTCTTCAATGCAAATGGCATTCTGCTCCCAAAAGCTGTAAATTCTGAATGCAAACTCCCATTGTTAGCAAATGTTTCCATGTGAAAGAAGTATCTATATGCAACAAGAGGCTCGGCTCACATCCCACATTTTAGAGTGGCCTTTTGTAGTGGCCAGCCTAAGGCACACCTGTGCAATAATCATGCTATATTACATTTGAAATGTCATGAAAAATCTTATTGCTTAAAAATATCTAATTGATTTGATGCAAAATAAAATGAGTTTCTGGGTGAAGTGACCCGGTCTATGCACAAGCTGGATTTGTAATGTTCTCATCATCTCTGCTGGCCTGAGACTACGGCACACGCTGCCTTCCAAACTCTCTTTTGTAGGACGTTTTTATACAAGTTTTGATACTAACTGTGAACCACTCCACACTCGTTAATGAGGGAACGCCACACAATCCCTCATCGTTAGCAATTATTCTGTCATGGTACAAGAAAAGAAAAGTCTTTCTCTGAAGGAAGCAGCTGCCTTTTGTCTAAATGCTTGAGTGCCAAAATTCTTCTTTAATCTTTTTTTAAGCATTTTAATTCTTTCTTAATGCATATAATATGGATTATGTAATCCCAATATGGATTATATTGGCAGATATGTATGGTTGACAGTGTTTGAATATGTTCAGAATAAACAAATCCATATATATATGACGTGGTGCATTTTTGTCATTAACATTGATTTAAAAAAAAAAAAAGAAAACATTTTGAATTTATTCATTTTATTTTTAGAGTGCAATTTAGAAAACTCATCTACAGCATATGTACAGATTTTATATTATATGTTGTGCACCATGTATTTATTCAAGATTCCATAATTTTATATATATTTCTAAGATTGTTCTCGTTTCTTTTTACAGTTGAATCATCCTTTGAATATTTAAATTTGCCCTGTAAACATGGTAATAAAGTACCATATAAACCACAGTGCTGTTCAACTAACATTATCATATTTATATTCCACAGCATTAAATTAATACTGCCATGATCTGATACCACATTAACACCCAGGGGCCAAAATGAACACTTGCCAAGTGCCAAAAATTTGGGCTTTCAGTGCAAAATTAACTTAATTATCAGATACTGCCAGTGATGGTTTTAAGTGTAAACTTAAAGCACATTGTTTAAATGACAATGTCTACAGAAATTATCACATCTTCTAATAACATTTTACATAGCAGATAATAATATACAGTAGCCTACTGTAATAAGTTGATATAGATTTCAGGATTTTGTTTTCTCTCTCCAAATATGAATGCGGTAATTCCTCATTAATTTGCTAAAATATCTGGAAGCAAAATTGCAACGTCACCATGTGAAACACTGTTATGATTGGAAAATTCCCTGAGAAATGTGAATATATGAGGACCAAAAACTAATACTCTTTCATAATACATTTTAAAAAAATATTTTTTTTTGCTAAAACAGCTGAATAATCTCACTGTCATAACGGAACAAAAAATATATTTACATAAACAATGCTCTACACGCTCTCTTTGTTGTAAAATGCTTGAATGGTAAATTAAATTCACGTGACACTGGCAGGTGTGGTAAAACCCTGGTAAATGTTACTCCAGCAGTTCCTCAGGTCATCCGTCTTCACTATTGTGCAGCCCGTGATCACCTTTAGCATCATAACTCTCATATGTTGGTTTTTGGAGCCACTCTGGTTTATATGTTTCTGTGCTGTACACAAAGGCCTCGACACAACTTCCAGCCTCCAGTGTGTGTTCTCCTCCACCGGGCCCGTCCTGCACCTCCAGCCGGATGAGTCTGCGCTGGTACAGCTGTGGACACTCTTCAAACTCGTCCAGGAACTCCAGCATCTTCTCGTCCACTCTGTAGATCTCTCCGTGAACGCGCTGACCCGTCCCGGGGACGTTCAGGAGGAAGGGGTAGTTGTCTTTGGTTGCGATCACGAGTGGGTATCGCTCCACGGTGCGAGCATGAGCCACGAACTCGGCCTGACCGTTGGCATGATCCTTAATCCTGAAGTGGTTGGGCTGGTCTTTCTTTAGCGTCCCGTACACGAAGACATCAGTCATGTGCACCGCGGGAAAGACACTAACAATGATCTGTGGGTGAAAGAGACACTTCATTATGATTCAAAATCCCTCTATGGTATGGTGTTTCCTCCAGGCAACAGTCTATTTTAGTTTATTTTTAATAAAATGAGACACCCATCTCCTAACCCTTAGCCTAACCCTTCTCAGGGGAGAATATCTCAAATACGAATCAATGAAAGTGCAATAAAGTGGTCACATGACCCACAGGGGTCCATTTTGTGTCTTGTTTCAGCACAGGTCACATGGCTCCATATTTTCCCCAATGAAAAGTGCATTTTTCACTAATTTGCATCCAAAAAACAAAACACTCACAAAAAACATGAGTCACCTTCACTGGTAAGTAAAAAAGTATTTTCAAGAACTTTACATTATATATCATCCAGAGGACATAAAAAACTGTGTGTTGCCTCAAGGCATATGCCATGCCAGGCATATAGGTTGGACACAAATATATTATATTTGCAAGGAAAAGATTTAGAATTATCTAAATATATCTGCATTTTTGCATGATTTTTTAATGCACTTATAAGAATAGTTACTTACATACTATAACTGCACATATTATGATACCTAAAAAAGGTATAAGAAAACTGCCAGTTGATGAGGGTGAGGATGAGGAAGAGGAGGTCATAGTGACATAGTGAATCCTGCAGGGTTAATATGAATATGGTAACTTGATATGATGGTTTGGCAATACTTGTGTTCCACTATTGTACAACGTTGCCTGAGAGCAACAGCTGGATATGAAATGTTACTTTTTATTAGATATGAAATATGTAATACATTTAAAACTGGATAAATGTGTTTGTTCAAGTGTCTGGTTAAATAAATAGACGTTTTCAATAAATATATTTATTTTTTTCTACCTGAAAATGTAAAATGTTTCAATTTGTCCATTGTGGTACAATATGTTGACTTGAGGCAACGAACGTTTAAAAATTAAATAATTTTAAAATTAATTAAAACATTTATTGATATTGTTATAGTGTCCATTTTGAAGCAGGAAAAACACCACAAATATATATTTGTTCTCATTGATATAGTGCATTATAAAATCATGCAAAAATGCAGATATATTCCTTACAAATATAATATATTTGTGTTCCAACAGACAGTCACAAAAACTTGAAAGGAAAGGGACTTTTATCCTGTAGTACGGAAACCAAGTTGTCATAATCTCCATTTAAAACTGAAGATGATCAGACATTACTGCAGTTTAGATGAAAACTGAACAACAACCGTTATGATATGATGATGCATTCGTTGCTCGATGTTTTCAAAATGTCTCTCATATAAAACACTTCACCTTCTTCTCCATCCAATACACATCTAAACGAGAAGAAAATGTCTTTCTTACCGACAATAATCCAAGTCCTTTCATTTCTGCAGATTAAACTGTGACTTTGATCAAACTGAACTGAACTGTTGACAGACAGCCTACAGTGTATTCGCTACTTTCGTCTTCCAAATTATGAAAATGAGGAAATGACATGTCACGTGGCGATGGGCGGGGTTTGGTTTAAATATACTTTCTATTTGTATTTCAAACAGTAGAAGTTACATAGACATAATAAACACTTAGACGTCACGCCTCATTGCTGCGATATGTCAACAAGTCCGCCGTATTAAAAAAAAAAAAAAAAACAAGTCCGCCGTATTCATGTCTATGACAAATCAGATTAACATTATATCAAAGATAGGCTAAATGAGTACTAGTAATACTAATATTGAAATGCTACAATATTAATATTTTAGAAATATTAAAACGTAGTACACTAAACAATATTAAAACCAAAAGTATTACAACTTACTAATATTTAAATATATTTTAATACACTTCAATTGACACTGAATTACTATTATAATAATATGTAATTATTCAATACAAATATTGTGTTTTGAAAGAAAATGTATTTACTAATACTGCTAGTTATTAATTTAAAATTATAAAATGTTTCACATTTACAACTTTATTTGCAAAGGTTTACTATACAGACAGGCAACAAGATATAGTAGTTTATAGATTTCTGATTTGTCAAACTACACACAGTAATAAATGACAATGAATCTTTAGCACTGTTCGAGTTTAAAATGTAATGTTATTTCAATAACATTGTGTTGTTAACTAGTATAGTAGAGAAATAGCGCCATCTTGTGGTCGGTCTGTGTTTCACCACACTGCTGGAATACTGAGAGAAAGAGATTCGATATATTCAAGCTTTAAATTAATAATAAATAAATACATTTCAAATAAATACATCTTATTCTTCAATATATACATGTTTTGTGCAGCCCTATCTAAAAAATCCTAAAAATGTTTGTATACTTAATTTAATTTTATGAAAACATTTCTCCTACTAAGTGGTTAATAATTGTCAGACCGATAATATAACATTTTTGACACGTGTGAATATGAATGAACATTTATTTATTTATTTTTTTTTATTTTTTTTTGGTGCTTTAAGATAAAATGATCCATGAAATGTGAAGAGTAACATAATTTTATTTATAAGAGGTCAAACAAGCCCTTCAGAAACCCAGATGAATATTTCTGTTGAATCAGGACAGTCACGGGCGCATTGGAGATTTGCTCATTCTAATAAAAGTCATAGAGCTTGAAAAAGATGGATAGAGCACATTACATGACGAAACGGCTGACGGTGCAAAACATCACAGGAGTTCAATGAGCCGTTTACTGTATATCCACTGATTTATTCATACAGTACACTCAAAAAAGTGCTCATGGGCATTCATTGGATGAACATAAATCACTCATTTTAGATCAATTCAAATATTATACATTTATAAGGAGATGTATTTTTGTTTTTTTGAAGAAATGTAAATTACCTAGGTAGTACATGTAATGAGAGTGAATTTACTTGGATCAATGAGTGAAATTTACGTTTGTGGCCTGACCCCGCCTACTGCGCGTGTCACTGAGAGCTGTTGACTGTGTTCGAGAAACTTTTTGTGCCGCCATTGGAGTCGAGAACTTTCGACGGATCCTGCTAAAGTTGGGTGAGTAACGTTATTCAAGACATTTCTAACAATAATAATGCAATTTCTTACCCAGTCACAGTTAAAATAAGTATTTTACCCCCTCTTTATGTACACTTTGTTAGGCGAAGCTGCATTCTATGGTGAAAAAAACGTTTCCGTTGACATTGAAATCAGTAGTTTTACCATTAGCTTTAAGTCTGTGAGATGTTACAATTATCTGTATTCTGAGGTGTTTTGTGTATTGTTTAAACTATAAGAATCTCATTTTCTGGTGATACAGTAAGGAAGCGATCGCATTACTGACAGTTCTCCGCACTTTGCAACGGTCGTGATATGACGTCACATTCTGCGGCATATTTTTTAAAAGCGTAAATTCAGTAATATATAACAAATAATGATATATCTAAATGTAAAAATATACTATCTACTCCAGTGATGGGTCGTTCATTTTGAACGAATCTTTTACTCAGTAATGAGTCGCCAGAGTGATTCGAAGTGCGTTCCAAATCGACCGTAGTGGACGTAATATTAGCATTCCGCCATCTGAGTGTGATTCGAATCCAAAGGGAGCAAACATATTTCGAAGGGCACTGCGAACCATGCTGCGGACGGCATATAATAATGGAACATCCATAGAGAGGTAAATGCGCACCGTGTCACCATCAGTCAGCACTTACGATGGTCGACTGGACCTCTTTCATATGATTATGAATGGGTATAACAAAGTGAAAGTGTCGAGAAGCAGCTGAGACTGTCTTTTTTTTTTTGTTTTTCTTCATTTACCTCAGGAATGTATTATGAGGCAGCTACAATGCAATTATTATGACCATGGATTAAGAACACATTCACATGATTAACTAATGATTAACTAAATCAACATTCATTTTCATATTGCTTGCAGGCTCATCAAAGTCTCTTCCGCAGTGCCCAAGGAGTTGTTTAAATAAAGATACACAACATTTTGGCTGTGTTGGATGAGGTATGTTATATTTAAGCTATGCTTAAACACATGTAAATATATCCAATTTCTACACATGAACAGCTATTTCTTAACTTTTGTGTATTTTTTTCTAATATTAAAGTGTTAGTTCACCCAAAAATGAAAATTCTGTCAGTAATTACTCTCCCATTACTCTCCCTCATGTTGTTCCAGCCCTCGTAAGACTTTCGTTCATCTTTGGAACACAAATTAAGATATTTTTGAGGAAATCTGAGAGCTGGCTCACTCCTTCATAAACTTCTATGTTATTTAAGACAATGTTTTAAATAGTCCAAGTGATTACAGTGGCTCAACTTTAAGTTTATCAAGCGACACAAATTTTTAGCATCTTTTAGTGCTCAAACAATATACGAACGTCTTCAGTCGTTACTCCAAAATAACGACTTTATTCAGCTATTCATTTTCTTCTATGTGTGCCTCTGAGTGAGTTCACATAGTGCAACAACGCAGCGCTTATGTGTTGTATGTCACATGCATCACACACATGACCAGCGTCAGCCAATAGTGAGCCTACGTTCTGACGTACAACCCAGAAGCGCTGCGCTGTTACACTACGTGAACTCACTCAGATGCCCACTTAGAAGAAAAGGAATAGTTAAATAAAGTCGTTATTTTTGTTTGTTTTTTGCGCACTAAAAGTATTTGTGTCGCTTGATAAACTTAAAGTTGAGCCACTGTAGTCACTTGGACTATTTTAAACATTGTTTTTACTAACTTTCTGGGCTGGCAAGTTTCAATTACAAAGAAGCGTATGAAGGAGTGAGACAGCCCTCAGATTTCATCAAAAATATCTTAATTTGTGTTCCGAAGATGAACGAAAGTCTTACGGGGTTGGAACAACATGAGGGTGAGTTAGTGTACGTTCACATCGCCGCCGGCGAGAGCGGCAAAATTCGCTCCCGCCGCCCTGCCAAGGAAGCTGGAGAAAGATTCGGGGACGCTCCGATGCTCTGACGTAGAACCAAGGCTATCTTTTGATCCAAAATACCACAAAAACAGTAATCCACATATCCAGGATCCATATACTTTAAATTGTAATTTATTCTTGTCATCAAAGCTGAATTTTCAGCATCATTACTCCAGTCTTCACTGTCACATGATCCTTCAGAAATCATTCTAATATGCCGATTTGCTGCTCAAACATTTATTATTATCAAATGTTGAAAGCAGTTGTGTACAATTTCTTTTCACGATTCTTTGATGAATATAAAGTTAAAGAATAGCATTTATCTGAAATAGAATAAACATAATATTAATAACATAACATAATAAATGTCTATACTGTCACTTTTGATTAATGGATCCTTTCGGAATAAAATTATTAATTTCTTTCCAAACGGTAGAAGATAATGTTATAAAAGCTTTTATGTGACACTGAAGACTGCAGTAATGATGCTGAAAATTCATCGTTACCAACACAGAAATAAATTGCATTTTAAAATATATTCAAAAAGAAAAGTTATTTTAAATTGTAAAAATATCTCACAATATTACTGTTTTTGGATTAAATAAATGAAGCCTTGGTGAGCAGAAGAGACTTCAATTAAAACATTAATATATATATATATATAATGTAATTATATATATAATGTATTGTAATGCAAGTTTAGTGGGATGTTTTGTTGTTTTGACCATTACACACACACTGTTTGTGTTTCTTGTGTTCTCTAATTTCAAGGATTGTGAGAAGGCTGAGAAAGCAAGCTGAGATGGTCCTATTGGATCTGTGTGGTCCATGCGGAGGGTGCACAACAACCACCAAAAGAAGTGTCAATTGTAATTCAGGGAGTAGAGGTACTCGAGGAAATTCAGACTGTGCTGTGTGCCATCACTTTGCTTATGGACATAATTTATTCTCTGGATCTGAGGTACCCATCCAACCTGCAGCATACTTTCGAGGTCTTTCAAAAACTGAATCTGGATGGACAAAGGCTAGCTGAAGATGTTTGAGTAGATCAGTTTTTTTTTTTTTTTTTTTTTTTTACATGATGTGTTTTGTCTGCATTTCTGTTATAACTGTTTATAGCATTATGAAATGAATAAACTGTTTGACTTGCTATTTGATTTGTTTTCTTTTTTGGTGTGCATACTGTAATTGCATATTTTTAATGTATGCAACAATGTGAAAGACATGCATGGAAGCAATTCTATGATCAGCACAATATAGTCAATTTTGAATATTTGCCATTCTGTTAGACCTATAGAAAAACACATTGGTCAGTGTAATACATAAGTTATATTTTACTCTGGAAAAATTACATTAGGTCAATGTAATACTGTTAAGTTTAATTTTCAAAAAAATTACATTAGGTCAATGTAATACTGTTAAGTTTCATATATGCCTATGCTGTATGATGCTTGGAAGATACGGTCACGTCATAAACACACTGTTTGAGGTCCAAAAGACTGAGACCAGTGAACATCTGGGGTTTCACCCATTCAAACCTGGAAATAACTTTTTGACCTATTTAAAATAAATAAAAATAAAACATAAAAAAGAGAAATATTTCAGATTCTGCACTATTTCTAGTTCACATTTAGGACTCATAATAACAGATCAGCATGAAGCTATATATATATATATATATATAATATTGCTATAAAAATGAAATAATAATAACATAATAATAATAAAAAATGTAATATAAAATAAAATATAATAATACAAAAATAGTTTGTTTTAAATTGTATGTAATGCATGATTTTTTTTTAAATGGCTGGATGTATTTAGTTACACATAAATTAGTAAATCATCTCCACTACAAACAAGTTCAGAAAGGTTTTTAGATAACTTGCTTTTATGTTTGTAATATTTTAAAGATAAATCAATAAAAGCATTAATTTCTTTATGCAATATTTATTTTAATATATATATTACGGTGACACATTACTGCCACATACATATTATTATGTCGTAATAAGGAGATCTTATGTTGTTAAAACAACATATTTTCTTGGCCTTATAAGGACATGTGTAATCATGTACAAAATATGCCTTTATCCACATAAAACTGATAGCCTATCATGCCTTTAACACACTTCTACGTTCAAAAAGCTTAAGCAAATAGTAGCAGCCCCCAATCAGGCAAAATTAATCATTTAGGCCCTTTTAAAAAAAATATATTTTATATATTTATAAAAAAATTTTTTTTTTAAAAAGGGCCTAATTGATTAATTTTGCCTGATTGGGGGCTGCTACTATTGTCTTTCTTATCTTTTGTAGATAGTGGACAGAACCCATACTATGCAGGTGCCAGCTGCAAGGGAAGGAGCGAGACACCTGCAACCCTCTCTTTCCCCACCTTTTTGTCTTTTCTTCCCTCTCTCACTCTCTCGTATCTCTCTCCTTCTTTTTCTTTTCAGCTCCTAAGTTGTGAAGTACCATTACCATATAGTAAACACATGCACACACATATTGACACACATTCCTGTTACCCAGTGTTCATTGATGTTACCCAGTGTTCATTCCTGTTACCCAGTGTTTATTCCTGTTATTAAATTGTATTTTTCAAGTACCATTATCACATAGTAAACACCATAGATATCATATAAAGGCTAGATGTCTCGTCCGCGCTGCTGGCCAATGGAGCTCGACATCCGCACACGGCGGCCATCTTACCACAGGGTGCTCGCTCACTCGTAACATGGTGCATGTACTTTTAAATAACCATAACTTGCTCAATTTTCTACCGATTTTCAAACGGTTTGGTTTGTTATAAACGTCAGAGCTATTAGCTATTAGCTGTAGCTATTATACTGCATACATTTGAATAAAAATGTTTAAGCATTCTGAATTATAGCCACGTTAATAACGTTTGTAAGAAACCAAACCGTTTGTAAATCCGTCCAGATTTCAGCGAGATAAGAGGATTTGTGTGCGTGCTGCTCACTCACCTTAATTCACAGAGCCCTGTGGTAAGATGGCCGCCGGTGATGCCGGAAGTGACTGCGCCTTAAGACATCTAGCCTTTATATGATATCTATGGTAAACACATGCACACACATATTGACAGACATTCATGTTACCCAGTGTTCATTCATGTTGCCCAGTGTTTATTCCTGTTATTAAATTGTATTTTTCTACTAAAAAATAAAAGTTAAACCATTGTTTTTATCAGTTTTGTTTGGCCCATCGTTTATGCTAAATCACAGTAATGTATATAGACATTCAGTTAAATACAGTAATTCTACAGCAGCTTACTGCCAAATTGCAGTAATACGATAGACTAACTGTAATTGCACAGTAAAATACAGTAATTCTACAGCAGCTTACTGCTAAATCACAGTAATAATCACATAATTATTGTGAAGTCACAGTAAACAGCTGTCATTTCACAATTATTTACTGTAAAAATGATACGGTAACTTACTGTGAAAGTCATGCAACTGGTAACCTGCAATTTATTGTAAATTTACAGTGAAATAATTAACAGTGTAGGCCTATACGTTTCTTTTTTTTCTTTTATATAATATATTATATATAAGATTTATTTTTGTTAATAGGCTATATCTTCATTACCTATAGAGATATAATTAAACAAAAAGTAGTCAAAACACATCTAACAGAGCATAGCCTAAGTTGTTTATTTTTAAAAACATTGTGTTCTTATTTTAATTAACGAAATGTCAATCTTCGTCTTTATAACAGAAGATACAATACAATACAAAAATCTTCAAGATACAGCCTACAATCTTCACGTGTATAACGATTGTCACCTTATAAACAGTCCGTCGTGTGGTGGAATAAGCAATGCTATATATATGGTTAGTATCTTAATTTAAACTTTATTTTTTATTTTATTTTATTAGTTCATTAAAGGTGCTGTATGTAGGATCCAGCGGCCTCTAGCGGTGATGTTTCAGATTGCAACAACAGCGCTCGTGCTCGTGCGGGTGCTCAAACTCAAGAGCGCGCGCCGCACTCACTACCGGCCACACTGAGACTTTCAACACAACGGAGAAAGCATCACACAACATGCTGGAAACTCATGTAAACTCCCACTGCTACATTACCATAATAGGCTACTTTTATCAGCTTGACGTATAACTAATGCTCCATGCTCGTCCCATGATAACGTTACATTGACTGTATTTTGCCGACATGTGGTGTTATCTAGCATAAGGCATTTCACTAACTATTCGTGTATCTTTCACAATTAGCAGTGTCAACATAGGTCAATGAATGATAACGAAAACGGTTAGTCAACTAGACTGAACAATTTAAGTGTAACAATAAGACAGTAGGAAGTAATATTACTGTAGGCCTACTGAACGTGTCTGGAAATGTGTATTATAAACAATATGATCGTAGTGGGATGAGTGACGTTAGACAGTAGACCTAGTACATAAAATAAAAGTTACATCCTAAAGCACCTACTTTTTGTTATCATGGAACAGTCTTTTGTATTAATTTCATGTCTAATGTATGTTGTATTTTACCTTGCTATTTCATTACAGTTTACTATTATTTATTTCAGCATATCTGAAAACTTGTAATTTATCAGAAAAAAAGCCAACTCAGGGTCTGTTTTTATAGGCTACCTAAAACAAAGCGGAGGTCTCTCCATAATTCAAACGCTCTGCCAATGTTGATCCGTGTTTTCGTCCTGAGTCGATCCGATTGACGTTTGGCCTGACGAGCTTCAGCAGATAATTTTTTTTTTTTTTATATATATATATTTTTTTGGAGTTTGTGTTGGAGTCTGAGTTGTGCTGGAGGCAGGTCGCTTTTTGGTGTTATCAGACTCCATGTCGTTAGCTGCAGTGCCGTCGCATAGACTGTATATAAAAAGGAGAGAGGCTCGGGAGCGCGCATGCACGTCACATCCGGTGGATTTCGCAGAAAATCCGACCCGGAGACTTCACATAAAAATAGGAATACTGGCCTTCAGAGGTAATAGCAAAACACGAAAAGTGGATCATTGTAATGTGTGATTACAACCCCTTCACAGACAGGCAATAAAAAAAGGATTCATTTTATAAAAAAAGTTACATACAGCACCTTTAACTAATTATGCTAACTCAACTAATTTAATGTAAAGAGCTGGATACTAATTACTAATTAAATAATGTCAAATATTAAATGTAGACTATTGATTAGAGTTGCCATAGACTAAAGATTTTTCTAGACTAGTAGTCATTCAAGCAATTAGGACTAATCGTATGTTTAGATTCAATCCTGGGTGCATATAACCTAGTGGTCAGTACACTCTGCACTGGAATTCATTGTTTTTCAGCTTATTACGACCCGAGTTCAAGTCCCGGTTCGTCAAACTTTCTTGATACTATACTGTCCTATCATAATAAAAGGTAAAAAAAAAAACTATATTCTTTAAACTGATGCAAGTTAAAGGTATAAAGGAAGATTTTCTTTTTCCGGGTGGATCATCAAGACCATTGGTCCTCCTCTTAAGTGTCAATCATTCTGGTGATATGTTTACGTAAGGCCGTCGTACGTGCTCGTGCACACGATTCACACGATGGCGTGCGCTCAAAACACAGGTTGGGCTTCCCACTGATGCCTCAGTCGCGAAGTTTCTACTTGACAGGTAAAGTTTGGCATGCTATTGGGAGAAATCCATTTAAAATCACTGCTAGTAAAAGTTAATGTAAGCTATGATTAGCTCGTGCATGCTCTCTCGTGCACACGTTTAATAGGCGTTCCCTCTCGGGAGCAGGTGTGTTGCGCATGTGCATTTTTTCAAAAAGTGGAGAGGGCGGTTCTTTTCTAAAATTCGGGAAAATCCTCCGCTATACCTTTAAGCTCCATCCACACACAAAAATAAAATCAGCATTTTTAAGCCATTGCATCAACAGCTCTCATAATGGGAGAGGGGGAACGGATTCCGACAGCTGTTTTTTTTTTTTTTTTTGCCGTCCATATTTCTGATAAACTGAGGTTCTAATATTTATCAAATTGATGCTGTTTAAGCGCCATCCACACACAGAATAGAATAAGCATATTTTAAGCCGATACATCAACATCTCTCATCATTGGGGTGGGGGAACGGATTCCGACAGCTGAACTATTTGCAAATACTGTATAGTGTCACAGAAGACTTCTCTTTCAAATAAATGCTGTTCTTCTAAACTTTCTATTCATCAAAGAATCCTGAAAATAAAATATATCATAGTTTCCACAAAAATATGAAGCAGCAGCAGCACAACTGTTTTTAACATTGATAATAATGATAAATGTTTCTTGAGCATCAAATATTATTTCTGAAGGATCATGTGACACTGAGGACTGGAGTAATGATCATGAAAATTCAGCTTTGCAGATTACATTTTATAATACACACACACAGGGCCGGATTAACAATTTCCTGTGCCCTGGGCAACAAGACTCAAGGCCCCCCGTAGTTAGGGGGGTTCAGGGGCATGCTCCCCCGAGAAAATTTGGATTTCTCTGACCTACATATGTGCAATTTAGGACTTTTGAAGGCCAAAAAATTATAAGAAATAGGCTAGCTTTAAAACCTTGTCATTAGATTATTTGTCAATACCTGCTCTCTCCTCATCTTCATATTTCTTATTCTCTCAGTATTCTTCCTGGCCTATTTCTACCCCTCCTAAAGCTGAACTTTGACTGATAGTCTTTTCATTTTTGTCTGTGTCAGTGACGAAACATAGGCTCAACTGATATTTATACGTTTTATGAATCATTTTCTTAGACATGTTAATTTACTCAAGGCTACCAGGAAAGCTGTAGCCTAAGTCAGTATTGCCATTAGGAACCTTCTGCAAGCTTTGGGATTTGATTTTCTGTTTTTAAATGTTAAAAGTAATTTTAAATAATACAAATTATAGACTACGTTTAACGCAGTTGGTGGAATTGGCAGACGTTCCCTTAAGCATCGTGCGCTGTGGAAACGTGTCAAAGCATTCTCAGGTATAATTATGCAGCATTAATGCATGAATGATTTTGAACGAATATTTCATCATGTAAATATATAATGGTCACATAATGTTAAAACTAATCTTGCTATTGATATCTTTGTTAGACTACCGACCCTATAGAACAAATGTCCGGCTAATATCGGGCCTGAAACGAACTTTACCGCGCTCAACCAGCGGGAGTGCATTTCACGAATTAGTAATCGCTGGCGTTCAGCGGGGAGGGAGGAAAGTCTGCGTGAACCCGCGTAGATGCACTTTATGCAGTGAAGACTGAAAAGAGTTTGATAACTTTATTAAATTTCTGTGAATTTCCTACCTGTCAGGGCCCCCTAGATCTCATGGGCCCCTGGGCAAGTGCCCAGTTGCCCTAATGGTTAATCCGGCCCTGCACACACATATAAAACAGTTATTTTAAATTGTAATAATATTTCACTATTTGTACTGTATTTTTGATCAGATTAATGCAGCCTCTAGTGAACTACTGTGCCACGCAGATGAAGAGTTTGTTTGATGTTATATAGAAACATGAAACAGCTGTCTGACACACACACACACACACACACACACACCAATACACGTCCACATTTACATTTCAATATAGTCATTAAAAAACTATATTACGAATCATAATTTTTTTGGTGCAAAAATTCCTTTGTCCTTGAAAATTGACATCAAGAAAAAAAAAGAGACTGCAGCAGATTTAACCCTCTCTCTCTCTCTCTCTCTCTCTCCCTCTCCCTCTCTCTCTCTCTCTCTCTCTCTCTCTCTCTCTCTCTCTCTCTCTCTCCTCTCTCTCCCTCTCTCTCTCTCTCTCTCTCTCTCTCTCTCTGAGTTTGCAGTTTGTTGGACACGACCAGTGTCAATGCGTTGTGGGAATGTGTGTGGCGAGTTGGAGAAGCAATAAGAGCAGATGTGGAGCTTCACTGATAATCAGAACAGACAGAGGCATTATTGTCCCTCGATCACATTCTGTGTCCTGACATCAGACACAACACTCGTTTAACAAGCGATATAATCAACTACGACTGTTTACTTCACAGGGCCTGACATCAACTCTTACATCAAGTTTTTCTTCAAATGAACAATGAAAAGAGGAATAAACTCCAGAAATCACAGTGTTATGTTTGTTAACTAAAATTACAAATAGTACAAAAACATTTACTTTATTAAATAAACTTTAACCAAAACAAAATAAATGATAAAAATCACATGTTTTACAGTTAGAATGCATCATTTCTAACTTTCATTTAGTTTAATTTGAAATTAAAAATGTTGAAAATTGAAATTAAATGGACATATTTAACCCTCTGGTGCTGTCACGATCTGTGTGTTTAGTTTCGTTTTTATGGACTTTTATTTTGCCTTCATCAGTCACAGGTTTCCTATGTTTCCATTGTTCCCAGTTTGCCGCCTGTCGTTAGTTGTCATGGACACTCATTAATCCTCACAGCTGTTTGTCACTGTCTCATCACCTCTGTGTGTTTAAGTTCCTCCTTTCATTCAGTTGTTTTCTGGTATGGTTTGTGTAGACGCTCTGTTACGTTGCGTTCTCGCCTTTGAGTTACATGAGTTTGTCTTATTTACGAACCTTTTGTTTGTAGAAACTGGTTTGAGCCTGTCTTCATCTGAACTAACCGGGACAGGAGCGTGGCGGTCAAAATTGTTATTTCAGTGAAATTAACGTATATATTTTAGTTCGATAATGTTTTATTTTATTTAATATTTTGTATTTTTAAGGGATTAAAAATTAAAACCACGCTCCTGTTTTATGGTACTAAATTAATTGTATGCAGTTAAAGTCCATTTATTCACTTTTTAAACACAGACCTGAAAATGAATTTTCCAAATTAAACTGTGACAAATCTTGAATGCTTCAAAAAAAATTCAGTTTGGTCTCTTTTTACAGACGACACTTAGATTATTGCCCTAAGATTATTACTGAAGTGAAGAAAGTTTAAAAAAGAGGGCTTAAAGTTATAAATGTAAAATTCTATTGTTATGAAAAATGCACCAAAATACTTTTTTCCAAGACATGTTTTACTCTAAAACCACAAGACTGCGAACAACACACGTGTGGACCGTGTGTGTGTGTAGCAATTGCAAACCTTTAAGTTAAAATAAATAAATAAATAAATAAATAAATAAATAAATAAATAAATAAGTGATTGGAGAGCAAAACTCATAACCAACAAAATACTAAAATTAAAATCTAAAAATAAAAACTAATAAATACTATGATACTAACAGTGTTGGGTAAATTACACTGAGCAATACAAGAACAGACATTAAAATGCTCTTAATTCTTTCAAATATATATAAAATTGCACAAATTATTCTCGAACTGACCAGTATTTAAAAAGAGATTACATGCATTAACATTTATTTTAACATTAAATGTAAAGTTTTGATGATAAATCCTCTATTTTATAGATAATTGTTCTATAGTCTATACAGTATTTAATGCAATTACAACAGAAGTAACCCTTTACTTTTTCAAGGGAAATCAGGAATAATTACTTATAATGTCCAACTAAATTAATGAAACTAAAATTACACTGGGTCAGACTACATATTATAGCAGTTTATTTTCTATTAGTTTTAAATAAGTAGAATTTGTGTAACATTGCAAACTGAAATTGCTCCATGAAAATATGTTTCATCTCCAATAATGAAGCATGAAGAAAATAAAACCCAATTACTTGTGCTTTGATCCTGTGTGCTTGATGATTATAGGAGCTCATGATCTCCAACATTAACTCACATGCCACACTGTGAGGAGAAATACAAAACAGAGTAAAATTAGAGTAATAACAATAAAACCAGATCATATTGTACCATCTGCTGCTGCGTCATTCAGAGGTTATCAGAGGTGAGATGGTGATGTTAAACTCATTATTACAAACACAGCCAGATGTTTGAGAGTCAAACCAACAAGGACACGGCCGTACCATCAGGTACATCGAGCGTCACATAATCGCTCATTTATTCACCAGCTCTTCTCTAATAAGACCATTGACTTCCTGCAGGATGCCTTTTAACACTGGATTGCACATTTATGCAGAATAATTTCACAAACGAACTCATACAGTTCAAATTTATGAAAATGTATTTTCATGTTGCATTGTAATGAATGCAAAAACAATTGCAACATTTGAGTCTCTCTGATTTTGAAAAGCCACGGGTTTGTTTTATTCTGTTTACTAAAAGAGCAAAAGCGTAGTTCTCGTCTTCTCCACCTCCGAACATTCAAAATGCTTCAATCAAGCCCTAAAGATGTTTAATGCATGTTGGATTGCACATCATTTCATTCAATTCTCTGAGGAAAGACAGAATAATAGATTCAGAGAGAGCTCTTTCTGAATCTAGTTTTCCTGCTTGGCTTTAAACGATGGGAAATTCAGGCTCATTTACAGGGCAGTTTCATCTATAATAGCAATTAGTCTTTTTCTGCTAGAATTCAGATCACAGGGGACCAAGAGCTTCGTTTGCCTGCTTTATTGTTCATGCATATAGAGAAAAACATTTCTGTCATGACAACTCTCGAAGTGTTTGGCATGGAAATGGGCATAACAACGCTGATATATTTGGTCTTGGCAGAATAGATCTGCTATGCTGCTGTTTTTGCTGCAGTTGCTGCTGATATTGTTATTGCTGGTTATTGCGGCTGTTATTGCTGCTGTTGCTGCTGCTATTACTGTTATTGTGGTTATTGCTGGTTATTGCTGTTGCTACTGTTATTGCTGCTGTTGCTACTGTTATTGCTGGTTATTGCTGTTGCTACTGTTATTGCTGCTGTTGCTGCTGTTATTGCTACTGTTATTGCTGCTGTTGCTGCTGTTATTGCTGGTTATTGCTGTTGCTACTGTTATTGCTGCTGTTGTTATTGCTACTGTTATTGCTGCTGTTGCTGCTGTTATTGCTACTGTTATTGCTGCTGTTATTGCTGCTGTTGCTGCTGTTATTGCTACTGTTATTGCTGCTGTTGCTGCTGATATTGTTATTGCTGGTTATTGCGGCTGTTATTGCTGCTGTTGCTGCTGCTATTACTGTTATTGTGGTTATTGCTGGTTATTGCTGTTGCTACTGTTATTGCTGCTGTTGCTACTGTTATTGCTGGTTATTGCTGTTGCTACTGTTATTGCTGCTGTTGCTGCTGTTATTGCTGGTTATTGCTGTTGCTACTGTTATTGCTGGTTATTGCTACTGTTATTGCTGCTGTTATTGCTGTTATTGCTGCTGTTATTGCTGCTGTTATTGCTGGTTATTGCTACTGTTATTGCTGCTGTTATTGCTGGTTATTGCTGCTGTTATTGCTACTGTTATTGCTGTTATTGCTGGTTATTGCTACTGTTATTGCTGTTATTGCTGCTGTTATTGCTACTGTTATTGCTGGTTATTGCTACTGTTATTGCTGCTGTTATTGCTGGTTATTGCTGTTGCTACTGTTATTGCTGCTGTTGCTGCTGTTATTGCTGCTGTTATTGCTGGTTATTGCTACTGTTATTGCTGCTGTTATTGCTGGTTATTGCTGTTGCTGCTGTTATTGCTACTGTTATTGCTGCTGTTATTGCTGCTGTTGCTGCTGTTATTGCTGGTTATTGCTGTTGCTACTGTTATTGCTGCTGTTGTTATTGCTACTGTTATTGCTGCTGTTGCTGCTGTTATTGCTACTGTTATTGCTACTGTTATTGCTGCTGTTGCTGCTGTTATTGCTACTGTTGCTACTGTTATTGCTACTGTTGCTACTGTTATTGCTACTGTTATTGCTGCTGTTGCTGCTGTTATTGCTGCTGTTATTGCTGCTGTTGCTGCTGTTATTGCTACTGTTATTGCTGCTGTTGCTGCTGATATTGTTATTGCTGGTTATTGCGGCTGTTATTGCTGCTGTTGCTGCTGCTATTACTGTTATTGTGGTTATTGCTGGTTATTGCTGTTGCTACTGTTATTGCTGCTGTTGCTACTGTTATTGCTGGTTATTGCTGTTGCTACTGTTATTGCTGCTGTTATTGCTGGTTATTGCTGTTGCTACTGTTATTGCTGCTGTTATTGCTGCTGTTATTGCTGGTTATTGCTACTGTTATTGCTGCTGTTATTGCTGTTATTGCTGCTGTTATTGCTGGTTATTGCTACTGTTATTGCTGCTGTTATTGCTGGTTATTGCTGTTGCTACTGTTATTGCTGCTGTTGCTGCTGTTATTGCTGCTGTTATT
This sequence comes from Vimba vimba, assembly GCA_022828995.1. Lineage (NCBI taxonomy): Eukaryota > Metazoa > Chordata > Actinopteri > Cypriniformes > Leuciscidae > Vimba > Vimba vimba. The sequence continues at coordinate 47,290,003 of CM040819.1, read as the reverse complement.
GCTGCTGTTATTGCTGGTTATTGCTACTGTTATTGCTGGTTATTGCTGGTTATTGCTGTTGCTGCTGTTATTGCTGCTGTTGCTGCTGTTATTGCTGCTGTTATTGCTGGTTATTGCTACTGTTATTGCTGCTGCTATTGCTGTTATTGCTGTTGTTGCTGCTGTTATTGCTGCTGCTATTGCTGTTATTGCTGCTGTTGCTGCTGTTATTGCTACTGTTGTTGCTGCTGTTGCTGCTGTTATTGCTGGTTATTGCTGTTGCTACTGTTATTGCTGCTGTTGTTATTGCTACTGTTATTGCTGCTGTTGCTGCTGTTATTGCTACTGTTATTGCTGCTGTTATTGCTGCTGTTGCTGCTGTTATTGCTACTGTTATTGCTGCTGTTATTGCTGCTGTTGCTGCTGTTATTGCTGCTGTTGCTGCTGTTATTGCTGGTTATTGCTGTTGCTACTGTTATTGCTGCTGTTGTTATTGCTACTGTTATTGCTGCTGCTATTGCTGTTATTGCTACTGTTACTCCTGCTGCTATTGCTGTTATTGCTGCTGTTGCTGCTGTTATTGCTACTGTTATTGCTGATGTTATTGCTGCTGTTATTGCTGGTTATTGCTGTTGCTACTGTTATTGCTGCTGTTGTTATTGCTACTGTTATTGCTGCTGTTGCTGCTGTTATTGCTACTGTTATTGCTGCTGTTGCTGCTGTTATTGCTACTGTTATTGCTGCTGTTGCTGCTGTTATTGCTGGTTATTGCTGTTGCTACTGTTATTGCTGCTGCTATTGCTGCTATTGCTACTGTTATTGCTACTGTTATTGCTGCTGTTATTGCTGTTGCTGCTGTTATTGCTACTGTTATTGCTACTGTTATTGCTGCTGCTATTGCTGTTATTGCTACTGTTATTGCTGCTGTTATTGCTGTTATTGCTGCTGTTGCTGCTGTTATTGCTACTGTTATTGCTGCTGCTATTGCTGTTATTGCTGCTATTGCTACTGTTATTGCTGCTGCTATTGCTGTTATTGCTGCTGTTATTGCTACTGTTATTGCTGCTGTTATTGCTGTTGCTGCTGTTATTGCTACTGTTATTGCTGCTGCTATTGCTGTTATTGCTGCTATTGCTACTGTTATTGCTGCTGCTATTGCTGTTATTGTTGCTGTTATTGCTACTGTTATTGCTGCTGTTATTGCTGTTGCTGCTGTTATTGCTAATGTTATTGCTACTGTTATTGCTGCTGCTATTGCTGTTATTGCTGTTGCTACTGTTATTGCTACTGTTATGGTTGTTGCTGCTGCTATTGCTGTTATTGCTACTGTTATTGCTACTGTTATTGCTGTTGCTGCTGCTATTGCTGTTATTGCTGCTGTTATTGCTGTTGCTGCTGCTATTGTTGTTATTGTGGCTGTTGCTGCTGTTGCTACTACTGTTAATGCTGATGTTATTGTTGCTGCTTCTGTTATTGCTGCTGTTTTTTTGCGGCTGCTTCTGGTGTTATTGCTGATGTTGCATCTACTATTACTGCTGTTATTGCTGGTTATTGTTGCTGCTGTTGTTATTGCTGCTGCTGTTATTGCTGTTAAGACATGCTGCTGCTGTACAATATAGCATATATGAATTAGCCGTAGCAGATCTATACAAGTGGAGCTGGGGAAGGTGGAGGGTTTCTGAAAGCATGGTGCACCGCTAACCAAGTATTTGAAGGTTGAGCAGCGAGCTCATTGGCTACTGATACAGCAGGATCCAATCAGCTGTGTCCTATAGAGAATAATGCAATTGTAAGTTTGAGTTAAGGACACATCAGTCTGCGCCATCTAGAGTTTAATGACAGAACTTTGTATATAGGGGATTTGAACACACAAACGTCTGATTTGGAGGCAAAGGTGTTACTGCATGCTTGACTCTGAAAAATAGATTGATCTCTTATGAGAAGTGGCAGGATCCTGAATTTATTGAGATTGGGAATGTGTTAGAGTGTGGATGCCTGGAGGTTAAACTAGTTAATGAGCTTTCTGTGGACTAGTTGTGGTTGTATAAGCTGTCAGAACACTATATGTGACGTTTCCATAGAGACTAGAGTAATGAATGGTGTGATGTAAATCAATATGCAGTTATGAGGGCACGCTAATTGATTTTATTAATGAAGTGCGCCACACTCCAGAAGACAAACAGATTGAAAATTATCATCTGCACTTGAGCCGTACAGAGCAGAGATGATCTGATCTGAGATTCGATGAGGTCTGCGGTCACATCAATACTCTGTCATATGCAAATAATGTGTTGAAGTCCAAGCTGGATGTACAGCAAACGCCTTTTAACCTTTATTTAAGAAGGAAAAATGTAGATTATTACTTACAACTAGGGCTGGGCGATATGGCTGAAAACTGTATCACGATATAAGTGTTTCATATCGGTCGCTATCGATAATTATTGTTATTTTTTATGACATATTTAAAATAAGGACCAATCCAGGAGACAAATATATTACATTTAAAGATTTTTTATTTTAAACTTAACCTACCTCTGATTATAATCCCATCAGTTATAAAGGCAGAAATGTCAACACGGCCATGGAAAACACTCACTCAAATAATTAGTCTAAAATCACAATGAACTGTATAAATTATACATTGATACTTATTAAAGCTACTATTAAAGTTATCAGTCAAGAGCAGTGAGTGATTTTCTCTTTGCATTTTGTTGTTTTATTAACATTAAAGGGATAGCTCTGTTTACTGTTTGGATAGCCACATTATTCAAAATATTAAAATTAGAAAATATAAGAAGGAAATTAATACAGATTTGCAACAACATTAGAGTGCGTAAATAATGAGAGAATTTTTATTTTTGGGTGAACTATCCCTTTAAGGACAAGCGGCAGCGTGTTTACTATTACTACTGTCTCTTTAAGAGCTGCGCGCGACGCGTCTAATATACACGCATTTTACAAGCAGATTTACTCTCAATTTTCTCAAGTTTGCTTTCACTTTAGACATATCCGACTAGTTTATGTAAACCTTGTGTGTATATAACAGTATTATTAGCACAATAAGACTCGAAATATAACTTAGTCCAGTATCCAGGCGCTGGTAGACAGGCTTTTAGTGCATGTGAGCTTCACATGTACGCGCTGAGAAACGTACACGTTAGAACAGCTCATCGGCACGCGAATAACAGAGAAACTGACGATGGTCTTGCATAATTTGCAGTCGACATTGGTCTGACTACGGTCAGACTTGAAGTCAGGCGAGCTGACTTTTCCTGTTTTATCAACAATCGCTGTATCACTCCACGCCGGTTCTGTTACTGAAGAATCCAACACGACACAGACAACAATATTGCGCAACCATACTGACTAGCGTGTCACCCCCTACGTTGCAAGGACCGGTTACCAGAGAGTTGAGTGCCTTTGTTCATGCAACCGCTTCGCAACCTCTGGTTTCTTCCGACGAAGAAAAAAAAAATTATCGAACGTTTTATCGAACGCATTTTTTATTGGTATTGATTACGTGTCTATCGCGATACATATCGTTATCGTTTTATCGCCCAGCCCTACTTACAACGATGGCCTGGCAAGATGTTGTCTTCTTGAAGTATCATCACTGGCCTCAAGTGTAGTCCAACAGTGTTATTTTAGTATTATTATTTATTAAAGGCACACTTTTTTTCAGTTCACAATGAATAATCATGCAATATCAATATTGAATTATTATTATCAATATTCAAAAGAAAGAACAGACCCGGAAATTAAAAAGACTGTTTCATTCTAGCTTAATGCATTTTTTGAAATTTTTTTATCAACACTTGAATATGGTTTCAGAAAAAAAGCAACATGTTGAACAAAAAGCTGAGAAATTCACATTTTTGTCAAAGACCACATCCAGATCGGATTCAGAATGATTATCAAAACACAGATGGAGTCGATCGAGTCCATCAACACTCATAAAGCTCGTCCTGGGTCGACATTTCATTCGGTAACATTAGGAAGTTTTGATTTACATGCTGTTTAATGTTGATAATCGCGTTTGCTTGTTCGCTGTCACTTGAGTCTGCTGCTTTTTCGCCTGTGTTTTGATCAGGAGATAACAGTGAAAACATGGAAAGCCGGAAAATCCTGTCAATGGCAGGGAAAGAGTTAACAGGGTTCATTGTAAAGCATTATCTATTGTGAAGGTCCATATTCATCTGTCACGCAGAGCCGAAGCTAGCCTGGGAAAACCCAGACAACTTCCGGCAAATTTAGATTTGCTCTGCAAGTAGTCTGGCAAAGAGCTCATTCAAGCCCATTTCTAATCCGTCGAAATCACGGCACCAATCAAAAACGTTGGGGCGGGCTTTACAAGATGACGATCGCTCTGATTGGTTTTAGGTCTATCCAATTGCGCCGAGAGGCATTTGGTGAAGCGCATCAAATATAAAAAGATATAGAGTAGTATTAAATAAGTTGTAAATAGCGATTAGAGAACAGAGGAGGGCAGCAATACGCCATAGCTGCGTCTAGCCTGCCGGAAATTACAAGAAGAAGAAGAAGAAGAAGCGCATCAACTTTTAAATGCATTATTATATTCAAATTGAAAACACATGAGGACAGTCTCCATGAAAGACCCACTGGCAGATGAACAGTGCTACTACATTTCTCTCCGAAACGGGAGGAAATTAAATTAGATTTAATAGAGGATTTTAACTGTGCCAAGATGATTGACAGGGCAGTTTACGTGACAGGATGCACTCGACAGATCCGTCCGATAAAGATGATGAAGTAGTATGTCCCAAAGCTTGCCTACTTTTTTGCTACACATTCAAAAGTAAATACCTTTTCTTCACAAAAAGAGTACATACTTTTATGGCGTAGTGTAATGTTAACTTAGGCGAACTGGGACGCAGCATATGGCTTTACACGATGACGATCGCTCTGATTGGTTTTAGGTCTATCCAATTGCGCCCAGAGGCATTTGAGCGACGTCCGTTGGTGACGCCCCTTTGGAAATGAGTTATTAATGAAGCTTTGCCAGACCATAACTCAGTTACTGAGAATGGTCTGGTTTTAACCAGGCTAAGCCGAAGCACAACCACAACAATGATCTTCCGTAAAATGCATGCGGTTTTGTTTTTTAACCACTAGAGGGCCAAAAGTTACACAGTGTACCTTGTTTTAATTATAGTTTACATTTTAGTCATTTTTATGTGCTTTTTGTTTAGTTTTTATTTTATATTTAAATATTTAAACTTGAATGTATTTTTTTATTTCAGTTTTAGTTTTTTTTGTTTTTTGCGTTTGTTCTAATCTAATATTTATATTGTATATTTTATTTTATTTACCAAAAGTTTTTTTTTTTTTTTTTACATTTGAACAACAACTGCATTAAAAAACTGCAGTTGCACAAAATTATCTTTGAGAACTGGTATTATATATATAAATCCCTAAATAAATATATATATGCTTCTTAATTTTAAGTCAAATACTCTAGAAAATGGACCTTTGAATGTGATCAGAGGAATATGAAACATGTAATATGCAATGAAAAATGCACATGTTGTGCATTTTCTATTTAGTATACTTATGATAACATGCATATTTGGCATATTTAAAAAAAATGTTTTGATGTTTAAATTGAAGTAAAAACAGTAAATATACATGAAAGGTTGAATCAAGCGCATTGATGTTTAAAAACAGCAAAGAAATTAATTGCACTCTGAATCGAAGCAGCAAGACATTTTCAACTACATCATTTTGCATCATGTGCCGCAGTGTGTGTGAGCGGTGGAAAGCACACATCACAGGAAGTGTAAATGCAATTTGTTTTCTTATGCTTTGAGTTGTTGCTCCGCCTTGTTGTGAATTTCTATGAATATCTTAACAGCACAAGCACAAACATTGCATATATTAACTTGATTCTGCCCTTGCCGGTTCAAGCACTAGATGGAGCTAGACATCCTTGTTAATATGTTGGTGTCAGAAAATGATGGAGAACTAAAGAAGGTATGCCTCTCTCGAAATCTGATCAAATTATTAATTAAAGCCTAAGCCTTCCCTCGGGACATGCACAAACAAATACAGCTACAACGATCAGCCTCAGCTATTGTGATGAGGATTTGGGGCTTCTGCAACTGTGCTGATAACATCATTACCAACAACAAAGACATTTGTACAGTAGCACAAATTGAATTTAGATTGGGCATGAGGGTCAGACAGCAGCAGGATTTTAATATTAGCTGCTATGAACAGGGCCGAACTGCAGGAGAGGTCATGATTAATACATTAAAACCGCAGTAATCAATACCGATTGAGCAAAGGGTGCTTGATATGAAGGGTCGGCTCTTGATCATTGTGTGTTTTTTATCTAAGGCCACTTTTCATTTCAGTGCAGCTGCTAACACAAGCACTAAATGATCACATGATAGATTCAAGTCTATTATAAAACCGATAGGATAGTTAATGTTCTCTACAGTCTGATTGGATGAGCCACAATCAAAGCTGCTGGAAAATAGCTGACACAAACAGACCTGCGGTTCAGTTCTATATTAATGCCTTCAGCTCATCATGTGTGTGTGTTCAGTTCTATATCAATGCCTTCAGCTCATCATGTGTGTGTGTTCAGTTCTATATCAATGCCTTCAGCTCATCATGTGTGTGTTGAGGAGAGGTGTGCTTTACTTTCCCAAGAGATCAGATGCATCGGTTTCACTTGCTGGACTATAAAACCATCTAAGTATTGTTCACCGAAAAAAAAAAAAAAAAAAAAAAAATATATATATATAATATTTTTTGTAAAAATAGTAATTACTTTTAAGTGCATGATATATACGTATATAAATGAATAGTTAAATACATTAATGCATTTTAATAACAAATTAATTTAAATAATTACAATTTTAAATAAATATTTAAATGAGAATTAATTTATTAATTGCTATATATGTTTATGTATGTATGTATGTATGTATGTATGTATGTTATGGTATGTATGTATGTATGGTTATGTATGTATGTAATGTATGTATGGTTATGTATGAATATATGAATGTATGTATGTTATCTATGTTATGTATGTATGTATGTATATATGTTATGTATGTAATGTATGTATGTATGTTATGTATGTATGTATGTTATGTGTGTGTGTATGGTCTGTTCCTCATACAAACCCATATTAAGCAGTCATGGAATATAACATGAATTGCTTGTCATTCAGAGCTTGACCACTCATATGGTCCAAGAGTGTCCAGGATATCCTAGAAATCTCTTCCGGCTGAACGATTCCTTTTCCAATCATCTGATCTGACACGGGCAGCCGTCACTGTGTGTGTCTCTTCTGTGTGTGTCTCTAGTGTGTGTGTCTCTAATGTGTGTGTCTGTGTGTGTGTCTGTGTGTGTCTCTTCTGTGTGTGTCTCTACTGTGTGTGTCTCTACAGTGTGTGTCTCAGGGTGAGCACCCGTCCCGCTTTGCGTTGCACCGCACAGCATTTTCACCCCTTGTCCTGCACATCGCATATTGAGAAAATGTCCCGCATTTTCATCAGCCTGTTGGTTTCTAATTATCATATTAAGAAAACGTGCATGCTTTCTTTTACCTTTTTAAGAAAGCATTTTATTTATTCTTTTTGCGGCGTAGTTTTTCACCTATATTTAACAGATACAAATACAACCACCATTTTTTAAATCCTATCCAATGGTTGAAAAGAAAAGAGTAAACACAGTCACTAGTAGGTTGTGACAGCTGTCAATCAAAATGTGGAGAGGTGATTCGTTCCATGTGTTCTCTGTCATAAAACAAATTAATATAATTCGGTCAATTCAAATTTTAATTTAACAGAACTGATCAACTTGTTGCCTGATGTGGTTATTTTAATTCACATTCTTTCTAAAAAAAAGTTTTTGGTTTAATATATTCTTAATATATAAGAATGTCAATGATTTAATTTCATGTTGTTTTATATTTTATTTGTTCATTGTTCATTGTTGACTTGGTCAGAACTGTTTCAGATAGACATTATATAACAGTTTCAGGTTATGTATTAGTGTTGGTAACATGTCCCACATTGTCCCACTCAAACTTATAATCGTCCCACATTTGGTTTGTTTGACGGTGGTCACCCTGACTCTGTGTGTGTCTCTACTGTGTGTGTCTGTGTGTGTCTCTACTGTGTGTCTCTACTGTGTGTGTCTCTACTGTGTGTGTCTGTGTGTGTCTCTACTGTGTGTGTCTCTACTGTGTGTGTCTGTGTGTGTCTCTACTGTGTGTGTCTGTGTGTGTCTCTACTGTGTGTGTCTGTATGTGTCTCTACTGTGTGTGTCTGTGTGTGTCTCTACTGTGTGTGTCTGTGTGTGTCTCTACTGTGTGTGTCTGTGTGTGTCTCTACTGTGTGTGTCTGTGTGTGTCTCTACTGTGTGTGTCTCTACTGTGTGTGTCTGTGTGTGTCTCTACTGTGTGTATCTGTGTGTGTCTCTACTGTGTGTGTCTCTACTGTGTGTGTCTGTGTGCGTCTCTACTGTGTGTATCTGTGTGTGTCTCTACTGTGTGTGTCTGTGTGTGTCTCTACTGTGTGTGTCTGTGTGTGTCTCTACTGTGTGTATCTGTGTGTGTCTCTACTGTGTCTCTACTGTGTGTGTCTGTGTGTGTCTCTACTGTGTGTGTCTGTATGTGTCTCTACTGTGTGTATCTGTGTGTGTCTCTACTGTGTGTGTCTGTGTGTGTCTCTACTGTGTGTGTCTCTACTGTGTGTGTCTGTGTGTGTCACTACTGTGTGTATCTGTGTGTGTCTCTACTGTGTGTGTCTCTGTGTGTGTCTGTATGTGTCTCTACTGTGTGTGTCTGTGTGTGTCTCTACTGTGTGTGTCTCTACTGTGTGTGTCTCTACTGTGTGTGTCTCTACTGTGTGTGTCTGTGTGTGTCTCTACTGTGTGTGTCTGTGTGTGTCTCTACTGTGTGTGTCTGTATGTCTCTACTGTGTGTATCTGTGTGTGTCTCTACTGTGTGTGTCTCTGTGTGTGTCTGTGTGTGTCTCTACTGTGTGTGTCTGTGTGTGTCTCTACTGTGTGTGTCTCTGTGTGTGTCTGTATGTGTCTCTACTGTGTGTGTCTGTGTGTGTCTCTACTGTGTGTGTCTCTGTGTGTGTCTCTACTGTGTGTGTCTCTACTGTGTATGTCTCTACTGTGTGTGTCTCTACTGTGTGTGTCTGTGTGTGTCTCTACTGTGTGTGTCTGTGTGTGTCTCTACTGTGTGTGTCTCTACAGTGTGTGTCTCTAAAGATGGGCCATCACGGTGACCCACAATCCCCTGTGCTGACCGAGGAGACGTGCAAGGTCTCGAACTGATGTAAAGAGAGGAACGCTGAGTCAGCCTTTAAGTGTGATTGTGCGCATGTAATGAGCTCTTCCATTGTGCATGTGTGTGTGTGTGTGTGTGTGTTTTATTCGTGAATCCCATGGGCAGATTGCTTGAATTAATGTCAGCCTCTATTTTTACGTTTGCTAATGAGACATGAGACTGGAGAAATGTAATTAGAATATCCAAATCAATTAGACCAGGTTGTTTCTAGTGCATCAAAGCCCAATACAGATTTTCATAATTTTATAACTCGTGTTGTACATAAACGCCAGCCCGCCTCCTGTGATATTTCTAATTCACTTTCCATTAATGAGTGTGCCGCTTGAAATGTTACGACCACCTTACGACCATTTTTACAGCAGCTGTATAATTCTTCAGTGTGTTACAGTATAAGTTCACTATAGTCTCCGTCCGCTGACCGTCTCATGTATATGGAGCGCAACTGTAGAAGTAAAAACTCCATTCATTTTCTACATAGGGAAATGGATTTTAAACATTAACTTTAAAGACAGCCATACTGTGAGCTACAAGGCTGTTAATTCATAGTATTTGCTTCTGATGAAGCCGTCAGCCCACTTAGTTATAAAACAATAGTGTTTAACTGTGGAATTTGTGATGAAATACTACATTACCCATGATGCTACAGAACATTACACCAATCAGAGAAGCGAAACAAGCAAAATGTGTCGAAAGATCGTGCTAGCTCCGCCCACTCCAAAGAACCACCAATACTTGCATATTTGAATATATACACTATACACATGTTTGGGTCAAATATGGACAAACCCAAACTGTTGAGTTTAAAAATTGAATTAAACATTTCAGACTTTAGAGTGAATGCATATTTTGCAATAAACTTAAAATATATTGCTTGAAATCAGCAGTTCAAATCTGTCCGGCTGCTACAATAAAACTGTGATTGGTCACTTTACATGTCAATCAAATGGTCTAGAATTATTTATTTATTTACTATTATTTTAATATTTTATTTATTTATTTTAATTAATTTTTTTAGTAATTTTGCTTATTTTGCGTGCTTTTATTTTATTCTTTTTTTTTTTTTTTTTTTTTTAGGTTTCATTTTTTATTTATTTCAATTGTAGTTTTAGTTTTAATTTATTTCCAGTTCATAATTTTAGTGCTTCAATTTAAAATTATTTCAGTTATTTGCCAAGGAAACATTTCTAATTTTCGTTTAGTATCGCTTTATTTAAATGAACAAAAAGGTTTTTAATAGTTTTAGAACAGTGGAACAAACTTCATACCTGTCACTCACATGAGATCCACCAATAGCAAACCACAACCATCCAATCAAGCTCCGCCCACATTTGTTGTTATTCCAGATGCGTTTCACTATAGAGAAGAAAAGATTATTGCATCTTCCATTTCATGCTGACTTTAAACAAACACCGCTCCTAAACGAACAGCTCTTGAGGACTCATTCGTCCTTGCAGAACGAACATGTTATTTTAGGGTCATTTACTCCCAGCAGAGTTGATCATGCTCATGGATTCAGAAAGGAATCGATGCTGATTAGAACCTCCAATCCGAAGGGAGCGACTCTGGATAATTGGTCTGGGAATCACAGGAATTAACAGCCTCCATATGTCTTCTCAGCTGTGATGTTAGAGACGGGCAGTTTCGCTTCGGTGTGTGTTTGACAGCTAAAATGACAAGTTTCGCTTCACTGGAAAACTAAATTAAACATTTATCTATTTATTTATCTCTGGCAGATTTGCCTTTTCAGTTCATAGTGACAAGTTTAAAGTAAAGTGTTATTTTAGTTTCATTATATTTCTTTAAAACATTTTTGTATGTATTTTTTTGCACAAAAATTAACTAAATAGGAAATTTTGTAATTTAGTGCTATTGCCCTTTTGTCATTCCAGATCATACTGACTATATATGTATATGTATCTGTGTGTGTGTGTGTGTGTGTGTGTGTGTGTCTATGTGTATATAATTTAAATATTTTTGTACCATAAACCATTTTTCGTACTATTTATTTATATTTAATGCACAGTCTAAGTCACTGCAAGTTATGTGTTATGTTCTGTATTTAACTATATATATGTAATCTTGACCAAAATGCTCCATAAAGTTTGTTACCTATATTGAAAGTCTTTTAAAGCTACTGAAGCCAGTTTTTAGTGAGTCCAGACTTAAATGTCTGTCTGTTCCTCTTTGAAATGTTTTTCCTGTTTTGTGTTCCTTTGAAAAAAAAGTACAACATGAGGGTGAATCAATTATTTTCATTTCTGCGTAAACTACTGTATTCCTTTAAAACACTTTAACATGAAACCTCCAGCTTTAGAAACGTGTAATTTAAAACATCTCTTAACATATATCTGAACATTTAAAGAATCACTACTAACATTTTTCAGTTGCTCTACAGTGACATTTGTAATATATATATATATATATATATATATATATATATATATATATATATATATATATATAAAAATAAGGTAACTGGCTAAAAATGTCTGAATTGAATTGAACGGATTAGGGCCAGAACTGGTGTCAGGGGTGCAAACACATGTATGGTCAAAAAAGAGAGAGGTAATCGAAGCCCTCGTCCCGCGGCAAATATCCAGATACTACATTGCCACCATCCCCAACCCACCCCTATAGGCACATAGAGTCAAATGAAATTTAGAAAAACTATCTTGCACTTCTTCTTCTTGCTTTACTGCTACTTCCTGAAAACAATTTCACCTGATGATCTGAATAGCTCTTTTTGTAAAGAATTAATAATTCTAGGATGATTGGTGTAATTGTGTAGGGTAGGCCTAGAGCATTTGCATAGAAACTAATAAACATAATACAAATATAAATACAATAAAACACAAATACACGAGAAATAAAGCAGTGCTTTATGTTTTTCAGGTAAATTAACTGTATTAAGTATTAATACAGTTTATCTTTTGACAAAACGTGATTTTTCTCTTTCTCTTTTTTTGTTTGATTAACTTTGGTGACACAAACAGCTGCAGGTATATTGGGTGCTGTCCCTTTAAGACGAATGCACGTATCTAATACCGGTAATGACACGCATCCGTTTTATTTTGACTGCGTTTACGGGGAAACTCGTTGAGACGGACACTGGCTTATTTTTTCGTGCACATGTCTGTTCAAACACAAATAGATAAGAAAGAAAAGGGAATTCGGTGTTCACGAACTTCGCGTGCTGTCTGCGACTGCGTGGCTCTGTGCGCCGACAGACCATCTACATTTGGATGTTAAACATAATAACGTTATATATAGCCTGATACAGCAAAGACAACGTCGGCAGTATTGACGGCAAAATAGGCTACAGAATATTTCGTTCTGTAGGCCTATTGACGGGCAATATTTGAAAATCGATAATTAGGCCTATTTTTTAAATTACAATTATATATGCATTTGTCAAAAACCGAGAGACTTTCAAGCATCAAAATGTAATTTATTAATATGTATTTGCGCCTTCTATTTTGTCTGAAAACTTCCAACACTCTTGGTGTCGCGTGAAAAATAGGCGTCGGTTGCGGTTCTATTTCTAGCACGCGGTTTCGGCGCGGCTGGAGAAGTGTGTGTGTCACGCAGGCATTGTGCTCTAACACAAGCTCTAACCAGTTAACATGAGAGCCGACATAAAAACGGACACTCCACGCCACGCAGAGAGAAATGTGATGCAGTGGCAGATCCAGACTTCCAGAGTGAGAGTGAGACAGAAACACTAGTGGTTCACACTTGCGCACATACTGCTGGTTTGGCGCGCAGTGTTCTGATTCGCTTATTTCCTATTTACTTGTTGGTGGACGCAATCCAGAATTACTGTTGGTTAAATTATAATCAGACCCTCTCAAACCCCCCCCCCCCCCCCCCTCCTTAAAAAAAAACTCTTCGGATCTGCACGATTCACACAAGTCACCCAAACTGACGTGAAAAAAGCGGGAGGCGCCGAAAAGCGCGCTGTTTGCACCCCTGTGGTGTATTTTTTTTCATGGTCTTGGAGTTTGAGGTTGAAAGTTTGACTCATTAAAAGTAAGCAATCTAACAAGCACACACACACACACACACACACACACACACACACACACACACACACACACACACACACACACACACACACACACACACACACAACATCGCAGCCAAAGCATCATACAGATCTCTTTCATAGTATATGCAGTAAAACATTCACGTTTTTCCGAAGCTCTCTTAATGCCAGTATAAACAGACTGATGTGCTTTTTCTTATCCTAAAGTAAAGACTTACTACTTATCGAACTTCATTAAAATGTCCTTCTGGGAGCGAGACGAGCGTCTCTCTGTGACTGAAGGTTTTGTGTGTTTCGTTTGTTGTTTTCACTTGTTTAGGCTAAGTGCATCATTTTACAGTTAACTTGCTTGGCAGGCCTTGAAGGCCTGCTATTTTAATTTCATATTTTAGTTGCTTAAATGCAGCAAGCTACTTTTTCCATGTAGCAACTCTCAATTGGGAAACAAGATGTATTAAATTGTAATACTTATTTTTCGTTTGTACAGTTTAATGCAGATTTTGAGCCAATTTGAATGTCAAGACATCTAGTTTCATTCTGTAAAACAATCCCAATTAATGACAAATGATCAGAATGTACTTCACTTTACAAAATACAGTAAACATGCAGATTAAAATTAAATGCATGTTTAATTTTGACACGAATTAATAAACCTGGCAGTGTATAGCACGATTATTGTTGGCTCTTTGACAAATTATTTTTTGAATAAAAGCATCTGCTAAATGCATAAATGTTCACTGCATTAATGATCTGGGGCCGTATTCACAAAGCATTTTATCTTACCACTAGGAGTACTCCTAAATCGCATTAAAAGATTTTAGCTAGGAGTTTTCTCTTAAAAGTTATTCACAACGCCTTTCAGACCTACTCTTAGTAAAGAAAAATGACAACTCCAAAACTAAGAGTGAGTCTTCGTTGCTATGGATGACGTCATTACTCATGCACGAGCTTGACTGAAGTGACCACCTTGATTGGCTGATGATTGTAACGCGGGAATGATTCCAAACACCTCCCCTACGATGATGAGTGACAGGTGACAGGTCTGAGAATGCGTGCGCTACACAAGTAGTGCGAAGGACGGAAGATGATGAATAACTGAATAAATAGCCTAAATGAATAAAGAGTAAGGCAAAACAAATAGCCTAGAAGCCTAATGAAAAATATGGATTGATGCAATATCTTTGCAACATTATTGAATTAATCTGTCACTATATGCCTCTGCCTACGTTTGCAAAGAGAAGAACATTTTAATTTGATTCACAATGAAACGTTACAATTTTTACATGCAATGAGTAGCCTAGTTGTGGTTGTTGTTGGTGGCGTTATTGCCCTAGTTATGCCTACAATGCAAAATTGTTCCCTCGCGATTGGAAGCTCCTGTAGCCGCCGCATACGCATTTCAAAACATCGCAACGTGAAATGCCACAAAAAGCGGTTTGTGAATAGGTCTTAGTGAGTTAGGAGTCCTCTCGACTTCTTTTAAGCTGTCCCAGGCTTAGGTGCTACTTTTAGGGCTAAAATGCTTCGTGAATTACTCTTAGTCAAAAAAATTAGGAGTCCTAAAGTTACGAGTGACACGCCCATTATTTTTAGGAGTTGCTCCTAAATTCGACAGTTAGGAGCTACTTTTAGCCTTAAAATTCTTTGTGAATACGGCCCCTGATCATCTAATAATATGCACAACATTGATATGCTGTACTATCTATATGCATATATTTTAACTAAAATATTTGAATACAAAAAATACTACACAAAGGCTTTAATGAGCATGCAATGCAAATGAATTGTTAAATCAAAATTTTGAGATGATTCTCTGAACTGATTCACAGAAACAGAATCAAAATCACCAAGTCTAGCGCCGCTTTTGCTACTCTAGTTAAAATCTGAAAGATTGTGTAACAAGCACTCAATAGCAAAATGAACAGCAATAATAATAATAAATCATTTAAATCATTCAAATTTAACCAAATTAAACCAAATCATTCTGATGACAGAGTTTGAGGGTTTCAGAAACACCAAACCAACATTTGAGATGCTGTGATGCGATTGGTCCGCTGGTTAGTCCAATTATCCAATCACAGTTTTTGTTGCGCATCGAGGGATTTATTCAGTAAATGTGTTTCCATCGTAGTTTATGCTCATGTATTATCAGATAAAACACATGTATCCTCATCAATTGAGCGCAGAAGTTTTTATGCACATTTCATTGCACACTAGCATTTCCATCCACCAGGTTTTTTTTTTATGCCATATCCCAAAATGCACATAAAAATAGGTGGATGGAAACATACAGAATGTCGCTTGATTTTATTTCACCATACAAATCATTGCAAATATAATGTGAATATTAAATATTTCATCCTAGTTATGGTTCTCCCCGTACCTCTCCACCTTTCTCTGAATTATAATGTGCCAAAAAGCCTGAAGGGGAAGGAGAGTCTGAGAAGAGTCTAAACGCAGCTGGACATGTCATGAATCATGTGACAAGCACTTTGACACACTACATCGACCTTCATATGGATTATGTAATTCAATAAAGATGTTTGGCCAACAGCATCAGAAATCCCCTGAAGAAAAAGCTCATCCCACGCCGCTAATTCCAAAACGTCATTTTAGAGCTACTGTCGCACCACTGATTGCAGCCGAATGCAGTTATTAATGCAAGGAGAGAGAGAGAGAGAGAGAGAGAGAGAGAGAGAGAGAGAGAGATATCAAGTGTATATGAAAAACCCGAGTCTGTGCATCTCGCAGCAGTGTCTCTACAAATAGCAAAACCGTAAGTTTATCTGCTTCAAGAACAGCGCCGTTATTACCTCACTAGTGAGAAATGTCATGTAGCTTTTAAGTTGTTAAAGGAACACGCTGACTTTTTGGGACTTTATCTTATTCACCGTATCCCCCAGAGTTAGATAAGTCCATACACACCCCTCTCATCTCCGTGCGTGCTGTAACTCTGTCTGACGCACCCACCGCTAGCCTAGCTTAGCACAAAGACTGGAGGTAAATGGCTCCAGCTAGCATACTGCTCCCAATAAGTGACAAAATAACGACAACATTTTCCTATTTACATGTTGTGATTTGTATAGTCACAGCGTGTACAAATAACAAGGTCACATGAGACACAGCCATCTTCTAACCGTATACATACTGGGAACTATATTCTCAGAAGGCGAAGCACTGCTACTTCTGCGGAGTGATTTACTCCAACTCTGAGCGAACTCTCTGCTCCTCACCACGGGACTTCTCAGGTGCTGCGAGCAAATCACTCCGCCCAAGTAGCAGTGCTTCGCCTTCTGAGAATATAGTTCCCAGTATGTGTACAGTGCGTCAGACAGAGTTACGGCACGCACGGAGATGAGAAGGGTGTGTATGGACTTATCGAACTCTGGGGGATACGGTGAATAAGATAAAGTCCCAAAAAGTCTGTGTGTTCCTTTAAGCTATTTTACTGATTAAATTGTCAGAGCAGCGCTGACAACACGTTTCTAAGCGAGTGTGTGTCCGGACTGTGTGTGTGTGTTTGAGCGGGAGAAAGAGAGAATGTGCTTACAGTACAAAATAAAACGTAATTTTTTTTGTCCAAAAAAACAAAACAAAACATGGAAATAATGTTGTTTTTATCCTATCGTTTACTATATTTATTTGTTTGGTCAGTGTCGTTGTGGGTTTCGGTTCTTCTGCTGTTGTCGGCTGGAAGGACCTTTTGAAATAACTGAGATCATTTGGCGAAGTGATATGGAACTGTAATGCAGTCAAAACATGCCTGGAACTACTTTAGCCGTGCGTTTCCCTGAAAATAATTGCACACATTAGAGCGTTCGTCAACCAATCAGATTCAAGCATTCAATTGCCCCAAAGTGTACATATACATACATATATATACAAGTGAGGCTGTTGTCCTGTGAGTGTGTGTTTGTGCTGATGTAATATGGTCTTTGGCCATTTGCTGACACATCTACAGCATTACTGATGGTCTCATCACAAAGCAGCCCTGCTCGGTGAAACATTACCTCTATTTGTGCCAAGACACCTAAAGAAGCCTTTGGCGAAGTTGAAGTCATCCTTCCATTCAGACAGTTTTGCTTCCTGCAGTATTTGTGCTGGATGACAACCTAGATAACATATATTAGCAGGGAGAAGAGCTCAGAGCTGTTTCTGTGGAAGGTTATCATCAAACACCATTTGTTGAGATACGCCACTGTACTGATAACAGCGAGTGAGCAATCGCTTCTGAAAGTTTCCCAAAAAAGGTCTCAGGAGGCCAACACTTTCCCAAATCCTCAAAGCAGAGTTTTGCTGAGAGATTACAATGGAAGATTTGCAGCCCTGTGATCAAAATGCAACAATGCCTAAATACAGTTTGAAACCATGATTTGTGTTGTTATTTTCTAGCAATAAAGTAATTTAATTTAAGATAAAAAATATACATGCATTTTAATATGTAATTTAATTCTATAAAATGCATTAAAGTGCCCCTATTATGCCGTAATATATAGCCTGTTTGTGAGTGTAAAAGATCTGCAAAGTTTTAAAGATCAAAGTGCACACAATTGTGGAAAACCTGAACTATCGTCAGTAACTCCAGTCTTACTTCTGTAACATTTATATGTAACAATGTAACAAATTTGCATAATTCCCGCCTATGGTATTCATTGGCTGCCCACGAGCAACGTCGTCTTCGCCCCGCCCTCAAACACTGAAGCTGGTTTGTGTTGTGTACATATCGAGAAAACACTGTTTTCTGCTCTGCAAAAGCATATTCTCTGTAAACACTTCCAAATGATGAGGATGTGAAGAGTCAGAGGTTAAAATGACCACAGCGATAACATTTGGTAACACTTTATTTTACAGTGTCCTCGTTACATAAGTTACATGTACTTACCATTGTAATAACAGTAAAGTATGCATAATTACATGCAACTAACCCTCAACCAAACCCTAACCCTATAGTAAGTACATGTAGTTAATAGCGCTGTCAAACGATTAATTGCGATTAATCGCATCCAAAATAAAAGTTTGTGTTTACATACTGTAATTTATGTCTGTGTACGGAGTATAATTATTTTCTATATATAAATACACACACATGCATATATATATTTAAGAAAATGTGTTTATATATAATATAAATGATATATAATATAAATATATATACACAGTATATACATGCAAATATTTCTTAAATATATACATGCATGTGTGTGTATTTATATATAGAAAATAATTATACGCAGTACACACACATGTATTATGTAAAAACAAACTTTTATTTTGGATGCGATTAATCGCGATTAATCGTTTGACAGCCCTAGTAGTTAATTAATATTACTCAGTACTTAAATATATAATTACACAAACAATGACACCTTAAAATAAAGTGTAACCGAACCTTTTGTTTGAAGTTTGCACCCAATTTGTGGAAAGTGTCAGGAAATGCATTTTAAAATACAAAAATCCTCTTTTTTTCCGGAGCTGAGCTTTGGGACTTATTTTCTTTGTCCTGACCACAGTTCATGATTCATTTAGCGATTTCAGTTTGGCTTTTTTCATCTTTAGCCTGTAGCGGTTATACTCAATGATGTGATGTCTACACTGAGAGCTAAATGAGAGACTTTATAATTTATGCTCCATTGTGCAAATGTTTCATCCAGACAATGAGGCCATAGATGATAATCAATTGGTATTCATCTTTAGTCTAAGCTGCACAAATGTTGGTCTGATGCTAATATCATCGCTCCGAGATAAATAGGCACTCGAGCAGGCGAATCACATTCCCCTTCACCGCTCGCCACCCAGAATATTCAGCTTTCCTGAACAGACATTAAAATCACATCTTATCATTGAGAGGGAGGCCAGAGATCAAAGCACGTGAAAATCATATTATTGAGACTGAACATTAGGAGCATTAAGAGCCCAAATAAACCAGGGACATTGAAGCCCCTTGCTGAAAGTGAAGATGCGATATGCAATTATTTTCCACCTCAAAAAGTCATTTTACATCAAATGAACTGATAAAATATGTTTAAAGGAAGAGTTCACCTCAGAATGAAAGCTTCAAAAAAGGATGCAAAAGCATCATAACAATAGTCCATCTGACTCGAGCGCTCTTCTGAAATCATATAATCCAGTCAACTGTTGAACCGGATCAGTCGGATTTGTGAACGAATCTTTTAGACTGAATCACTGAGTCAGTGAGTTGAACTGCAAAACCGGATCAGTCGGATTTGTGAACGAATCTTTTAGACTGAATCACTGAGTCAGTGAGTCGAACTGCAAAACCGGATCAGTCGGATTTGTGAACGAATCTTTTAGACTGAATCACTGAGTCAGTGAGTCGAACTGCAAAACCGGATCAGTCGGATTTGTGAACGAATCTTTTAGACTGAATCACTAATGAATCACTAATCACAAATCTAATGTATTTGCACATGTGTATGCTTTTATGATATTTTAGTGATACTTCTATTCACGTTTATTATAATTAAAAGAGCAGCCATGCAGGATATTCAAATAGATAAATACAGTACAAGATGAGTGCTATTAATATTATATTAGTATATTTTGGTCATTTGTAAATATTTAAAAGGCAGTTATCATCAAATAAATGTTGTTTTATTTTAATCTAATGGCAATCATAATTAAAGCTCATTTTTGTTTATAATTTGTTGCTAATAAACATTCCTTCACATTGCCAGCTGAAGAATGTGTAAATTGCACTGAAGGATCAACTATTTTACAGACGCCTGACAATAGGTCAAACTATGAAGATGGAGCTTCTTTAAGATTTTATATGACAACTGATGGATGGTTTTGGACAGATTCCTGCCCTCAGAATTGCGTTATCATCTTGCCAAGGTCAGGAACCGTTAGGACATATTTATATTAGGGCCGGGACTCGATTAAAAAAATTAATCTAATTAATTAGAGGCTTTGTAATTAATTAATCGAAATTAATCGCATTTTAATCGCATATAAATTAGGGCTGTCAATCAATTAAAAATTATTGTGTTGAACATGTTATTGAAATAATGTTCAAATGGTGAGCATTGGAATAATTGTGCCTAGCAAATAATCAATACAATACAATTGAACATTATTAAATTATTGAACATTATTAAATTATACATTTAATATTAAACATTAAATTATAAACATTATTTACACTTGCTTTACAGGTTTTTAACATTAGCCTACTTCGAAAATGCTGCAATTTAAAGTTTGAGATGTTTTTCATCTGTTTTAGAAAGTATTTTTAGACTTGTTTTTTTCAGAATAAAACTTGTTTTACAATCTTTTGCATGTGTTATATTTTTATTAAATGTGTTTAATTAAGCCATTGCTGCAAGTAATTTGACAGTTAACAATATAGTGTACAGTTAATCACAAATTCAGTCAGCATTGTCATGACTCATTATGCCATGATGGACGGTGAAACAACGTCACGATATCAACGTTGATTCAATTTGCAGCAAAACCGAAGCATAATTCAACATTGGTTCAACGTCGACATACAATCTTTGTTCACCCATATTGAAAGAAGAGACGGTGAAACAACGTCACGAAATCAACAATGAAACAACGTAACGACATCAACAGTGAAACAACGTCACGATTTCAACGTTGATTCGTTTTGCACAATCGAAACATAATCCAACATTGATTCGACCTTGGTCCCTTACGTTCACCGGTGAATTAACGTTGAAATGCCGGCTGTTTTTAGTAAATGTTCCAATCAATGATCCAGGCAGCGCCAGCGCGTTCTCGTCTCCCTCCTTCATTTTACAGTCGAATGGTGGCTAGAACGGCTCCAGGTTCAAAGGTCAATACGGAATGGATTAATCTGCGTTATTTTTTTTAACGCGTTATTTTTTCTCAGATTAATTAATCGAAATTAACGCGTTAATGTCCCAGCCCTAATTTATATATATATATATATATATATATATATATATATATATATATATATATATATATATATATATATATATATATATTCATACACAAACATTAAGCAGGGCAACAACTCACTGCTGTTGCCTATAGAATGCAGTTTTTAATGCCTATAGAATTCAAGATATCGGGGCAAAATATCTTTAAATATAATTTTTTTTGTCTCATATTTTTATCATATGACATAGTTAAACAATTTCACACGAGTAACGAGTATAACACAAGTGCTGTTTTTGTCCTGAACAGCAGGAGTGCAAATGTGATATTGATTTTATACAACAGTTCAATACATAAGTTAATATTGTGTTATATTTAAGACTATATATTGTCTGTTTTTGCTCAAGTTTGCCATCAAAAATATTACCTGTAAGCCAGAGCAGAACTGTTGTGTGTCTCAGCAACAAACAGCGGTGTTTCGTTTCTGAACGAATCTGTGTTTTGAACAAATCAGGTGAATCAATGATTCAATGGCTCATCAACGAGAGAGACATTTACTTCTACATTCCTGAAGGAATCGGCCGATTGAATGAATCAAATTAATGAATGACTCAATGACTTTCTAATTTAGACATTTATCACCGCCAACTGGCAGCTTTAGTTTCTTATTTAGAGTATAATTTCATTAAAAAAATAAAATGATAAAAATATTTCCATATTAATATGATAATAAATAAAAATTCTGTTGAATCAAACTAAATATAGTTTTTGTCTATTTGATGCTTTTCTCATTTAACACAATAATGACTTTAAATTACCTTTGATAATTAGATTAATTAATTGCAAATTAATTGGATTTCAAATTTGGCTGAGAAATTACCATAAAGTTAAAGTTACTGTAAGTATGACCAACATGGTATATTTAGATATAATTTTTAGATATAATTATAAATAATATTAAATTATATAAATATCTCAATAATGCTAGGTTTTGCCTTAATGATTATAAGCTTCTCATTAATGTAGGCAAATATGAAGTGTGCAGATATTTTTATCATTCACATTTTTTTATAAAAAATGTGTTAAATTGAAGTGTGCTATCTGCTATCTAAAGGTTGCACTTCAGAGTATGTGATAATGTGACATTTAAAATGCAAATGTAAAAAAAATAAAAAACAGAAAAAAAGAGAAAGCATTTTAGGGCTGAAATAAAGAGATTTACCTGAGAGTGAAAAGCACCGTTGAAAACGTGTTCATGATAATTAGTAGCCGACAAGAAATTATTAGTGCCACATCATTTGAAGCACAACACTGAATCGGAACAGCATGTCTCTGAATTCTTCATCATTCATTAGTTTGAGTAATTGCAAACAGCTTTCAGATAACGCCGACTAAACCCAAGTCACTTATCAGAGCAAATGTTACTGCACTCAACGGTCATGGCCAGAATTGGACCCTATTTCACCATTCGCTCTGGATTACAGAAAGCAAAAAAAAGCTACAGAAGACATGAAAGCAAAGTCCTAATGCACACTGCAAATATCATCTGCTTTATTCACGCAGCACTGTAAGAAATCCACACTGTGTGTTTAGTGCGAGGAAAGAGCGGTAGAGACTTTAATCACGCTAAATGATTGAAAGCCTCTAACAGCGATGGTGCTTTTCTGAAGCTCGAGTCAATCAATAAGTAAAGAACGGGGGAAAGAGAAAGTCGAGAAACGTATCGCTCTCACACAGTGCACAGAAGTTCTTAAGATTCTCTTACTTTGAGAGCTGAGAGTCGAAGCCTGAAATAGAAACGAGCAGTTGTGGGTAATTAGATGTAATTAGCTTCATTGAGAGCACAGTCAGTCCAGATGATTCCACAGCACTGATCTCTGTGCGTTTCCACCTGTCGAGAACCTCGGCTTCGGAAAGCACTCAATTAGATCTTCAGAATCATTCGGTAGCTTAATTATAGAGTGTTTTTCTCTTAATTCCCTATCAGGGACATCTAAAGACAAGATATATTTAAAGCAATGTTTCCATTCAAATGTAATTGCAAGGCAGATGCTTTGTTTTCAAAGCAACATATAACAAAAGTACAGTGGTGGAGGTACAGTGATGATGGCAGATGCTCTCGGTACATTTATACCATGGTATTGAATAAATACCATATTCATGTACCATGGTATTTGCATAATACAAGTTACTTTTATGAATACCATGTTGGATGTCAAAAAACTAATATTTAAAGCAACACCAAAGCACTTTTCCTCTTCGGTCCCCCTACAGGTTGGAAGTGGAATTGTCCATTACTGCTGTCGTAAATAATTTAGCCTACCATTGCATGCACACATAGACAGTATATAAACTGGACACAGCGACCCCACTGGATTCAACGGAGACAAGTGAAGTCAATTAGAAGCACTCACTTCCTGATGGCTGAGCGACTGCGCAGACTCACACTGAGCTTGACGACGACGTAGATGTGACGTGAGCAACCCGTCTGTCTTCTAGTAGCTGTGCCAAGAGAAATCTGAATCATTCCCTTCCGAAACTTGCAGAGACGGAGAGTGTGAGTAGGAGGTGTCCACGAGCTAGGAGCAGGAGCAACTTTTGCTAAGTATTCTGATTAACTATTTTGTCATTTTGCCTCCACGTCCCCCCGATTGCCCGCAGCTTCTCCTCCTGTCCATACGGTAATCTCTCTACTGTGCGACAGAGAGTTGCGTGGTTATGACGCAATCGTTAGCCTATTTTTACAAAAACGGCTTCTACGGGGCCATAACGTAAGATACAAGGTAATAGAGCCTTTTATACATTTTCGTGTTTCTTTAGAAATAAATAATGGACAAATGGAGTCTTTAAACGCCTCAGATGTAAAGTTATTCACTGTCAAAGTGATGCAAAAAAGAATGGGAGTCAATGGGATGCTAACAGCAGGTGATGGTCCGCTAGCCAATGGCGGCGCCCGGGGAAGCTTCATAATAATATGAAACCCTGCCCCCCTGCATGCACACTATTTGTTTATCCAGCACCGGCTTTAGAAATAACGATATGAAAGTATGATGTATTGCGACATCAGAAACGGCTATCTTTTATATAGGCTCCACCTATCGGCTATAGTAACGCTTGCCGTAAAGCAAGTCAAATTTGTAGTTTCTTATGTCTCATTCGAACTACAGATCCGTTACCCGATCTGGCAATCTTGCATAGTGCGGTTATAGCCGACAGAGGGTCGCAAAGCGAATGCAGAAGTGCCGTTCACCCTGTTACGACTTGACGAACCACTGAAACCATTTCCGAAACATTATTTTAAGGCACAAAAAAATATTTGGTGTTGCTTTAATGCAAATGTAATATTTTATATTGAAAAAAGCATAACAAATAGTACCAAAAGTAATATTTATATTTAAATAACAACAATATAATGTCTAATATTAATGTAGTATCATTTTAATAGGCTAATAATAATAATATCCTGTAATAAAGATCTGATAATGGTCTTCAGGACACTTTTGATTGTGTTTGATGGTTATGAAATTTAATTTCCTTTTGAACCAAGTGAACATATTTGGGAAAACTCAGTTGTTCTCTGACAGTAATATTTGGGGATAGAAATACTTTTATTTAAAAAATACACAAAAAAAATGGTTATAATGATATGAATGCTTTTTTTAAAATCAACATTATTAAAGGGAAGGTTAAAGTCCAGGTGAGACAAGCTCACAATTAAAAATAAGGGGAGAGTACAGTAATTAAAGAGTGTTAAATGTATCTTTATGTGTGAAATCAGCCGAAAACACCTAATTAAAGGAACTTTACTGAACCTTGTAAAACCTGGTGTCGTTTAGCTGAAGAAATCGTTGCATTTGGATGCAATTTAAACGAGTCGAGTTTCATAATGTTTCCTGAGGTGCAGTTATAACTTCAGTATGGTTTGTGCATCATAAACCTAATTTAAAATTAAAAGGCCATTTCCTACCCTCTGATTTAAACGCCTCGTTTAAAGGGGCGTGTCTCTTTCAGACTTCACTGCTGTGATTGGGTAACGTCATTGCATACATGTGATGTACACAACTCTTTTGAAAACTTTTACATCTGCTGAGATTAACTAATCATGAAAAGTGTTGATTATAACATTACATATAAATTTGCACCCTCTGCATAAAAGGTTGCAGCGACCCCTTTGATACCATCCCTTCCCCGTGACACTACTATCATATCTGCAGAATTATAAATCATATATATGCATCAGTGCTAGCCTTTCCCTGTTATTGCTCCCATGCATGCACTAGCTAAGCCATTCATTATTCCCTCTCTCTTACACAGACACACCAACACAGCAATGTCCTCAAGCATGCCTTCTGTATAATGGTGCCCAGGAAGCTCATTGCATTTCATAATCTCCTCTCAAGTTTGTCTGCTAGTTGAGTCATTTATCTGCTCAGTGCCGGTCTGAGCCGTTTATTCCCCATCGGCAGGTGAGCATATAGAGCGACACACCGAGAGAATCAAAGATCTCACCGGGATCAGTCGCAATAACTGAGTCTTAAGCGTTCCTGCTGCCAGCGGGACACTGCAGGTGAGACGCCTAATCTCATCCAGTCGAGTTCACTTTCCCCCCGAGGCTGAAAACTGTTGCTATATAACAGTGGCTTTATGCTGCTTTTTAACAGCAGTGAACTGCAATTTCTTGCTTTAGTAGTTCAGTCGATCTGAATCACACCAAAAACTGTTGACTGAGTTCTGGATCTTTCTGGATAAATGATTTAACAAAGATGAAACGTAGTTTGATAAAGTTTTATTCTTCAAAGTGTTGTCAACGGTTATGCTTTAATGAGTTATGAATGTGTAAATCTATAAGGAACACTTACTGTACCAACACTAAATCACTAAATCATCAGTTTTCTCACTTTCATCACTTTTGAATTAACTGCAGCACAGCCCTTGTGAGCTGTCACTTTATATTAGATTGTTTTCCCACTAAATTAACATAGAATTTACACACACAGACACACACACACACACACACACACACACACACACACACACACACACACACACACACACACACACACATCGTGTTTGATTTGAAATCTGATGAAATTACATTTTCAGGTTGAAGATTCAAATTAGTTTTGGGACGCAATACATAAGTATCATCTTACTGTACAATAGTGCCAGAATACATTTTCACTCATTCTTTCCTCATACAACAAACTATGCGAGTCACAGTATATTCATGAATATGTGAAATGAATATGTCATTTATGGACATGAGCAGATGCAAGTGAGAAAGTCTCTTGGCATCATGCTGACATCATTACTTTAAAGGGGTGGTTGATTATAATTTAACTTTTTTAATTTTAGTTGGTGTGTAATGTTGCTGTTTGAGCATAATCAGCATCTGCAAAGTTACAACGCTCAAAGTTCAAAGCAAAGGGAGAGATTTGCTTTTAAAGAAATCACTTTTTAAGGACTACAACAAACGGCTGGTAGAGACTACACGACATTCCTCCCGGGTTAGTGACATCACCAACCCTAAAATGTACATAAACCCCGCCCTCTGAACATGATTTATAGATTATAAAGACAGAATATGCTAATCAATGACTAGAAGATAACTACACATCAGCTACATAAATTCAACTAACCATTCAGAAATGTCCTGTTGCTTCGTCATGTTGTCACTTCTTCTTGAGTCTCTCCATCATTGACTGAATCCGGTTTGAACATAAAAGGCTAAAAGACTAAACAATTTTCAGTGCATGTGTGTGCAGCTGTTGAAGCTCCGCCCCCTGTGCCGGGAGCAGCAGCTCATTTACATTTAAAGGAACAGACACAAAACGGTGTGTTTTTGCTCACCCTCAAAAATTTACAATTTTAACATGCTATATAAAAATACTGTGGGGTATTTTGAGCTAAAACTTCACACACACACTCTGGGGACATCAGGGACTTATTTTACATCTTGTGAAAAGGGCATTATACCACCCCTTTAACAAATGATGCATTTATGATATGATATTTATGATATATGACATACTGTCTGAACAAACGGTCCTAATTTCATAGGGCTGTACCAGAATATTCGAGTATTCGAATATTCGTTCGGTGGGTTGGTATTCGATTTTCAAATTTGACATTCGAATATTCGTTTTAATTTTTATTTATTTTTTTCACACCTGGCATCCCCCTAGAAACGGTTCCCATTCGCGCTTGAATGGCAACATTTCATGCGTTTTCTCAGATGGATAGCTCTCTCTGATTTGTCAATATGAACAATGAACACATAAATGTGTTTTTGCAAAACGGATATGAATCCGAACTTCAAATCCCGCGCTATAGGCAGATGTAATGGAGTGCACGTCACCAGCAACAGCTGCATTTTACTGATCGTCAGCTAAAATTTCTAAATCAAAGACCGCAATAAGAGAGCGCGCAACAGCCCTGGTAAGATCATTTCGGTTCTTTACTTTTAATGAAGTTGATTGTGTGTTAAAGCATCTGCGACCCACTTTCACTTTGATTAGTTTGCATGTTGGCTTGATGAATAGATGCTGATCTGCGGTGACGCGTAAGCGTCGTCATATCTGACTATAACATGATATAGCCTAAAACGCTCTCACACGGTTATTTTTTTAGCATTTTTGGGCGAAATACAATACTCTTATTTTAGAGCGCAGAACAGCGGAGTTTGTATGGGCAGAAGTGCATGCCTGAGCTTGTAGGCTATAAGCTGTGTTGCTTTGACATTGTGGAAATAGAATAGAAACAATATATTAGCCTACACTTTACTGTGTCAGTAATTACTGTGCTGCTGATTTCTGATTTGAGAGTTATTTGTTACTCAGAAAAATATTAGGCTGTGTTTTGTATCACTAGTGCAGTGTCCGTTCTCGGAGCCCTGCGCGTGAGGCGCGCGCGCTTCCCGCTCGCGCTGTTCTGTATTAAAAGTTAATTAATTCTGAACGTGTCACGTCTCGCGTGTCTATATTGCACCAAATGTGACACTGCACTCGTGAAGTCGATTGGATGAACGGTTCAAAATGCAAGATAAATAATCTAAATGCAAACAGACAGACACATAGAGATTCCTGCCTTTATTAGAGAGAAGAATATGTTCAGCCCCCTCCCTCCGAAGCTTCGAATATTCGATGTTAATTCCTATCGAAGCTTCGAAGCTCAAAAAATGGTATTTGGACCAGCCCTATAATTTCATCACTTACAAAATTAAAGCGTGGAGGATTGATCAAAACGGATCTGATTCAAAAACCTAATGTGCATGATGTGAAAGATGCTATATCGGATAATTTCTTGCAATGCTTCAACCAGCAACCTTCTAGTTCTGAACTTCAACCCCTACAAAACACCACCTTGTTATTGTCAGGACGACTTCTAGACAACAAAATGAAAAACTGGAAATAAATCAAGCACACCAGATCTGAAGGACATGGCATTTTTACAAAGTGAAATTCCTTCAGATGCATCTTTGGCTTTTGAGGATTGGCAAAACATATGATTATTTCAAAAGCACTTGAGTTGCTGCAGCTGTGTGTATGCATGCCAAACACAAATCAACAAACACGCTTTTAATGGCCCGTTGTCCATCAGGAGAGACCGCTGAAGCGTTCGCCAGAGATTCAGTGGGACCCTCCACTCCAGTCCAAACCAATCTACAATTATAGCTCTGGTAAACCTGAAAGTATTTAAAGAGACAAGATAACGAATCGTTCTTTACCTGCATCTCACAACACTTCAATCACTGTCACACATGCACAGCATGAAGGTATTTTATTATAGAAAGTTCTCCAACAGAGTGCCGGCTGTTGTCCTATTCAGCCGAAGCAAATCTCAATTAAATTAATCTGAATAGGTGCCATGAACAATGACAATTCAGTCCCCAGTGCTTTATTTAAAGGAATATGTCGACGGTGTCGTTATGGATCGGATTCCTCAAGGTGCCGCCTTTGCACAGAGCTTGAGGGAATTTCGCCACCCAAATGTAATCAACCAGAAGCACATTTAATTCCCCCCACACAAGTGAATTAGGGCCGAGATGCGACGCACAAAGAGGAATATGATAATGGAGAAAGTGGAGGAACTGAGGATAATTTTTAATAAGGTGACTATCCGAATAATTCGTTTAATAAACTGTTATCAGAACGTACGGTCCGACTCCATGAAATTGCAAGACAATTATGGCCACAGACCTTTTTTTTTTTTTTTTTTTTGACAATTTCATAAAGTATGCAGGTTCACAAATTGTTGCAAAATGAAAGAGGACTTGAAAGGGGCTTTTTTTTTTTTTTTTTTCAGTTAACAATTTTGACTCTGAAAATTGCTGAAAACTTAAATAATCATCCAGGCCACTGGTCCAAAGCACTCAAATCTCATAATAAAAGACTAATATTGGGTGGATAAACTGAATGCATTGATTTTGTTTCTGTCTTTAGTGATTGTTGTACAATATGAGCTTTGGTAAAAGTCAAGAAAGATTTTATGCCAGACTATAAAAATAATGAAATACTTAAAAGAGTTTGGTCATGATGGGATCGAAGACTGCCTAAAATAAAAAATAAAAACTTTGAGATCCCTGGTTTTTGAAACATTGTTTTTAAGACATCAATAATCAGGGCTGAGTTTCTCATTAGTAAGTGTAAGGCCCGCTATATTGGCCCAATTGCCGGTTCGCCAATACACGGGGAAGGTATCACGTGTTCTGTCCTCACTCATTCAAAGTATTGGTTGGTTAAATTTACAATACATTTAGTTATGTATTCTCTCGTTAATTCATCTGACTCCATAAATGAAAGGTTTTAATAATATCTGTGCCTCACTAAAAGTGAGCGAATGTTTGACTATTCCTTTTAACCATTAAAGGGACAATGTTATCATGTCATTTAGAATAATCTCATGTAACAATTTAATATTTCAGATATCAGAGATCAATTCCACAATCAATTCAAATATCTAGAACATGATTATACATTGGTTACACCAAAGAATCTTACCCAGCTTGTAACCTGAGATAGAGAGAGAGAGAGAGAGAAAGGGAAAGAAAGAGAAAGAGAGAGAGAGAGAGAGAGAGAGAGGGAGAGAGAGAGGGAGAGACCCCCTATTCCATTCGTGACCAGCAAAGAAGAAGACCCCGAGAGTCAGAGCACACATTCCTTTATACTGTTTGCCCAGGTGACATGGGGGATGGGGAAAACCACCCTCAAATGGCTTAACCAGTTTTCTCTAAACTTCTATAAACCTTATTACCTTTTATTTTATCTATCTGGATATGAGATATCTGTACCACTCACTTTGAGACATTTCAAATGACACCAAAAACATATCAGTCATTGATAAACATTCACATTAAACCATGTTCTTGTGTGAGTTCTTTGTTTCTGAGGGGAAGAAAGGCTGTATGGGGGAGGTCGAATGTTAATTAGCCAGCAGGGCCATTTTGTCCCTTAGACCAGGCCCCAACCAGTATTTTCAGTCTTACATAAGCACTGAGTGAGAGGCTTTTGTGAAGTTCATTATTATCTACTTCAGTGGTTCTCGACTGGTTTTGCTTCAGGACCCATATTTACATTTGACCAAACACAGAAGAAAAGGTGTTTCTTGCACGCTTAAAGCCGAAGTGCATAATTTTGTCCAATGTTAAAATGTTTTTCTCTGCTATATCCAGCTTAAATTGCAGTCAAATAAGATATTCATAACATGATTCTTCCAACAGAATCATTAGCTAACATTAACTAATAATGAGCAATATCATTTTTGTTTAATTATGTTACGTAATTATGTTAATTATGTTACAGCTCACTATCCGCTCACTGCCTGTCCCCTGAACACACTGTAAAAAACCGCGGCCTCTGGAGACAGCTCAGACTCCACAAACGGCAACAAAAACAAACTGGCCCAGCCTGGACCACGAAACATAACAAACAGTGTTCCAGCCAATAACCGACAAGAATGATTTGGGGTGGGGGGTTAGTGCGTGTGCACATGAAGGGGGGTGTGGGGGGTGGAGGAGAGAGAAGCATGAAGAGGGAAGTTAGCTAGAGGAGAGATGTCCTAACAACGACTAACGTTAAAATTGTATATTCTCTTGAATTTTGATATTGCCGACACACGACCAAAGAGACGACGTTCCAATGAACAAATAACAAAGAATAGGGAAAAGGAAAAGAAACGCGAAGTGCTGAATTTACATCAGAAAAGCGTTCAAAAGGTGGCGAGAACTCCGCCGGCAGAAGGGCTTCCAATCCGACATTCATGTGGCTGTGTTTTTGCTGGACAGGGTAAATCCAGTTTGTTTTTTCTAAATGGTTCATGACTGTTTCAGGAAGCATGGAAGGGAGGGGGGGGGGGATGGGATGAGGAGGAGGGAGGGTCGAGCTAGCCTCCGTTTTGTTTGACAATACTTCAAACGTCAACAAGAAGTGACGTCACCCAACATCGCTTAGAGCACCTTTAAAGCTACACTGTGTAGGATTTTCTCTCATCTAGGGGTGAAATTGTTTATGACTACCAACTGAATATTACTTTCTAGCCCCTCCCATTCCGAGGGCGTTTTAACTCCTACGGTGGCCGTATTACTGAATTTATCGTATTATTGAAGCTTGAATTTCCAGGTATGTCCCTCTTTGGCTAATGTATTTTCAAGATGGAGGCGCAACATGGCTGCCGCCATTCGAGCGGCTCGCTCATAAGTATTCTAAATGGCAGATTCTACGCTTACGAGAGTACTTTAATAGTTGGTAGAAGTAATTACACATTAATGAGCACATATCATTTTGAAAGAACAAAGTGTTTTTTGCTAAGAATCAACTTAGCAAAAATTACACAGTGTAGCTTTAATAAATGTAATATTTGTAAACTATTGTAAATTTTTAGTTCATGCTAACAAATGAAACTTCTTGTGAAGTTGTCTGAAACTGTCTTCTAGAGTTTTGGGTCGTGACACACCAGTTAAGACCCTCTGCTCAATAGTACATAACTAATGATGAATAATTAACAACAGTGAGTAAACTTCGTCCCAGACGTCACATGGCAGTATATGTCTCAGAGATGCTGTTGAACATCCATGCATTACCTTTTCCTTCCGAGCTGAATCAGATTTTCAAAGAGTTCATCATTTCTTTAGTTCAAAAGCCCATCTGTGATGGTACAAAATGCCTCGTCATATATTAATCCGACAAGCTTAGAACAGACACAGCAGCTCAGTCAACATCTAAAAATGAACTTCCAGGAACTGTTGGTTTTTGAACAATCAAACATGTCTGTGCAAACATATGCAGAGAGACACGGCGGAACGTTATTAGACAGATCAGGAGATCTGAAATAGCACTAACATATGAGATTTTAACATTCATAACATACGGACAAAACGATGTGCAATTAGGTGCATCTCGGCTCCTGGTGAAAACGGTGACAGGAACAGGAGGACCGTGACGAACGGAGGCTCGGATCTGGAAGTAACGCTGATGAAAACGTATGTCTCATCACAGGACTTCCCCAACGCTCGGCCCTGTATCTAATGGCACTGTCAGGGAGAAACCGCAAAAACACAAGACAGGAGATCAGGGTTCGGACGGCCGAGACAAATGACAGAGGTTAGGAGTTACCCGGAGCATCTTTCATTCCTAGCATCCGAGCTCCTGCTGAAAGGAGAGATGAGAAAGAGAAGAAAAATTGAAGGTATTGTAGGGCGCTCGCACTATGTATGCATTAGAGAGGAAAGCAATATGCACTTTTACATTTGATGAATGACTCTGCTGGGATATCTAATCCTCTTCCTCCATCACCTCTCTGAAAAAAAAAAAAAAAAGATTAGCGCAGGCTTATTTTAGAATTCAACTCCCTTAGTCAACATCTATTTTATCCATGCAAACGAGACGGGAATTAAAAGTACATTCGCTGAAATATAACACTATTGGATTTGTAATGAAATGATATTCATTCAGGTTTGCAAGACAGTGAGCTGGTGCAAAGATACAGAGAGTTTTATATTTAATGGCATGAAAAGGCCTCGATTTAATTCCTTTCCTCATCCCTGAAGCTAATAGAAAGCAGGATTTTTAGTGCAAAAACACGGGGAGCAATGCTGGCGAAGCTATTCTGAACTACAGCTAACTCAAAATGTAGTTAATCTCCGGTTAATTCACTCCGGTGTTAGTTGCATGACGAGGTGCAAGCAAAAAGTAATGTGAAGAAAAATGGCAGGCTGGCATTTTTATTACACTGCTACTGGGAAAGTAACACTATTTCTATTGGCAAGGTAATGTCATGCTACTGAAAACTCTTGTTAAGTATCATTGCAACCAACCAACTACAATAGTAAACATCACTTAAAGGTGCACTGTGTAATATTTAGGAGGATCTGTTGACAGAAATGCAATATCATATACATAACAATGTTTTCAGTGATGTATAAAGACATTACATAATGAACCGTTATGTTTTTATTAGCTTAGAATGAACCATTTCTATCTACACACACCGCGGGTCCCCTTACATGTTAAGTCGCCATTTTGCGCTGTCATTTTTCTACAGTGGCCCTAAACGGACAAACGCGTTTCGTCACTGTTGTTCTTCATGTAAAGAAGCTGGCGAATAAAACACTGACACAATGATGAACAAGTAACAATAATATTCGCAATAACATTGTTTTACTGAATAAAAAGGGAAACATAATTTCTTACTTTATCTTTGTAAAGAAATCATTTCCTAGCGGCCACCGTAACTTCTGTTAGTTGCAGTTCACAACCTCACCACTAGATACCGCTAAAAATCACACACTGCACCTTTAATACAGTTGGTGTTTCATAATGATTTGATGTGTGAAACACTGTCTCTCCTCCATTTGGTGCTAAAATCACACTAGCTCATTCCTCATGCTTTTTAGACAATGACAGTAAAGACACGAGAAGTTAAACTTGATGCCTGCAAGCACTGTAAATCTTCAACATGTGCACTTGTCACCTATAACATAACTACCTCAGCTTGACCTGACCTTTACTTTCATTGCTAAAACCTAATCAGGTTTAATTCGGTCATATTAAAAAGGACCTGTTAAAGGGGCGGGGCCTGGTTGAGTTAGTTAGTAGTGTGTTGAAACTGGTGGTTACGGTAAGGGGAGGGACATTTCCAAAACACACTCGAAACGCTTGACAAATCACACTGATCCAGCCGACCAATCGGAGCACAGTGTGCTTTTCAGAAGGAGGGGCTTCATAGAGACAGGAAGTAAACAGAGCGTTACTGACAGACTGGGAAGAGAGGAACAGCAACAATGGAGAATATGGGGAAAATAATGTGTTTTTGTTGAACATCCAAGCATGAAAACATAATAGTAGAGCCAAAAACAACCTCAAGACTTTGAAGAAGGGTATAATTGGTCCTCTTTGTCTTCAGATGTCTGACAACTAGTTATTGTGTGAACTGCATGAAAACATGTCAAGATCTTATCTGAACTGACAAGAGAAAGAGAAAGAGAAAATAATACATTTAGACATTTAAGTGTTTAAAAAAATCTTGAAATGTGCAATAATATGATGCACACAGTATATATTTTGTCCAAATATTCCAAAACAGAATATGCATAATATATCTCAAATTCAAGGGGACAAAAACAAACTTTTTTTAAAAAAATCGATGCACACATTTATGTATAAAATCACTAACTAAAACTATTAAAAACATTTCTGTTAATTGGAATACAGCTGAAAAAAAAAAAAATAATTGTGAAAAATTAGAAATGTTGCCTTGGTAATTAGTTTAAGATGAAGCACTAAAGCTGAAACTGAAATAAAAATCATATAACAAAATAATAAAACAAATTAACATGAAAATGTAAAGATATGTATATAAATAGCTAATCCAATACACACACACACACACACACACACACACACACACACACACACACTGACTGTACATAAGGCACCATGGAGTTTTAGTCCATTCAATTATTGGTCTTTAGTGCACAGCATAAAATATACAGTTTTATGCGGCTACATTATCTATGCTAATGAGTGTTGATGGTTAAACCCACTGTACTCGAGCTGCTTACAGTCTAAGCCTCGGCATCATGGAGGGGTGAATCCGGAGCCAAGGATGTCTACATTACCCGTTGACGTCTGATCCCGCGGCTCAATGCGGGATTACTGGAAAGAGGACAGTGAGGTCATGTGCAATTACTCAAATGAAGCTCTGCAAATGGCAGTACATTAAAACCCCCCTGAAAAAATCCAATTACGTCAAGGCTTGAAGACTTTGTTAACAATTAAAGTGCCAAACATTATATGGGATTTGGGATGAAAAGGTTGCTAGTTTGACTTGGGATGAGTGTTAAAATATTACCACGCTTTTGAACATATCATTACAGAAAAGAAGTAAAAAATAATCTTGTTTATAATGTTTAACAGATTATAAAGAACATTTGTGGTGATAATACTATATGCAATAGATTATAATGGATTATTAAAGAAGCCATATTATGCTTTGATTTATTTTTAGGCTCTACTAGAACATGTTTTCCTGCTTGAATGTTGATTATTTTCCTCATATTCTCCATTGTTGCAGCTCCTCTCTTCCCAGTCTGACAGTAACGCTCTGTTTTGTTCCTGTCTCTATGAAGCCCCTCCTTCTGAAAAGCACACTGTGCTCTGATTGGTCGGCTGGATCAGTGTGTTGTGATTGGTCAAGCGCTTCCAGTGTGTTTGGGAAATGTCCCTCCCCTTACCATAACCGCCAGTTCAACACACTACTAACTAACTCAACCAGGCCCCGCCCCTTCATTCTGCATATGAATTATTTAAATGAGGAATAGTGTGACGTGTTCGTTCCCGGCAGAAACTCAAGACTACAATGGAGGCGTTTCAGGGAGTTCAGAAACACTGATATATAATAACTCCCACTGGAGGAATGTTTTCAGCAACAATACAGATAGAGCCAAGGTCTCACTTGTAAAAGAGGTTTTAACCTCAATGTGACTTTCCTAGTTAAATAAAGGTTTAATAAAGAAATATGAACATGTGAAAAAAAGCATAATAGGTGTTTTTTAAATGTTTAGTCAAATGGAGTACAAAGAGTTGTATAATGGGTGGAGCATGATGGATCAAATCCAGCCAATCAGAACACAAGAGCATGCATATATAAACAACAGTCTTTTTTGTTGCTGCACACTTAAAGGCACACGATGCAGTTTCTGTTTGTTTCTCAAACAGCGCCCCTAGAGTCGCTGTGGAGTACTTGTATTTAACGTTACTGTTGTGAATACCACTCACGCAGAGCCGTCTCTGCACTCTTCCGACCGCGCTTTCTTCGTTTTCTTCGTCGACTCTGCCATGATTCACGTCTGAAATGCGTGCTAGTGTCTTCCATAGAGGCTGCTTCATTATGTTGTTGATGTATGTGACGTCGTGCCGTGAAGCAAGTCGTGATTCTCGCGAGATTTGACGGGACGCCACCTCTCAAACCTGCATTGCTGGTTTTGCCAGCGGTGTTTTTTGAAAGTGAACTAATCCTTTAAGGTACAAATCCTGCCTAGTGTGCCTTTAAATGGCGACAAGCTTCAGTCATCTAGTGTACATGCCTTCACTGAACTGTGATCAAAATGTCATACTGTAGTGAATTATAACAGCAAGTAAAAATTGTTGCATGTGACATGATGGTAATAAAGTAATATCTTACAGTTGTCCAAAACAATCATGTTTTTAACCAGTCTTGTTTCCCTGCCGGGCATAAGTGATGGTGGCTTGTGCAGTTGTCAAGGGGTTGAACTTTACGGCAGGTAATACGTTTCAGAGGCAGCGGCTTCTCATGGGCCACGTTAGCCAGAATCCGCTGACACAAATCAATACCAAGACAGATGCTTCACAAG
This sequence comes from Vimba vimba, assembly GCA_022828995.1. Taxonomy (NCBI): domain Eukaryota; kingdom Metazoa; phylum Chordata; class Actinopteri; order Cypriniformes; family Leuciscidae; genus Vimba; species Vimba vimba. Next base: position 47,252,884 of record CM040819.1, on the reverse strand, counting down.
TTTCATATTTTCATTTTAAGCAATCACTTATTAATTTGTGTTCATATAAAAGCCATTTTTCTGTCCAAGGGTGAAGCTATAGATTGTGCTGGAGGAAATGTAATGTTCATCAGGGATGTTTTTCAGAAGATGACATGAGACTACAACCTCGGGCCCATAGCTTGAATCTGAGAGACACATTTTTAGGGGTTTTAGACTTTTTTTTTTTTCACCGGACAAATTGAATTCTGGTCTTCCGCTCTGCTAAAATGGAAAGTCGCAGGACGCATTTCGAGGACGGGATGCCATGTTGATCGGTTCACATCATCAATCAGTCTGGCACACTTAATAGAGGAAACTAGATTTTACATTTTCTCAAGAACTGTGAGTGTTACGTGCCTGCTGCCATCATGCTAGGGTGTTGAGGGTGGTTGTCAGGGTGTTGCCATGCAGTTGCCATGGTGTTCTGAGTGGTTGCTAGGTGTCTGAAGTGGAGAGTATGGATGCTTATTTCTACCACAAAAAAATAAAAAATAAAATAAAATCTTGCTGTGGTAAATCATAATTATAAGATAAAAAGTAAAAACTATGAAATAAAAACTCTAAATTATGACATGTTCAGTCATGATTATGAGGTAAAAAGATAATTATTAGATAAAAAGATGAGATAAACTCAAAATTTTGACAGTTATGATTACTGTATGAGATGAGATGAAATTATGAGATAAACTGTTGAAATTGAAATGCAAAGTCAATTATGAGATTTCAAAATTGAGAACATCATAATTGAGATAATTGTTATAAGTTGAAATTATGACATACAAAATCATAAATTATTAGATACAATGTTGCAATTGTATGCTAAGTCAATTATGAGATAAAAGTCACAATTATGAGGTCAAACATCAATTATTGTATGAGACAAACACAATTAGGGCTTACAAAATCATAATTGTATGAGACAAACAAAATTATGGCATACAAAATCATAATTATAAGAACTCAAAATTGAATTATCAGGTAGATAAAATGTCAAAATGTAGATACAAAGTCACAATTATGAGATAAAAAGTTGAAATTATAACATACAGAATCATAAATTATGAGATACAATGTTGCAATTGAGATGCTAAGTCAATTATGAGATAAAAGTCACAATTATGAGGTCAAACATCAATTACTGTATGAGACAAACAAAATTATGGCACACAAAATCATAATTATTGTATGAGAACTCAAAATTGAATTATCAGGTAGATAAAATGTCAAAATACAAAGTCACAATTATGAGATAAAAAGTTGAAATTATGACATACAAAATCATATGTATGAGATAATACAAAGTCATAACTATGATATAATTTTATTGTAATATTTTTTTTTTTAAACTGCAGCGATTACAGGGGAAAAAAACGTGTCTGATTTAATCACTGATGGCCAAGAAAAGGGAGTCTCAGTGAGTTTTGTCGCGGAGGTACTTTCTAAACAAAGAGAACGCAGTGTGTGATTGAGGACCGGACGGATAACAAAGGCAAACAAGAGCGCCGGCCGCCCGTTTCGCTTTGTGAGATGACAATCAGCGGTGACACACAGCGACTACATTCAGCTTCCAACACAGGACACTTTGTCATATCCACTCAAAATGAAATAAAACAGCAGGACGGCTCAGTACAACAGTTTAACCACACAGAGAGACAAAAAGACAGTTGGCTGTGAACGCATTACGTTGCGTTAGAGACCGCGGCATGACATTTCGATGTACATCTGTTCTTTTCTTTGTTCAAGTAAAATATTTTTTCTTAAATTGGTAATAATTTTCTGTTTTTTTTTATGTGCATTTCAAAAGGAAACAACAACAACAACACAGAAATATGTGATGTCTTTGTCATGAGTTTTTACTTACTTTTAAGCACTTACATAATGACTTCCTCTCTAAGAAAGAAAATGAAACCCCTAATATCTCAACTGTTACTCATAAGTGGCAGTTAGATTAAATTTGCTTAAGTCTCCTAACATCGGCATCAAATTCATGGCTACTGAAAACGTTTGGAAAACATTTAAACTAGTTTTAAACTAACACTTTTCAATAAGGTTCCATTTGTTAGCATGAAATAAAGCATTTATTAAAGGGATAGTTCACTTTGAAATTAATTTTTGATATGTTTTAGCTTACCTCAAGGGCATCCAAGATGTAGGTGTCTTTGTTTCCGCAGTAGTTTCAATTTTGATATTTTTAGGTCAAACCGTTCTTGTCTGTCAGTCATATAATGCAGGTCGATGGTCACTGTCTCAAAACACAAGCACAAAGTCCAAATTAAAACAATTCCCCATCGTCCAAATGAAACAATTCCCCATCATAAGTACACATTGATGGCCTAAGACACGAAACGAGCGGTTTGTGTGAGAAAACGAACAGTATTTATATCGTTGTTATCTCTTGAAAACAGCACACGTCCAAATGATCTGAGGGCGCGGGCGGGTATAGATATATACATAGATGTCGCCTCGGCTACTGCAGTTCATTGGAACGAAACCGTAGCCAAGGCGACATCTATGTATATATCTATACCCGCCCGCGCCGTCAGATCATTTGGACGTGTGCTGTTTTCAAGAGATAACAACGATATAAATACTGTTCGTTTTCTCACACAAACCGCTCGTTTCGTGTCTTAGGCCATCAATGTGTACTTATGATGGGGAATTGTTTCATTTGGACGATGGGGAATTGTTTTAATTTGGACTCTGTGCTTGTGTTTTGAGACAGTGACCATAGACCTGCATTATATGACTGACAGACAAGAACGGTTTGACCTAAAAATATCAAAATTGAAACTACTGCGGAAACAAAGACACCTACATCTTGGATGCCCTTGAGGTAAGCTAAAACATATCAAAAATTAATTTCAAAGGGAACTATCCCTTTAATCTTAGTAATCCTAGTGTTAGTTTCAACATTTGCTAATGACTCTTAAAATGAAAAGTTGCATCTGTTCGTATTATTTAATGGAGCTAACATGAACTAACAATGAACTGTTGTGTTTTTATTAATAATAACATGCATTGCTCATTGTTTGTTAATGCATTAACCAACGCTAACGTGTTTTTGTGTTTCTGGTAACATGTTACAATAAGGTTGCATTTAATATTAGTTATTAGTTTAACTAAAAAATAAGTGTATGCAATTTATTAATCTCATCTAACATTAATTTCAGCATTTACTTATACATTATTAAAATCAAAACTTGTTTCTGTCCATATTATTTAATACATCTAAACTAACATGAACTGACAATGAACAGTTGACAAAGATGAAGAAATACAGTAACAAATGCACTGCTCGTTGTTAGTAAATGCATTATAATATAAACTAGGATCTTATTGTGAAGTGCTACTGTGTTGCATAGAAGTAAAAGGCATTCATTTAATATTAAGATATATTTCACATATCAGATCACATATTTTTAGGCTGTATCCTTCAATATAAACTAAGTGGTGGTTTAAAAAAGCAATGTCGGTCAGATGGTTTCTTCCAGTCTAAATGGGCATTTATTGACCAGAATAAGCTGTAGAGTGCATGAGTTTTGTGCCAGGTAAAAGTCTGCCAATGCAAGACTATCCAATATTAGACATTTGTAATGCGACGACAGCAGAGAGAATGTAAAAATAACATGCATTAGCAAGATGTAATCTAAAAGCCTTTGTGGTGTTCCACAGTGAGCACAGTGTGAGGTCTCCGTCGACTGAACGGACCAGCCGTGGATCTGACACACTCGCTCTGGACCTCGGCTTGTGAAGAGCACTTTTGTTTGTTTACTCTGAGGACTCAGATTGCTCGTGATGCTTGGTTAGATTTCCATCAGGAGCTCGCTGGAGGTCAGAGCCGAGGCCTGACCTTGGGTCCGCCAAGCAGTGGGTTCATACACACAGAGTTCAGTATCGGCTGAGGAAATCTGATCCTGGATCAGCAATCTTTATAATAGCAGCCGTAGACTAAAACACCATCTCAGATCATTTGGGATTGTATTTACATCAATGCTCTTTAATATTGATTATGCAATCTGATAACAAACTCGGTGCTCACGTTCTGACATATATTATGCAGCATCCTTACCAGAGTAAAACTAAAGGTCCCAGGATACCATTACTGTATGAGACTACAAATGATAATGGAAAATATTGTTTTATATGGAATATAATATATCATGTTCTTTTTAATCCACCAAGTAAAAAATTAAATACAAATAAAAATGCCATAGTTTTAATAAACATGGTAAATGAATATGACAATCATTCAGTACCAGTTCTAATTTAGTATTATTTATATAATATTATAGTTTTTATTATTATTGTTGAATTAGCTTATATTTCTATATTTCCAATTTTATTTTTTAGTCATTTTGTCATTTTTATTCATTTCTTTAAATATCACTATTAAAAGTAGTTTTAGTTTTTATTTCCACTTTTTTTAGTGTCTCAACTTCAATTTATTTCAGTTAGCTCCCAAAGAAACATTAAAGTTTTTCATGTAATATATATATATTTTTTATTTCAGCTTTTAATTGACAATTTTTTTTAACAGTTTTAGATTTTTGTCACCTTACTGCTTTTCAGAACAAATTAAAAATCCATAAAAATACTGCAATTACTCTATGTACTTAACATGCCTATCTTAAATAAATTATATTAAGAATAGTACGAAAATATGCAGAAAACTTCATAATTTGTACAGTCTGTAAAGTCAAGGACAAGTCTGTCTCACAGTAATTGGATTCAGTGCTTTAGGATAAGTGTGGCGAATGCACATTCATCAGTCTATTTGTGTTCAATTGTCCGTTCACATCTTTGCTGCTAAATGAGTTTGAATGCATGCAAATGTCCTGTCACAATAAACCAATGGGTGACAACAGGTTTCGCATCTCCTGACGGTTTCCTTCACAATTATTAAAGTGCCCCTGTAATGTTATTTTAAAAGTTCCTAATTTTGTTTTGGAGTCTCCTTCAATAGGTATACATGCATCCAAGGTCAAAAAAACACTTTATTTTCTTATAATATACGCTGCGGCATCAGCTCTTTTCTGTCTAAAATAGTTTGATAAAGGATTCAGTCTCTCTAAACCCCGCCTTTACAAAAGCCTGCTCTGCTCTGATTGGTCAGACGGCCCAGTCTGTTGTAATTGGCCGACCACTTACAGAACAGTAACGATTGGCATCAGTTTTACCGTATCAATTCCAGCGTCCTCATCTTTTGCAAGTGCATCAAAGTGGATTTGCTTTCACGGGACAGAAACCAGAGTCTTCTCGACATGAACAACACAAACCAAACTCTTCCAGTCTCAGATACAATACAGTGTTTGAAGGCGGGGCAAAGTTGATGTTGTTCACAGGCAGCCAATGAAGATCATAGGCTGGCATTATGCAAATTAGTTACAAACCTATGTAGGTTCAGCAGGAAGAAAGACTGGAATTACTGATGACTGGTTTCAGGCAGTTCAGAATCAAGTCTTTCTACAATAAATCCATTTATCTGCACATTAATCTTTGAAACCTTACAGACATTTTACATTCACAAACAGATATGTCAAGCCTCGTTCAGACTGTCAGTCAAAATCTGATTTCTCTGCATATCCTATTGGAATCTGATCATATTTAGTAAGTGTGAACCGGAAAAAAATTCACATGAAATCGGTCTCATTGCTCTAATCGGATTTTGCATGGTTTATGTACTTTCTCACGCCACGTACAACACAAACATGTCAGACGTTGGCTGCGTTTACACTGGCACCAAAAATCAGATTTTTTACTCATATCTGACACACATCTGAATTTGTTGCACACGTGTAAACACAAAAATCTGCACGAGATACGTTTTTTTTGCATCCGATCTGAGCCACTTCCATATGTGGTTTTAAATCAGGTACATATTCGATATCTGGACATCCGACCTACGTGTAAACACGACTATCTGATTCCCCTTTCATTCTCAAAATAAAAAACGTAAATTACCGTTATTTTCCGGTCTATATTCGGTCAGATTTTGCGCTGCAAAACCTCCATGACAGCTGTTATCTTGTAGCCTGGCTCCGCCCTCCTGCGTACTTCCGCTCAATTTTATTTCCCTTCAGTACTACGTCTGGGATTGTGGTGTATTCTTTGGTTTTCTCCGGCCAAATTTTTGGCGGCCCAATCAGCGAACAAAGGGAGTGGCTGAGAACGATGACGTTGATGTTGTGCGTTAGTTTGAGTTGTAGGGTTACGTCACGACCAAAGGTTAGCGATTGGTTATGGCAGATCCAATAGTTTTAAACTTCAACAGAATACCCGCCTACAAGGAAGTTAACGCTTGTCAATGGAGAGAGGCCAAACTCTCTGTACAAAAGAAATGTACCAGAGTCTGGTAGAACCAGGCTAGTTATCTTGTCCATGCTGGCAAATAATCATGGCCACACTACATGAATTATATAAATCATTTTAATAGCACGGCCATTCAAAACCAGAGGGACATATACTGTATGTGCATATAAAAAGATCACCGACAATCGCTTTGGGCGGGAATGAATGTAAACACAGATATTGGATACCAGTCGCGTCTAAAGTGAATGTAAACAGGCGGACAGAAAAATCCGACATGGTGAAAAGCTGGGATCTTGACTTGCAGTGTAAACGCAGCAGTTGTTATAGGAAACATGCTGAGAGTCGCTGCAGAAACAAGCTTGTGTTATTGCAAAGTGCCGGATAAGCATGAAAATGACAATATGCCGGAGAAAAGTTGTGAAACCTGCGGAGAAGCCTCTCAGTCCAGCCTCCTGTTTCTGCCGCTGGCTCAGAAGAAGCAGTGGTCCAGCGTGATGAGACACATCGTCATGTTGTAAACGAGACATCATCTCTATTGCAAACCCCTCCATGCATCTGTTGTTGCTTTTGCCATATGTCCACTAACGTGACGTCAGTGCAGAAACCAATGCAGTTATTTCGGAAAACCAAAGACACAAATCGTATCTGAACAGTTGCGATACACAGTGTGGACGATCTGATGCACAAATGATTGGATTTGGACTGACAGTGTGAACAAAGTTGAAATAAATTATAACATGGGCACTTTAATTAATAAATAGCTAGTCCTGAATTGCAAAAACATGAAGTAATCTGATTTAGTGGCCATTTAATTATTAGGCATCATAAAACTTATTTTATCCTGGTAAAAGTGTATATTAGTGATCTGGAAAACTGTCCTACACCAAGAAGGCACTGCGGATTTACAAAACACCCAAGACTTTTAATTTGGTTATTTTCCGAGCTGCTTCCCTTCCTCACAGCAGAGTAATTATCACTCCGGTCCAACTTTTGTTATTTGGGATTTGTGAAAAACAAGTGTTTGCCAGTTTGGTTTGATTTAGTTTTTGCCGGTCCCCTGCTCTTGTAAAGGCCCGACCATCACTAAGACATTGGATCTCGCCCTGGATGAAGAATGAAACTTTATGCTTTGATGATAAAGCTTTCCAATACTCAGAGCAAACGTTTGTCGGGAAAAAGCCATGACAGGAAGCTATTACTAGCAGAAGACATCAGTGAGGATGTCACCTGACTTCTCGCCCATGTTTGGCTCAAAATCCCTTTGAGGCTGACTGGCGGGGACCCGGCTGACACACACGTGTAAGATGAGACAGGACCGTATCCCAAAGAACGAGGATTAACAAGAAAGACAGATCTTTTTTTTACACTGTCCATGACTGATGCTGATGACAGTCCTGTCTCAGTCCAGGAAAGATTAAAGGCAGGAATTACTCTGTATTGATAAAAAAGAAACTCTACCATGATCATTTATAAAATATATATAAAAGTGTAGGCACATGTAAATATTTGAATAATGTTTAAATATTATTAAATTCATTTTTATTAAATATATGAATTATCATCATCATAATTGTGATTATTTAAATTAATAATAATGATAACACTTTTCAATAAGGATACATTTGTTAACATACAGTTAACTACCATGAACTAAAAATGTATAGTATAATGTATAGTTATAAATAATACTAGTTACATTATAAAAATGTACTTATATGTTATTAAAATAAAAAAGTTGTATCTGTTAATATTATTAAGACTTAAATAATAATGAATAGTTTTAGTTTTCTTAACTAACATTAACAATGATTTGTTACAAATACTGTAACAAATGTGTTTCTCTTTGTTAGTTAATGTTAGTTAATGCAATAATAATAATAATAATACAAATAAAAGCATATTAAATATGGTTTTCACTGATATTAAAATATATATGCATCCCCTTTTTGTGCATATTCAAAATAATATTTTTACATACTTATCACCCTCATAGAACCGGGCCTGCCTGTTTAATTCACTAATTAAACAATATATTAATAAATTAAACCAGTATTTCCACTTGCCATTGTGCAGTGTTCACTACAGTAAAGTTAGTTGACCGAGTGTGAGTGGATCTTTGAGCTGGTGTGAGTGAGTGGAGGCGGGGCTAATTTGAATATTCATTAATCCAGGTTTACTAAATGAGGCAAGGGTGTAGAGTTACATTATGAGTTTTAAGGGATCAAATTATTGACTGCAGGAGGACTTTAACATGTCTATGCTAGGCTATGCTGAAAAAGTTCAAAAACACTTATAAAAGTCTATTAAAAAAATACTTTTATATAAAAGTCTCCCTTCACTAAAGATCTCATACTATATCCAAAAAACCCTCTATGTTCACTAAATTAGACAAACATTTGGCAGCAAAATGTTCTGCTTGGAAAACGTTTGTGCAATATGTGTTGGCGATACCGATAATCTGCAAATATTTCTTTGAGGTGTTTCATCTTTTCTCTGTCTGGGTCTAAATCCTCATTGTTTACCTCCACAGTTCAATGGACTGGCTTAAATGTGATTTTCCCCCTGATTTTCCCCCTGGCTTACAGTTTTATCTCATGGAGAGGCAAACAGCGGACCCACTGCATCAGATCTACTTTCCGCAAGTCGCTTCGCAAACAGGCCCGGGCTCACAGCAGGGACACAAATCCTCCCTAATCCAAATTAGCCCCTCCAAGTCAAATAAAACCGTCTGTCACGCACCGTCTCGCTCGCCCGTGTCTTCTCTTTATGGCTGCGGCAGATGGCACGGACCTAAAAAGAGCAATATATTAAAAACAGAAAACAAAATTACTGACTTTGTTTGCTCGACATACATACAGCCACATGAATCTTAATCTATGTTGATTTATTTTATCTGCAACTAAATTAGGTTATGGTAGTGTTAACTAAATAATACTTTGTGCAAACATGAGAATTAAGTCTATTCCTTCTAAGCTAACAAACATATGTTCAAAGAACATTTCCTAGCATTCCCATTAAGTTATGAAAACGTTTTCTTTTTCTGAATGTTCTCTGACCATTTAAAAAGTTGTTTTTTTCTTGGTTATGCAAATGCATTACGGGAATATTCCATTTTATTGTTTTTCAAACATTATGCGAACGTTACTTTTGAATGTTCTGTGAACATTCTAAAACAAGTAGTAGGCCTAACATCTAAAAAGTGTCAGATGAACGTCTTACTTAAACATTTCAGAAAAACTAAAACCTTCCATGAACAATTTATAATAGTTTTTGTGCAAACGTTTTGAGAACTTCATTAAAGACAACATTACATAACTTTCTATCTTAAGTTAAGATCTGTAAAGTTAATTTAGGATTTTTGACATTCATATTATAGAAGCAAATCTTAACTTGATTTAGGATTATTATCCTATTTTACAAAATCGAATTTTATCTTTTGTTTGTAAATCTTAACGCGTTCGGTTATCAACTCTTAGCTCTAAACTCTTAAGTAAATGCTAGGTGTGCGAATTAAGTCTATTCCTTCTAAGCTAATATTCATATGTTCAAAGAACATTTCCTAGCATTCCCATTAAGTTATGAAAACTTTTTTTTTTCTTTTCTGAATGTTCTTTAAAGCTACACTGTGTAATATTTTAAGTAGATTTTTTAGCAAAAAACACGTTGTTATTTCAAAATTATACGGTCTCATTCAGGGTGGGAATTATGTCATTTTAGGGGCAAGGCCATTTGGCCTCCACCTTTTTTTTTTTTTTTGGGGCACCAAGGCCATATGACAGGGCACAAAGGCCATCTTACAATTCGATGGTTTTCCCATTCAGATTGATACCATAACATCCTAATTTGGAATAAGACATGGATTATGACTTTTTTAATAAAAAAAAAAAAAAATTTAATGAGAGAGAGAAAGAGCGCCATTACATCCAGAAGGTATACACTCTCACACAACAATAGAAACAACATAAATGCCAATAAAAGCATTCAGAAACACCACAAATGCCAATAAAAGCATTCAGAAACACCACAAATGCCAATAAATTAATAATTTCCTGCATTGTCGAACGCTCTTCTTCATGTGTTTCAAATATGGACTATAATGTTCAGTAGAGCGCCCTCAGGCTGCTGGTATGAATTGAAAACACAGCACATCAGTATACAGCGCTCATAATGATTACATCGACGCATTTGGCTATAAATTCAATAAAATATTATTCCTGTCAATAGAATTCTGATGTAAACTGAGAATATATCACTATTTCTCCAAATCTGCACACTTTTGAGCTAAAAGCCATGAGGGACGTTGTTTTGTGAATCGCTTTCATGACAAAAGCACAGGAGTTTTTTATGAATGGGAGCGTCTGACGCTCATAATTCATATTAAAGGTATCGACTCATTTTTTTTTCATGGGGCATGAAGGCCAAAGTGTAGGGCAACGGCGGCCATGGCCGCGTGGCCGCGGTATAATTCCCACCCTGGTCTCATTAATGTGTAATCACTTCAACCAACTAATAAAGTATTCTCGTAAGTGTATAATCTGCCATTTAGAATACGAATATGCGAATATGGAACATTCCATTTTATCGTTTTTCAAACATTATGCAAACGTTACTTTTGAATGTTCTGTGAACATTCCAAAACAAGTTGTAACAATTAAAAAGTGTTTTGAGAACTTCATTAAAGACTATGGGGCATATTACAGAAGATCTGACAAGTTAATGTAGGATTTTTCACAAATTCGTATTACAGAAGCAAATCTTAACTTGATTTAGGATTATTATCCTATCTTACAAAATCTCATCTTATCTGTTGTTTGGTAAACAACTTAATCAGCGTTCGGTTATCAACTCTTAGGCCTAAGCAACCATGCAGCTGCTGTGAAGTAAATGCTGTAGAGTAGTTTTGACAAGCTTGGTAGAGCCTATCACTATGTTTTGTGGGAGTCTCTAATGACCAGTGTTTTGTGCAGCACATCATTTGGGTGTTCAAAAAGTCTTTCCGCCATCAAACACCACTGTTCTTGTCACATCTTGTATCACTGATAAATGTGATGCCGTTCTCAGACAGGGATATTGTAATGTGATTTTTCAATAATTTTGAAGTTAGGACACAAGACACCAAGTTTTTAGGATTTATTTTTTCTTTCTTGAGTTGGGATGCTTCTGTAATACCCTTCTCCTATCTGTAGTTAAGATTAGATAATGCACTTCAGAAATGTTATTCTGTAATAGCTTTTGTCCTAACTGAGGAATTAAATTTTCCACTGTTACTAAACAGATACTTTCTGTAACATGCCTCCAGATAACTTTAAATGAATATTCCGTTAATGTTACTGGCAGAATGTATGTTCATAGCTTTAGCTGAAGTTCTGAGAACGTTCCCTGCATGTCCTTATCGGTCGGCACTCAAATCAAATGTCAAAGAGTAGTTCAATTTAGTGCAAATGAAACGACACATTGAGGGTTAACGTGATGTTAATTGGTTGAACACTATTGCACAGAGTTAATTTATTCATTCTAAATGCTATGTGACTGTGGAGGTGTATTAATTATACATCATTCATTTTTATACAGTTCATTTAGTGCAGTCTTAAAGCTTTTAATCGTGAATGCATGTGGCCTTCATCAGAGACACACGGTAGATGAGTGAAATTAATCATAAAGCAGCTTATCTACCAAGAGAAAATCATAAGTCTGAGAAAAGAAAACATCTCTCATTAGAAGGCCAAATAATTGAGGGCGATTTATGCTCTGAGGTTTGATACTTGATGCTATAGGGGATTGTTCAAATCACTAACACTAACTATAAGCAAAAATAAGTTATACCTGAATTAGTAGACACCAGTAATGATAAATAAAATGATTCCTCAGTAATCATGCATTCAAAACGGTAATTTGTAAATGTCAAATAAGTATATCGCTTAAACAATATTTGGAGCCTCATTACCTTGAAAATGGCAAAAACATCAATTTCACTTGTGCAAAGCGAGCTGCATCAACAATAGCTCATGTTTTGTTTAATTTGTTGCTCAAAACATCAGTGACCTGAATAAAGAGTCTGTGAACATGACGATTTCAAGCCCTGATGTTCACACATCTCGTGTAAGCATTTTGAGTTTGTGAATTCACACAAGTGCTGCAATGCTGCAAGCCGAGCTTCAGCACGTTCACTTTCTCAGTTGTCACACTGAAATCAGCAGAAAGTAAGGTGAAAAAGGTAAATGTTGTTCCTGTTGGGAATTAATGAAAGGTGGTGAAAAGTGACATGAGGTTAAAAAAATAAGAGTTGGGAGATTATGAAGGAAATTCTGTTTCTTTGCAATAATGTGCATCAGTGAATTGTTTACATACATTAAAGGATCAGTTCTCCTTCAAAAAAATTTTTGCTGATAATTTACTCACCCCGATGTCATCCAAGATATCCATGTCTTTCTTTCTTCAGTCGAAAAGAAATTAAGGTTTTTGAGGAAAACATTCCAGGATTTTTCTACACAGAATGGACTTCAATGGCAACCAACTATACCAATGTTCAAAGAAGGTTCAAATGTCCGTCTCAATGCAGCTTCAAAGTCTCTACACGATCCCAGTCGAGAAATAAGGGTCTTATCTAGCGAAACGATCGGCCATTTTCTAAAAAAATTAAATATATATATACTTTTTAACCACAAATGCCCATCTTGTACCATCTCTGAGATGCGCCACGTGTTGGAAATTTCAAGCGTCACGTCATCTATCTAAGTTATGTGTCTGTGTACTCCAGTTCAAAAAGGAAGGGAAGGGCGAAAAATGTCATCTCAATTTCTCCTCCAACTTCAAAATCGTTCGACATCTTTGTTTTAATTTATGTTTATAATATATATATATATTTTTTTGTGACCTTTCCAACATGATGACGCAAGGCGTGGCGCATCTCAGAGATGGTACAAGACGGGCATTTGAACCTTCTTTGAACATTGGTATAGTTGGTTGCCATTGAAGTCCATTCTGTGTAGAAAAATCCTGGAATGTTTTCCTCAAAAACCTTAATTTCTTTTCGACTGAAGAAAGAAAGACATGGATATCTTGGATGACATCGGGGTGAGTAAATTATCAGCAAACATTTTTTGAAGGTGAACTGAACCTTTAAGTCCATTTCGATTGTGCATGTTGATTTTGGTATGCCCAATATTAACCAACTGTTGCAATTCCTAAAGAAGCTCAATTATAATGCATCTGAACGTCTGTATTTCCAACTGCATTGCTGTACTATTGAATTTTCTAACATGGCATTTTGCAGTGAGACAGCAAGTTTTGTGGGGCAAACAAACAGCACAAACCTCAACATCTTTGTGTTGTCAAAAGCACACGTAGACTTACTTTCGCTGTCACTGGGGATTCTCGGCTGCCCTACATTCGGCTTTGTTGACATTGCTGAACATTTCATGTATGGTCCGACTCTTGTGAGCGTCTCTCACATAAATAGTTCAAGCTATTCCCCATCTGAGTCAAACCCCACAGCGTTACATATCTCAGGCAAAGCTATCCGTCTGGACCTTCCCTTGTCACTTTCAATGAAAGTCTCCATCTTCTATGGTCGTAAACGCAGGTTGTGTGCCTCAAGCAACACTTCACCGTCTGCTGGACGATTCTGCTGGTTATCTAGTCACTTTTGGAATAATGGTTGCAAACGAAAAATCATAAATGAGATTCTTAATGGTTTCTTTTAGACAGCAATGAGCTTAAAAAGATCAAATCGAGATTTGAGTCTTCTGCTTATACAGTATATTTACGCTAACACTCCTTTAAGACATAAGACTATGTGAAATAAAACATGAAATTTCAATTTAAACTCAAACTGTTCCAAGATCAAATGGTTTTATATGATTTTATCATTTAAAAATGAGATTCTGATTTGTTTCTCCTATACAGCAATGAGATTAAACAGAGCAAATTGAGACTTTTCTAAATATACTTCTGCTTATTAACTACATTTTGAGCAATAAATCTTTGTTACCTGTCCATCAAAATAGCATAAACAAATTCAAAACAATTAAAATTCTTCCAAGATCAAATGACTTCTATGGTTTTAGCATTTTATAGCTCAACAGTTTACTCTATTTGTATTATTATTATTTCTCATAAGAAACTTGACACAAAGGTAATCATTAAAATAAATAAATCACAAATGAAGGAAATTCGGAGCAACAAATCTTTGTTAATCAAAATAGCATCAAAATACAAATGATAGTTCTTTAATATCTATTGATAATGTGTTTCTCATAAAGCATACAGCAGAGAATCGGATGGAGCAAGCGGCACAGGAGTGATTTTGATGGATGACTTTTAATTTAAGAGGAAAGGTCACAAGCCACACAACCCGACATTGAAGAATCAATGCTCATTACATGTATTAGTTAAATTATTAGTTAAATGTCTTGTAAAGTTTCATGTGGGACTTTGTTTTCACATGCATCACAACCTTAAGTTTACAATGACAGAAATGTGCAGCTATAAAGTGAATTAAGATATGACGCTTTAAAGGTGTTCCATTATGCTTTTTTTGCATGTTGAATGTTCTTTCGTGTGAAATGTTGCTGTTTGAGCATGAAAAAGCTCTGCAGTTACAAAGTTATTCTCTATATCAGTGTTGAAATGCCCTGTCCGGGAACGAACACGTCACAATATATCCCTTATTTAAATCATTCATATGCAGAATAAAGGGGCGGGGCCTGGTTGAGTTAGTTAGTAGTGTGTTGAAACTGGCGGTTATGGTAAGGGGCGGGACATTTCCCAAACAGACTCGAAGGACTTGATCAATCACAACACACTGATCCAGCCGACCAATCAGAGCACAGTGTGCTTTTCAGAAGGAGGGGCTTCATAGAGACAGGAATTAAACTGGGGTGTGTTTCCCGTACAATGGCGTCGTTGAAGAAATCAACTAGCTAGTCACGCCTGTTTCCAGAAAGCGTATTGTCGCAAATTTGTTGTTTAACCTCATTGGTTATGATGTCATGCAGGTGGTGAATAACTTTTTTTAATTAAGCCATTTGAGATCGTATTAATGCCATATTTTTGCTATAAATTACGGACATGTAATCTGAGGACTAATTCTCATTTTTTCTCAGTTATTTTGCTTTATTTCCAGATTCAATCATAGGCTCGTCCTTACGCACATGTGCACTTTTCAGTGGTGCTTTAAATCTCTTGAAAAACTAAAAGACGTAAATAAAATGTGTATATATTCAATATTGGTTTGTACTGAATGTCAGCTTGCTTATTTTGCTCAAGAAATGATTTATGAAAGGGGTGGTATAATGCCCTTTTCACAAGATGTAAAATATGTTTCTGATGTCCCCAGAGTGTGTATGTGAAGTTTTAGATCAAAATACCCCACAGATATTTGTATATAGCATGTTAAAGTTGTCACTTTTTGAGGTTGAGTAAAAACCTCGGGAGCAGGCTTATTTCATGTAAACAGGATTAGATCGCGGCTTCATAAGCGGAGCTGATATGGGAAGTCCAGCTCAGCGCGATAGTGCACTTTCTGAGATATATATTTTTTTCTCGTGACTCGTGAGATTGTCGTTTACATTATTAATTTGTTGGAAACGCACATTTATTTTCGACTTGTCAGAGTCGGGCTTTAACTACAGCACAAACTGTTTGCATTGCCCTAAGATTATTTGTGAGTGGCTCTTTCCTTTACACTATTGGAGATGCGGAGAACTTGATGGAAAGTGCTGTCTGTCGTGTCATTCGGAGTTTACCTGGCACTTTTAGGTTTTAAAAACAGTTTTAGTTTTTTTTTTTTTGTGGCATTTCCAAGCCACTGAAGACCCAATGTTGTAAAGCAGTTTTTTAAAGCAGTTTTTTTATTTAAATTTTTTTTAGGCTATCATAATTTTTTATGAAGATCATGCAATCATGACCATGCCGATTACAGTATATGTCACTCAGGCTTCACTAACGTGATTGGTACCATAGACTATAGACCATAGACTGCCATCAAGGCCTCAATGAAGGGGATTATGTGAACAGAAAGGGGATTTACAATGTAACAGCCCAGTTACTATTGTGATCCTTAATATTCCAGATTAATAATATTATATCAAATTAAAAAAAGGCAGTTGACTAAAATCTTCCATATCACAAATGTGAAAGCAAAATGGCCAGGATCTGTGCATGACTTAAGAATTTTCAGAGATTCACATTTATGCACATTATTTGAAAGTGGTAAGAAAAGTTCCACAATTAAATATCAAGCTCACTGTATTACATACACTTATGCTGATCCTAACAGAACTGCATTTCTTCATAGGTGATTATGACATGTTCCTGCCTGCAGACAGGTGTGTCATGACCCCATTCCCTGACCCAAACCAGTTACAATGCAGCTCTAACCAGGACAAGGGCACACAATGAAATGAACTTTGGCTAACTAAAGGGAAGATTTCAGTGTCTGAAAAGTCTGAGGGTTGCACACCTGACAGGGCCTGTGACATTGTTGCATGTGCCATATTACACAACATTGCCAAAAAAAGAAAGAAAAAAGCCAGTGGTCAAGTGCCTGCAACAAGAGATATTAGACACATGCCTCATGCAACAAATAAAAAGGAAAAGTTGGCTATACACTGCCCACCTGTAGGCCTATGTCTCCTCTGTCTGTGCAGACTCTTCTGTAGGCCTTTCTGTAGATGTGGAATCCTGCAACTTATATTGCAGCCATAAAGCATACAAGTATAAATTAAGTAAAGTTAGTTATCTGAGAGGGTTTATTCACTGTCCAGAGCAATGGAAACAAATGGACATTACAAAGTCTTATACTTTCTTTCCTTTGGAAAGTTAGAAAATGTCCACTTACTGCACATATTTCAGCCACCACTTTCTTGGGAACAGATACAAGTGTGTATTATGTAAAAGTGCACAAAAGAGGAAAACACAATGTCATTACAATGAACTGCACTTGGGAAAAATGTGGTCAACAACTCATGGCAAAATATTTTTACATTAACATAAGTTTATCAGTTTTCACTTTCACAAGTTAAAGCAATTCATCATTACTCAAGATTTAACAGTTGAAATGACTATACGGCCTTAATTTAATGCAGCAAAAATTATTTTACAGTGTAGGCTACTAAGATCTTTTCTTCTTTTTTTCTCAACCTTTTTCTCGGTTGCTTTTATAAACAGACAGCCATTTATTTAACAGTGTCTTTTATAAAAGAGACTATAATATAACTAAAAATTACCATTAATTTTGTACTTCACTTTTATTTGTTCCCATGTTCTAGTGTGGTGACTCTGACATTACAATGAACAAAGTAATTATGCAATTATTAAAATACAAAAATATAGGCTATTAAGTGATAAAAACATCTAACATCGCCCCTTCTAACGGATTTAAATTTTCTGCTACTTTTTGCCAGCCCTCTCTCCTGGATTTTGCAGACTTTGAGGTGTTCCCTGGCGTTTTGATTAAACATTAAAATTCCGAATAAACTTCGACTATCTCGCTCTGCTGAGGAGAAAAACTGAGCCGCTCTTTGGCCACGCTGAGCAGCCAATAGCAGCGTTGCTGATCAATGTTTCTACTATCGATACATATCCACTTTTAAACCAGCGCATAAACGTGCAATTATCTCAGATAACTCAATACAGCGATACTAATCATATCCGGCAAATGTGTTCGAAGAACCTAATTAGCCAGATCATGATTAGCACGATGATATCATCTTGGATGTGTAATTTGATCTCGGATGTTTTAAGCAACGTACGAAGAACGGGCCCCAGGTAGCGGTTGGATTTATTTGTGTGATTTCCTCTATAAACTTCCCAATGTGGATGATTTCATTTCAAATATCTAGCCCTAAATGCATTTGGAAGGCATGTTTATCTCTGCACATCTTCCTCTGTGAAAAGGTAGCAGACACGTTTGCCAGTCCTCCGGAAGGTTTGAAACATCAACATGCCCGAGGGATGCAAAAAGCACACGAGCTTCCCAGAAAATAAAAGATTATAGGACAAGACAACATAGTCAAAAAGAAAGAGTTTCTCCACAGGACAGGATTGGATATCTGGGACAGGCTGCCCCAGAACAGGCACAACAAACGTCAAGTTGTGTTTGTTTGAGGCTTTGTTGCTGCACAAAACAGCATCAACTACCTTTGTTGACTATCCCTGGGAATTCTGCCAGTGCGAGCCTCCTTTCCGAGAGAACCTGATGCTCATCTGGACAGGATAAAAGGAAGAGAAACAGTAGCGGAAAAAGCAAGCTCGCTGGCCCGTGTCGTGCTTCAGAGCGAAGCTTTTCCATGACCCACAAACCAACTCCGCATCCTCGGACGACTCTTTCAGAGCTTTGTCCATTTCTCATGAGGAGACGGCACAAGTCAGGCCACACACTCCTGAAGATAAGCGCTCTCAACCGTCTCGCCGCCTGCCAGGGGAGATTACGCATGCCACAGTTAGCAGCGTGTTTGCAACACTAGCATGATTTCCAGAGAGCGTCAAAACTCAATCATCCCTCTTCGCGACGTCTGTCAGGCTGCAACGCTCACCTGTCAACCTCTGTCACAGCGATCATCAATGACTCCGTGCTGGGAGAGGAGGGGAAGAATATAAAAGCACAGGAATTGAATGAAGACGCCCTTGGAAGCAGATCCGCGGAGATGCGTCCCACTATCGCAGATATACGACCTGTCGTTCTCGTGCGCAAATGAAGAATGACGCTGCTCGTATTGCGACTACGCCGTTTTCCTATTCAGGGTGGGGAAATAAGTGTGTTGTCACTAGATTGATTCATATTGTATGCAATAATAGACTAACAATACATTCCTGACAACATGCCAACGTGTTAAGGAAGAAATAACATGTTGGGTCAAGCAGGCCCTATTTTCCATCCATTTGAACAAGCGTATGAATCACTGAATTTGAATGGCACTCTTCCAGCTAGACACTCAAGCGCACATAGTGGCTTCTCTGCAACGGCACACACCGACATGATGCAACTGCAGTCAATGTGCAGTGATGTCTTCACCACGCTTTGACTGTCCGGTGGGAAGTTATGCAATCAGCTGGACTCAAATCAACAGCTGGAAGACAGAAGAGGATATTATGAGGGAACGGTGATGTTTGTGTGCTGCACGACTAACTACTGATATTATTAACAGGATACTGAACAATTTTAAAGTAAAAAAACAAATAATTGTTTTTATTTTGAAATATGTGTTGTTCAATTGGTTTAAATGTTTTTTTTTTTTTTTTTTGCAAATTAATAGGTTTTCTACAACTAAAAAACAAACAGACAGACAGACAGAATGATAGAACATCAGATAGATAGATAGATAGATAGATACCTCTGTCACAGCTAGATAGATACCTCTAGATAGATAGATAGATAGATAGATAGATAGATAGATAGATAGATAGATAGATAGATAGATAGATAGATAGATAGATAGATAGATAGATAGATGGATGGATAGAATGTCAAAATGACGGATGGACAGATAGACAGATAGATGGATGGAAAGAAAGACAAAACAACAGATGGATGGACAGACAGATAGATAGATGGAAAGATGATAGATAGATAGATAGATAGATAGATAGATAGATAGATAGACAGACAGACAGACAGACAGACAGACAGACAGACAGACAGACAGACAGACAGATAGATAGATAGATAGATAGATAGATAGATAGATAGATAGACAGACAGACAGACAGACAGACAGACAGACAGACAGACAGACAGACAGACAGACAGACCGACAGATAGATAGACAGACAGACAGACAGACAGACAGACAGACAGACAGACAGACAGACAGACAGACAGACAGACAGACCGATAGATAGATAGATAGATAGATAGATAGATAGATAGATAGATAGATAGATAGATAGATAGATAGACAGACAGACAGACAGACAGACAGACAGACAGACAGATAGATAGATAGACAGACAGACAGACAGACAGACAGACAGACAGACAGACAGACAGATAGATAGATAGATAGATAGATAGATAGATAGATAGATAGATAGATAGATAGATAGATAGATAGATATAGATAGATAGATAGATAGATAGATAGATAGATAGATAGATAGATAGATAGATAGATAGATAGATAGATAGACAAACAGACAGACAGATAGACAGACAGACAGACAGACCGATAGACCGATAGATAGATAGATAGATAGATAGATAGATAGATAGATAGACAGACAGACAGACAGACAGACAGACAGACAGACAGACAGACAGACCGATAGATAGATAGATAGACAGACAGACAGACAGATAGACAGACAGACAGACAGACCGATAGATAGATAGATAGATAGATAGATAGATAGATAGATAGATAGATAGATAGATAGATAGATAGACAGAAAGACAGATAGACAGACAGACAGACAGACCGATAGATAGATAGATAGATAGATAGATAGATAGATAGATAGATAGATAGATAGATAGATAGATAGATAGATAGATAGATAGATAGATAACTTTACTGTTCTATTCATCAGCCAAAGGTGAATCAGATTAACTCAGGCTAAGAGTGTTGCTTCATTGTTTATTCAGTTCAGTTTGACCCAGACAAAGTTCAGTTCATAAAATGTGACACTAAGTTGAGACTTTCTATACTGAGGTAAAGTTAAACATGCTAATGCTGTGTGACTGCTCATAAAATATTTATGATATTGTGTTATCATATTTTTGTGATGCTTATGTGACAGTGGGTGTGAATACAATGCATATATTTACATGATTTACATTTTCTCAAAGAAAATCTCATTAATTTTAATCTATCAGAATTTAAGAAGCCGGTTTGGGATTTTGTTCCTCGGCAAAAACAATCTGAATAGAGATGAGCGAATAAAATCAATGTGGATCACTTACACCATGGTGACAAAAGATGCCACAGAGCTAAATCTTAATTAGCCGAAATAATGAGGCCAATACAGAATCCAATCCAATTAAAAGAGAAAAGTCTCTAGAAGCGAGTCCTCTCAGAGGAACGATAAACACGACGGAACAACACTACGCTCCTCAGAGAAAAGAAAACTAACAGCGTACGAGGACTTCAGCATCTCTGTCTATATTTCTGATAATGCTTAAACAGACTGCCAATTAAAAGGACAAAACACTTGAACCAAATCACCGAAGGCGAGAGAGCATGATGATGAAGATGCCAACTAGCCGAGGCTGATTCTTCAAAGCGTGTTGACGTGAGCCGTTCCACCTTTAGAAGAAATAACCAGCGATGGTCTTTTCATGCAGCTCAGTCAACAGATCGACATGCTGACAAGACAAATGATAATGACGTGGCAGTCATAAACAGCAGAGCTCGTTCATCCTGACGGGGGAAATAAACAGCTTAAACTGGCCCACAGTGGTTAAACTGGTCAGCTTAATGGGTTTTGATGGTTTTAGGTACTTGTCAACAGTGTTGGGAGTAACGCGTTACAAAAGTAATTAATTACTGTAATGCATTGCTTTTTGCTGTAACGCGGTAATGTAAGGCATTACAGGGGGGAAAAAAGTAATATTTTACTCGGTACAAATGTCAGTAACGCGCGTTACAAGCATTGTTAGTTAACCTGGAATAAAGTGGTAGTTTTTTTTTTCTTCATACAAATTCGCCAAAATCACCGCGAGATCAGCAGAGGAGAAACGTCCGCGCAAAATGTTTCACTTCCTGTACGTTAATCAGACAGAGCCGAGATGAGTGAGCCTGCAGCGGATAGTACATTCTCAACAGCGAGAGAGGGAGTTTCCTGCCTACCAGTCGCAGTGGTCCAGCGCCGTTTCCATGGCAACTCTGCGCCGCGGCCGCTCCAGTGTTTGAAAGCGACATGAAGTTCACGCGCACGGCCATTGATTAAACCACGTCAAAATCATGCAGCATTTACAAACATCTAGAATTAGAACATTACTTAAATAAAAATCTCATTAATATTAAATTATACATTTAAAAATGATTTTGGAGATCTATGACTCGTTCATAGACCAAATGGCCTATGCCGACACTACTGCAGTAACTCACAATAATAAATAATTTGGCTTAGTTATTATTCATTAGTTATTTTTATTTTTGCTAAAGTTTAAGCCTAAAGTTTACCCCGGGCTTAAAGTAAAAAGATGTCTGTACCATGCGTCCATGCAAAGTACCATGGTAATATTTGAGGTACCATGGTTATATCTGAGGTAGTATGTACCATGGTAATATGTACGGCAGAATGTACCATGGTTATATCTGAGGTACTAGGGCATGTACCATGGTAAATCTGAGGTACCATACTATGTACCATAGTAACATACTGTACAGTATAGTACTTCATAATTTATCATGGTGCCATGATAATATCTGAAGTACTATAAAGTATGTACCATGGTTATATCTGAGGTACTATGGTATGTACCATGGTAGGTACCATGGTAAATCTGAGGTACCATACTATGTACCATAGTAAAATCTACAGTACCATGCAATGTACCATGGTACCATGATAATATCTGAAGTACTATATAGTATGTAGCCTACCATGGTTAGATGTAAGGTACCATGGTACTACCATGGTACTACTATGGTATACCATGGTATGTACTATAGTACATCATGGTAAAATTTCTTATGGGTCCAAGCTCAGTCGGATACCACATCACCTTCTACTGGATGTGTAATGAGCTAATTGAGCATCATACGCTACATTTAGATTGCCAAATCCATATTTGCAGTTATTTTGGTGAGAGTAACTTAAAAGTAATGCAATAGTAGTGTAATGCCTTACATTTTAAATACAGTAATATTGTAATGTAACGAATTACTTTGAAATGACAGTAACAAGTAATAAATAACGCATTACAGTTTCGAAGTAACTTGCCCAACACTGCTTGTCAAATGGTCAGGCTGGGAGACCAGCAAGTCGAAACAGTTCAACAAAACATCTTTGGCTAATTTAAGTCGTTTTTACCTGCAGGGTCAAAAGAGCATGTGAGCAATGTTGCAGTCATAATATATATATATATATATATATATATATATATATATATATATATTCATTCAATTAAGTTAAATAATTTCACTTAAAATGGCAGTGCAAATTACCTATTAATTGCCATTTAAGTGAAATTATTGAACTTAAATATACAAGCTTTATAAAACTAAGAGGCTTTTGCATGTGAACTCTTCATATACATACATACACATGAATATCCATACTTGGTGTGCATGCACCATAATGAATTATATATCCTTCACTGACCTTTGCTCATGTATTTCAATGACTCGTGCAATTATAGACACATGTTTCTCTGCAGTTCATAAACTCTGTCCAAAACCGTGCAAGCTCCCTACCTAGGAAGCATTTTAATTCAGCATGGAGTGGTGTTTAGTTATCGAAATGGAAACAATGGAATCTATCATCCATTTGGCTGTTTTGCAATTTTATTCAATTTGTGACTGATTAAAATGAGTCAAAAAAATTTGATAAAAAAAAAGAGAAAGAAATTGTGTATAATACAGCAACTAGTGTTAATTTACACACCTTGAAATGGTAGAATTTGTATAGAAATAAAAATGTTACCTAGATTTATAAATGCTGTAAAAGTATTTTTTATTGTTAGTTCATGATACCGACTGCATTAACTAATGTTAAAAAATGTGGTAACACTTTATTTTGATGGTCCCTTTTGAACATTTAGTTGACTATGAGTAACTTTGCAACTACATGTAGACTTACTGCTTAATATTTACAAACTATTTATTATTCTATTGACTATAAGTATCTTTGCAACTTATTCTAACCCTAACCCTACCAGTCCACTAATACTCTACTAATACTCTAATGATAGTTAGTAGACATGTAGGTGCAACTTTACTTATAGTCAGCAGAATGTGTTAAAGGGACCATCAAAATAAAGTGAAACCACAAATTTTAGCTTATTGTAACAGGCAAAAATAATATAGTGAAAGAATATAAAATTAAAAATATCATGATATAAAATAAGAAAATTCTCATATTAGTTCTGGTTCAACAATCTCTGGCAATGGAAAGCAGAGCTGCTTGACTTTTTGTAATTACAGACACATTTCTCTGAAGTTCATAAAGTCCTAGTGAGCTGCACATATTAGGGCAGTTCAAAAGACAAGATGTGATGAGCTCAATGAAAAAAATAAATAAATAAATAATCAAATCAAGAGCAATACAAAATGATTATTTAATACTGAAAAATATCATTAAATCAAACTAAAAATGGCCTTATAAAGGTGCTGCAGTGCTTAAATTCAATGCAAATCACATTTTTAGCATGCAACATGTTAAACTCAAACTAACTCTACTGGAAAATGAGCTTATACAGTAACGTACAGTGCAAATATGGATTGTCAAGGAAGCGCGTGATAAGACCGGTGTTGACGTGCTGTTGTAGTTCATATCAAACACTGCCAGGGAAAATGTCACAGCATGTGAAACAGCACAATTCTGTTTTGAGAAACAAATACTTATTTGTCTGATCCTTTCTGTTCTCTTTCACAGGTTTTTGAACACTTAATGTAGCATTCTGGGTTTAAATAAGACGTGACCATAAATAAAGAGGATGAAACGTTTAATTCTCACAGATACGGCTGTGAAAGTTCACACTTGGAAGAACTAGAGAATGAAACATCTGTCTTATAACACACTATAATACACAACAGCTGTTAAAAGATTGTTTCTGCAGATAAAGCACAAATTTATGATGTGAATATCTCACCTTGAATGAGACGTGCGACTTGATTGAAAAAGCTTTATCAGTACAATGGGGCTTTTTGTAAATGTTTAGAATAGTTTCACCTTATCATGATCAAGACAGATGAAAATATATTTTAAATGTTCATATATTGTTCAGATGTTTCCACAGCTCATAGTTATTTTGTCTCTGATGTTTCTCCTATTGTATTAGGATAAATATAAATAAATATGCATAGAATAACTAGGGAAAATCTACTCTTGGGAGAATTTGATGAAAAATGACTTTGGTATTTTGGAAAATCCGAGCGCATTGTTGAGATCTCGTATGAAACTGAGACATATGAGATTACTGGGGTCTTTTTCTCAGATTTCAGAAAACATCTCCATTTTCTCTCCTTGCTGTGTAGAAGACACAACTGAGACATTAAAGCGATACTTCAGCATTTAGCATTAAGCTTTGTATCAGTAGAAAACCTGTAGTATTTTCGAATTACTGTGCTTCCCTCCCTCATATCCCCCTGAGACGAGAGATTTATGTATTTTATGTCTGGAAAAAATCCTCCGATGACACAAATATCATCATTTTGCGTCATCGGAGGATTTTCTGGCCAGAGGCGAGAGACTACAGCCAGTAGGAGGAGCTGTCCCGCATGTGTTCAACCCGCCCATAGGAGGAGGGATCTCACTCACAGAATGTACACAGATGGTGTCAGCCATCTTTCTTTGGAAGGTAAGCCAACAGGCTCTTGCTCTGTGGAGAAAGCTGAGTAGTCGGAGAAAGCTGAGTAGTAGGGGTTACCATCCTCTTTTTCCCGGACATGTCCGGCCGTCCAGATCGTCCAAAATGTCCGGGATTCGGTTTTGCTTTCTGCAGTCGCCATTCATTGTTTACATGCACACCTTTTGCTTCAATCTAACTGAATTCATTCCGATTGGGGAATCTGAATGTAGTGTTTACATGAACGCTAAACAAGTGATCGGTAAGCTCATCAGTAATCACGCCACCGGCCTCGCGCCGTTCTCCCGCACCCCTCAGCCTCGTCCTGCTCGCCACAGTAAACATAATGAATGGCGACTGTAGAACGCAAAAGCCGATCCCGGACATTTTGGGCGATCTCGAAATCCCGGGCAGACTCGTCACGGAGACTCACGATAAAACGCCGTCTTTTCAGTTTCGTAGCTACTAGTAGCTGTCCTCTGTAACCGGTAGGCGTGGCTTGGGAGTGGCCTCATAGGGCAGCGAAGCAAGTGCATTCTGGGAGTTGTTGTCTTTCATCCACATGAGCCAAAAATACATTTTCTGGCTTTTCTCAGTCTAGAAGGCACCAACTTCTAAAATAATTTCACATTTCTACTACATAAATGACCCAATTTAAATACACATTCATCTTTCCAGAGGTGAAGTGTCCCTTTAAGGAGATCTCATATGTTACCAGTGGCAACCTGTCACTCACCTGAGATCCACCAATAGCAAACCACAACCATTCAATCAATTCCCCACAGACCAAATTAAGCCCCGCCCACATTTGTTCTTGTTCCAGAAGCCGTTTCACTCAAATATACGTCACAATAGCGAATAAAAGACTTCAGTTTCATGCCAACTTCTACAAAAATTTTTTTAATATTAGTTTTAATTTTAGTTTACGATAATGACCCTGTAAATGACGTTGTGAGTCCAGTGATGAAGAATAAGGGCATCAAAGTCTGTGTGTTGACATGCTATATATAATTTACTCACGTCTTGACGTCGGGGAACATTATGTGCAGATCGCTTTGAGTGCTCAGGTTTGTCCTTGGCGACCTGAAGGAACAGTGTGCTAAAATTAACACCACCCATAAAGGCAATGGTCTGTAAACACACACGCAAACAAAGGTCAGATAAACTGGAGATCAGGACTGGCAGTGTTGCCTAGTGGTGCGTGTAAAGGAGCTCAGGATGGAATGCAGAAGTTGCTCAGGTTATTCCGGGATACGGGATGCCATATGTTGGACACTGGGAATACTAGAACTAACCCTCATGTTGCTGTTTGCAATGGAATAACTAGCATACTTGCGTATAATTTGTGTAAAAAAGTCACTGGACCAGCAGAGACATAATGCATTAACTAATGTTAAAA
Organism: Vimba vimba; assembly: GCA_022828995.1. Lineage (NCBI taxonomy): Eukaryota > Metazoa > Chordata > Actinopteri > Cypriniformes > Leuciscidae > Vimba > Vimba vimba. The sequence goes on along the minus strand of CM040819.1, from coordinate 47,225,702 downwards.
GAATTAACCTTTTAGTAAAGTGTTAGCAAAAATAAATAATAATGAATAACATAAATAATATTCTGATATCCTGGTTCATTCTAGGATACAGTTTTGTTCTGTTAAATACTGTACATTTGGTAAATGTAGGTCTAGTAATTTGAACAATGTGCTTGTAGAAATGAAGACATTGGAGAAATATTTAGTTGATCTGTCAGTTATTATTTCTATAAAAAAACAGAAGGCCACTGGCATATGAACAGAACGCAACAATATTGAGATGTTGCACATTCCAGGCAGAAAAAAACAAAACTAAAAAACAAACCCAGAACAAACAGTCTTCAGTCGTTGTTGTTGTGGGTGTTGTGCAGTTTTGTCTTACGACATCTCATTCAGATATGACACCATGTAGCTCGGCTTACAGTCAGTCTGACAAACGGCTTTTAACCCGTGCTTGTCTTCATCCGTCACTAAAGCCTCCTGGTAGATCCTGTTTTTAATCTTGATAAGGTTAGAAATAATTCACAAGGTTTTCAGCTGGACAAGCAGAGGGCAGCATGCAATTTTACAACAGAGTTTGGTGGGTAATATATATATTGTTTTAATTTTGGCATTGAATGGTATTTAGTTTACTTTGGGAAAGTTGTCGTTGTGTAATATTCTACATGAAAGGTTAAAAAACACGTCTTAAACACCAACTGCACTGTGACGATTACTTTGACAAGCACACAGCAGTATAGACTGCATAATTTATAAGAAAGTGACAAGACGCTGTTTATAAAGTTTTTACATGAAAGGCTCCAAAAGTTGTTGCTGTTATCTTCCTAATTCCCCCAATCCCCGTCATGCATTAATATGTTTGTGTCAGTCTACATGGTGGATGAGAATAGAAGAGGAAAAATAAAAAAGAAACTTGTGAGACACTCAAATGTGTGTGGATGCATGAAATGAAGGTCTAAGAGCTTGTATACTGTGTATATATATATATATATAGTTCTTTTAAAGTGCTTTTTCGTATGTTATCTTCCATGTAGTGTGTAATACAGCTGTTTGTGAAGGTAAAAGGTCTGCAAAGTTTTAAAGATCAAAGTACACGACACATAAGGTTATGGTCTCTTAAAAGAAAGAATCGATAATGAACTGCACTGACAGTCATCAACAATTCCTGTTATATGTAACACATTTGCATAATGCCCGCCTACAGTCTTCATTGGCTGCCCGTGAACAACGTCTTCTTTGCCCCGCCCTCAAACACAGTATTTGTAGCTGAGACTGGAAGAGTTTGGTTTGTGTTGCAGAAGATGCTTGTCTAGCTCCGCAATTCCACTTTGATGCACTTCCCAAAGGATGAGGACTCGCGCTGGAATTGATATGGAAAAAACTGATGCCATCATTATACTGTTCGTATCACTGTGTATCAAGTGCTGAGGAAGATCCAGAACTGAAATCCAGATATGGTCATAGATGTTTTGTATCTGACACGTGCTCTAAGCGGTCGACCAATCACAACAGACTGAGCCGTCTGACCAATCAGAGCAGAGCAGCTCACGGAAAGGAGGGGTTTAGAGACTGAATCTTCGAGCAAACCGTTTTTTTTTTTAATGCTTTATTGTCAACAGTAGGTAGCATGTACAGTGCCATATCTCATATAACAAAAAAAAAATTCACATGCCTCAGCAAGAAGGAACAAGGGAGAAAATCAAACAAACCGTTTTCAGACTTTCAGACAATGTATATTATGCGAAAATAGTTTTTTAACCTTGGATGCATGTATCCTGTTGGAAGAGACCTCAAAAAAAAAAAAAAAAAAAACTTTTAAAATAGCATAACAGGGGCACTTTAAGAACTGATCACTGAAAGGTTCTTTGGGGAACCAAAAAATGGTTCTTCTACGGCATCGCTGTGAACCTTTATTTTTAAAGCCGCTCAGATCATTTTGAAAAGTTTGATGAGAAATGTTGAGGAGTTCATAATGAGACTTCTGACTTGTCATTGCAGACTTTGTATCTTGGTAAAGCACAGAAACTCTAACATCTGAGAAGTTTTGCACTCCATCATTGCAGTCTAGGAGAAAGGATTGAGATATTAAGGAGATCTCGATGGGTTGCACTGACAGGAAAGCATGCTTTGAGTGGTTCCAGGTGAGGCATGTAACAGTAACTACAAAGAACACATCATTTAGTCAACGACTCGATGGTTTACTAACAAGTATCGAAGACGTCCTGTTGATCTGCATCGTTAAATCATCACTCTACAACAGAAGAGAAGCTGAAAGCTGCATGCTGATCTCTCTAATGTTTCATCTGAGTGTCACTTACACAACGGCAGCGTCTCCGCACTGATGTGATGCTGAGGGGAGCGATGCGTCTTTCAGCACATTAAAAGAGCAGGATGAAATGAAGCCATGCCGCGCTGTCATAAATGAGGAACGGTCCTGTTAGATGACGCCCCGTGGGCTCGACTTTACTCGATGGAGTGATTTGTTCACGGAATATCACGACGCGGATAGCTTCTCATTCATGATCGTTAAATCTTTGTTTGTATTATTTTAGAATGCAGCTGTCAAATAAATCATCAGTCATGACTATTTCAACCTAAAGTCAGTCGCAGTAAAGTCAGCCATGTTAACTGTTAAATATAACATTGATATAATTAATTGCAAAAAGTAAAGCATTAACTTAAAGCATCATTCTAGAATAAATATCGGCTGCTTATATACACTCAACCTAAAATATCATATTGTCTTCAGAAATGGAGGACAAGCACCAAATCTGGTCTGGAAATATAGTCATCTAATGTTCATGTGACCTCATAATCAAATCCCAGGTCTTCAGTGTCCCAACATTTAGTGCTAATTTGCTTTTTTATGATAAACGGATTAATGTAATTTCAATATATGAAGAGGAATGAAATGCACTTCTGTTCTTTGTTGCACTCAGTCAATGTTTTCATAAATCTCGGGTCGGCAACCTTAGACAGTAAGAGAAGAGGATTCACTAGCACAAAAGCAAGAAAGATCAAGTTTGATCTGTTTTTTTTTTTTGCTCTCAGAATAATATCATGATGTTGCGTCTCACAGATAATAATAACCCAGCATACATGGTCTTTAATACTGAGCCAGGAGATAAAAAAGGGCACGTCAGGTGAAAAAGGCTGCTGACCTCCACTTTAGGGACATGCATGAGGTGATGCATGGAGAAACATTGCCTGACCACCTCTTTCCCAACAGCAGTCGGACTTCCCACCTCTGGACTGACCTTGCTTTGGGCACAGACTCTCCTCCAGCATCTGACCTTTCGCTTTATCCTTCACGTACCTCCCACTCACCATCTAACTTAACTTAAAGGATAATTCCGGTATTTAGCACTTTGAGTCTCTTTTCTGGTTTGTTTTGGGTGGACACAGAAATTTTGACGATGGGTCCTGTCTCGACTTTTTGACTCGTCTAGAGTCGCCTTTGACCGCTTCAGAGTGGCTGGCTACGGGCATGCACAAACATGCCCTTAAAACAACCATTAACGTTCGTTTTCAAAACTGTGCAACTCACCGAGTGGTTAGTGGTGTTCGTTGATAATTAAAAACAAATATATCAGCGCAATGTATGATTTCAATCCGTGTTATTTGCTATAGTGGAACTATTTTTTCAGATACCTCACAACCGCGTATAAACTTCCGCTCGATATTTGAGTCTGAAACGCAGTAATATCAACGAGCAATGAATCCTCCAACAGAAATCAATGGTATTTTACAAAATGCCAAATAAAACACGACAGAAACTGTATTTCGTTATGCTACTTGTTTTGGAACATCAACGAACACCACTAACCACTCGGTGAGTTGCACAGTTTTGAAAACGAACGTTAAGGGTTGTTTTAAGGGCATGTTTGTGCATGCCCATAGCCAGCCACTCTGAAGCGGTCAAAGGCGATTCTAGACGAGTCAAAAAGTCGAGACAGGACCCATCGTCAAAATTTCTGTCCACCACTCTAGTTCATCCAAAACAAACCAGAAAAGAGACTCAAAGTGCTAAATACCAGAATTATCCTTTAACTTTAAAGAAGACAGTCTACATGGCATCTTATAAACCTTAGTCAAGGTGCACCAAAAACAGTGAAAGAGTTTGAAAACGCAGTTTAATTCAGACTGATTGAATCATTCTGATTCATTTAAAATAATGGATTCGGTTGCACTTTATTTTACAGTCCTGAACCGCATATATATATATGTGACCCTGGATCACAAAACCAGTCATAAGTCGCACGGGTGTATTTGTGGCAATAGCCAACAATACATTGTATGGGTCAAAATTATTGATTTTTCTTTTATGCCAAACATTATTAGGATATTAAGTAAAGATCATGTTCCATGAAGATATTTAGAAAACTTCCTACCATAAATATATAAAACAATTATTTCTGTGAGTGAATGCAGCACAATCGCAAACATAAATGGACAACTTTAAAGACGATTTTCTCAATGTTTTGATTTTTTTGCACCCTCAGATTCCAGATTTTTAATAGTTGTATCTCGAACAAATATTGTCCTATCCTAACAAACCACACATCAATGGAAAGCTTATTTATTCAGGTTTCATGTGATGTATAAATCTCAAAGAATTTACCCATGTGACTGGTTTTGTGGTCCAGGGTCACATACTATGTTCTTATAGTAATAACAATAACTGGTAATAACTCACTAACCCTGATCCTACCACTAAACCTAACCTTAACCCTATAGTTACCTTATATTACCCAGTCTTTTCCTGTAAGTACACTGTAAGTACATTTACTGTAAAATAAAGAGCAACCATGGATTCACAAATCAGACATCACTATGAATTGTGAACAGGTTTTTCTAAACACAAACTCCCCAACAGCAACATCTAGCTAATGAATTATAACCAGAAAAAAACTATATTCTAGTAAATATACACCACTGATCATAAGTCTGAAGATAAGATGATTTGAAAAGAATGAATACTTTTATCCAAAAAAGAATGCATTAAAACTTTCATCAAAAAATACTGAAAAACAAAATCACGGTTTCCACAAAAATATGAAGCTGTTTTCAACATTAATAATAATCATAAATGTTTCTTGAGCATCAAATCCTCATATTAGAATGATTTCTGAAGGATCATGTGACACTGAAGACTGGAGTAATGATGCTGAAAATTCTGCTTTGATCACAGGAATAAATTATATTTTACTATATATTCGCCAGTTATTTTAAATTGTAGTAATATTTTACAACTTTATTGTTTTTACTGTATTTTTAATCAAATAAATGCAGCTTTGGTGAGCAGAAGAGACTTCTTTCAAAAACATCTTACAGTCTCCGAACTTTTGCACAGTAGTGTATATTGATATGTATATACTAGAGAAATAATACTTTTTCCCTGAAATTCTCAGGGTTTTCATGACCATTAGAACTCTGGATTAAGTATACAAATAGTTTTAATAGAGCAAAGTTAAACCTCAATTTCTTACAATGTTGCCCATTCAACACCAAAATGATCAACCCAAGGCCTATAAAGCCGAGGAAACACGTCCATGGGAAATGTTCACAGACTTGTTCCTTATTTCCCAGTAGGAAAACACCCACAGTCTCTGCTTAGCATTCAGCAGTTCTGGCCGAAGCGTTCCCCTCTCGATTTTTATTCGTAATGAAGTCAGTGGACTTCAAAGAAGGCATTTGATATCACTTGCCAGTATGACGATGAAACCTGCTCATTAGCTGTGGCTTTGATAAGAATCAAACAACTTATTATAATGTTAACCTCGTAACCCAACAATGAAACACAATTAACCTAGAAGGAAGGGGAAACGCTGTTATAAATCACACCTTTGCTGCACTTAGGAAATGCAATTCATTTTCCAGTATTAAAGAGATGCCCACGGCAGAACACATGCTGTTGAAGATAAGAAGATGCTTGATCAGAATGGATCTGTCCTATGAAAGAGCATCTCTGGCCAGCGAAGCGTTTCCAGGGAAAGCTAATAACCGTTTCTTTTCTTCAGCAGGAAATCTTTTGAGAAGTGTGATTACATGTGAACTGCATGAATACAGTTTGAACAATAGGCTGGTGCTAAAACGTTGATGTTTTCTGTAATCAGACTCAGATTTTGCATGTTCTGAAGAAAATTTGCTCATGCAAAACTCCCCGCCACAATGCTAGGGTGTTGTGAGCAGATTTTAGAGCGGATGGCTGTTCAAAAAGTCAAAAATCCCACCGTCAAATCTTATTAATATTCTGGTCTATGGCTCATCATGTCCCACTTTCAATGCAAGTCTGTGGGATTTGCCTGTGTTATCATGTAAAAATCATATTTCAGATCACTTAGAAAGGTTAATCGAAATAAAATAAAATCTATAAAAACCCTTCAACTTTTATTTCAGCTAGTTGCATTACTAAAAATGAAATAAAATTAATACAATTTAAATAGACATATTAAAAAAAATTATAAAAGTGAGAAAAAAAAAATACTAATACTTGAACTAAAATTACATTGAAAATGTTAATTGGAATAAAACAACACATAAAAAAAACCTTAAACGTATTGTATTTCAGCCATTTGCCAATGCAACACTTCGTTTAGTTTAATTTGAAGTACTAAAATTACAAAAACTAAAAATGAAATAAAAATGAACAACTAAATAAAAACAATAAAAACACACAACAAAATTATTAAATTAACTAAAATTACAATTAAATAGAAAACAGAAAAGTAAAACTAATTTGAATATTAATAAATACTTTAAATATATAAAATTACAAAAACTCAAATACAATTACAATTAGAAAGAAAACACAGCTCACACAGCTCGCACTAATTGTCAAAAATGGCAGATAATGTCAACTATAACAGGCATATGTTCTATATGAAGTCATTAAGAGACTGGTAAATATGTAATAGCAATCAATATTACATCAGACAGCGATGTTCAAATAATCAGGGGGGAGGGGGGGAGACACAAACGCACACTAGCACACACACGCACACACACGCAAGCTCTCTCGCTCCCTCTCTCTGCCGTGCGCGCTATACGCTTGCGCGCTCTTTCTTCCGGGAGATTTTAACTGATTTGCGGGCATCACGAGCCGCTATCAATATGCGGGAGACTCCCGGAACTTCCGGGAGACATGGGATGTCTGAATAATCCACACAGCTTCACTGATTAAATTATATGATTTAGCCTCTAGCTCTTTGTGTGAACACTTTAAAGCACGCTGTTATATCATCGTGTGTGAACTAAAAACATAAAGAAAGAATTCCACATTTTTCTCCATAGCTAGCTGTTGAAATCTGAATCTGATGCAACCTGAGAAAAAGCAGGGCTATTCCTGAAGCCCGGACTGAAGGGAAAACCCAAGACAATAAGGGCTTTCAAGTGTTGTCAGATGCTGTTCTCACTTGGCCTCTGTTGGCAAGCGGCTTCCTCACTGTCAGCGTCTGACCTTCTCTTAGCGAAGAGTGGAGCGAGAGCAGATGGTTCTGGAAGGTCCCTCAGGGACATCTTCATATACTGTATATGAAGCTATTAAAACCAGCGGGCTGAGGAGAAGAGGATTGTTCTGAAATGATATAGCTCATTTATTTTGTTTGTGTAGCTGTCTGGCAGAAACGCTAATGAGCAAGTGCTATCCAATAATAAACAACTGTTTATCTGATGGGATCTGTTGCTGCATTTGAGTGAGGATTGAACACCAAATTCACACCCGTAAAAAAGATAAGAAATCTAATTTACAATACAGATTTATGTAATTTAATTATAAAGTTTTCCATTGTCATGGTCGTGGTCAGTCATGTGACATATGCTTCCCTAGTCTCATGTGTCATGTTCTGATTGGTTCCCTTGGCTCATGTGTCCCGTTCTTATTGGTTTATTGTGTTCAGGTGTGTCTTGTTAAAGGGATAGTTCACTTTGAAATTAATTTTTGATATGTTTTAGCTTACCTCAAGGGCATCCAAGATGTAGGTGTCTTTTTTTCCGCAGTAGTTTCAATTTTGATATTTTTAGGTCAAACCGTTCTTGTCTGTCAGTCATATAATGCAGGTCGATGGTCACTGTCTCAAAACACAAGCACAGAGTCCAAATTAAAACAATTCCCCATCGTCCAAATGAAACAATTCCCCATCATAAGTACACATTGATGGCCTAAGACACGAAACGAGCGGTTTGTGTGAGAAAACGAACAGTATTTATATCGTTGTTATCTCTTGAAAACAGCACACGTCCAAATGATCTGACGTCGCGGGCGGGTATAGATATATACATAGATGTCGCCTTGGCTACGGTTTCGTTCCAATGAACTGCAGTAGCGAAGGCGACATCTAGTGTATACATCTATACCCGCCCGCGCCGTCAGATCATTTGGACGTGTGCTGTTTTCAAGAGATAACAACGATATAAATACTGTTCGTTTTCTCACACAAACCGCTCGTTTCGTGTCTTAGGCCATCAATGTGTACTTATGATGGGGAATTGTTTCATTTGGACGATGGGGAATTGTTTTAATTTGGACTCTGTGCTTGTGTTTTGAGACAGTGACCATAGACCTGCATTATATGACTGACAGACAAGAACGGTTTGACCTAAAAATATCAAAATTGAAACTACTGCGGAAACAAAGACACCTACATCTTGGATGCCCTTGAGGTAAGCTAAAACATACCAAAAATTAATTTCAAAGTGAACTATCCCTTTAAGTCATTAGTGTTTGTGCATATATTTGTGTACATATAGCCCTCATGTTACTTGTCTCTTGTCTAACTATGTTTGTGTAACCAAGCATGGTTCATGTCTTTGTTTAATGTGTATTTTGTTTATGTTAATAAACTGCACATGGGCTCTGTAAACTCACTTTCAAAGGACTGATTGTTTCAATCGGATGGTACTACAGTAAATAAGTTTGTGCAAAAATGTTTTTCATAAGCCTAAATTAATGCTTCCCAAACATTTTTGTCAGTCGAACCCTGAGATTTTAAGTTAATATTTCAATATATGAAATGACACATTCTCATGTTAAAAGTTGGTTAATGGTCAACATATTCTGGTAAATAAATACAATATTATATATTTTTTTGGGTTAGTGTTAATTTTTTTTTTTTGATTGTTTTTATTTTTTATCTTTATTTTTTGTGTGATTTGAGTCATATGCACAGATACAAAAGCACAAACCTTGTGGAACCTTGGCCTAAATAAAAGTACAATTATTTGGACATTAATTAATGGATTAAACTTTGGATAATTCACATTCTTTCAGCAATTCCCTCCTTTTTTAGCATCTCTGTGAACAGACCCATAGGAATATTTTTTCTATTAAAGGCACAGTATGGGATTTTTTCTCCACTAGGGGTCGCTAACCTATTTACAATAACAAAGGCGTAGTTTGATGACGCAACATTTGCTAAGAATTATGGAACTTGTCGTCAACGTCAAGCCGACCGATCTAATAATGTTTATGGATGACTGAATACATCAATGTTTTTATCATGACTATGATATGAAGCAGTTCGGGATTGCTAAGAGACAGCTATCAGCTCCACACGCGACGTGAGTCCCGCGGATATAAAAGGAATATGGGCATTTCATTCTACCAAACTACACGCAGAATTACTACTCACAGGTCAGTTTATTAGACAAATTAAACTTGTGAGGTAACGCAGCGCTGTATCACTTGGTCTAACATTACACTAGCACACTAAACTGCATTTGAATGTGTTGAAATGTATGTGTTAGTCTGTCTGTTTGAGACTAGCAGTAAACTAGATCAACATTAGAATAACATACAGATCATATTCTAACATTTTATCATTGTTGAACTATATAAAATTGATTAGTTTTATGTAAATGTGCTCACCTGTTTAATAAAGTACATGTAGGAGCGGTCGAAGTCTCGGACGTGGAGCTCTCGTTTATATACTGTCTATTGGAGCTCTCGGCATCTCGAAAACACCGCGCTGATATTGATTCTCGTTTTAGTTATCCTTTTTTATCCAAAGTCTGCTTGCCATGGTCCATAATGTTTGAACGAAACAACAACAGCGTGCAAATAGACATTGCGAACTCCACAGTTGTCTGCGTCTGTCGCTTTGGTTACTATCAGAGGGCTCTGCTCATAGCTCTGGTTGCCATGGCAGTACGAGCGGAAACCATAGGCGGAAACCAGGGACAACGCGGGTATGACGCCATTGACTGCGACATAACGGAAATAAAGACACGGTCCGTGTCTTCGAATTAAAATATTAATTTCTCTGGATTTAGAAGTTAATTGGAACTGTCGGGATAATGTAAATACACAACTTTAAAAAATATATAACATAGATATAGTGATTTTTTATATTTTTAAAGCAAAAAAAAAAAACATATTGTGCCTTTAAAATTAAAAATACAATTATTCATGCTTGGTGTGAACAGACCTTTAGACCAGCATGTTATAAAACCATGGCTATAAGATCAGCACAGCATTACTCACCAGCAAAACTGTTGGAAGTTAAGAAGCCTGATACAGAAAACACTCTAACACAATAGACCTGAATTTTGATTCAAATGAAATCATCATGAGCTAAAAAACAGCAGAGAAGGGCAACTCGACGAGAAATTCACTTTTTGGTGCCTTATCAACAAAAGTGTCACGTTGAATGAAGTTGGAAAGGTCTTTTTGAGAGGAGTGAAAAAACGCCTACAGCCAAAACAACCACGCAAGGCGAAGGGAAATCACGCTTCTTTTCTGAAAGTGTTTATTGCCATTCTCTCAAGTGCATAATGTGTGCATGCATTAGTCAGTAAGGAAGATATCGCTCTAATAATTTCCCAGAAAAAGTGATGCGGAATGGAAAACAAATGGTTGGCGTTCATTAGCAGTAACCAATGCAGTCTTGCGCCGTTTCTTTGGGAATGCTGATTTTTAAAACATAATCACCTCATTCATTTGCACCGCAGACACGTTTAAACGCCTGATCAAGTATTCCGAGTTGGTCGTGGTTTGTAGGGAAATTCAAAGGGCATTAGCTCAAAGTGACTGCATCCAGAAAGCAAAACAAAAGGGGCAGCATATTTATCCCTGTGGTATTCCAGGCTGTGTTGTCCCAGACACAGTGAAGTTTCCAGCTGTGAAGAAGCCATCTGTTCTCCTCTCCTTCATTTTAATTAGCGGTGGTTCTTTCCTTTATCAGCGCACGCCTGACTTTCTCTCTGGAGTCTCGGAACGCAGGATTATGACAAACAGGTCATGCGATCCATTGAGGCCTCCATACAAACACAGATTAATATTTTAACGCCCCTAATTGCGTCGTCAATGGAAATGGAAAGGACACGCTCACCTTTTGTCCTAATTTGTATTAATGATGTTTATGCCGTTTTGTGGAGTGCAACAACTATATTGATTTAAATGATCTGATGCGCCATATTGCAATGCACTTGTGGTGATCGCTTTTTGAAGGATGCAGGGCTGCGTTTCCCAAAACCTTCTTAACGCTACGTCGTTCTTAAGTTACACCGTAAGCTGTACCTTATCGTTAATACGTGTTTCCCGAAACGTTCTAGTACACCTTCTGTAAGTCATACGTTCGTGAGGTTGGTCTGGACCACTCTTAGCTTTACCTAATCACTGTTGCAGGTCTATACGAATATAACTTTGAAGTTTTAATACACCCAGACAGTGTTCAGTTAGGCTAATTCAAGTGTTTTCATGCAAAGAATAAAATTGTCATACACTGATTGTTGTTAGATTTTTAATTATATTATTATATATTATATTATTAACTTAATTAAAGAGCGCTTTTAAAGGCCAGTGAAAGCATAGGCTACTGTCAGTTAAGTCCTATTCGGACGCTAATTATTTCTCATGTCATGGGCTCGTATACGTATACGGTATTCGAAACATTTACAGGGATAAGTCGGTGATTTTAGTGCCGCCCGAATCCATAATATCAGTGTTTTTTCTCACTCAACCCGCATAAAAATCCCCAGCCAATTTAGTACCTACTGTTTTTTGACAAACAGGTCGTGTGGTGATTTAATTGCCGTCTGAATCCACATCTCTGAGTTTACAAGAAGAGATTCAAAATCCACTGTTTAAATCCTTTTTGATCACTGCCGAACACCATGCGTAAGATGTATCCTAATAAATGCAATTTCAACTATTTCTAAAGTGCTTCTTTTATAAAGAACACCGCTTTCTCACATAAACAGCCCCTGCACGAGAGAATAATTGATTCTTGAGCCATCGATATCAACCAATTCAGCACCATCGCCCCGGACAGCACCGGGTAACGACGCACGTAAGAAGGTATATCTTAAGCAGCTTCCTAAGGTATAGTTCGGGGAACACGCATAGAAATGGTATCTTTAGTTAAGTTTTTCCTTAAGAGTCTTCGTAGCGCGCTAAGAGACAACGTTATCGGGAAACGCAGGCCTGAGCAGAAAACACCAGGAAAAGTCGAATAGTTCAGAGTTTTGCTTTGACTCAACTGGTGGGTTGCAGCCTAAAAATGGGTGGTGGGTTTGTTACGATTGTGTACAGTAATGAAAAACAATGCAAAAAACCTGATGAAAATGTACACCTTCAATGCATTATAAGTTCCTTCAGATAAAAGTGTCTGCCAAATGCATAAATGTAAATGTAAACCCTCAGAAAATAGTTGAGAAACTGATATAAAGTCTGTGTAATAAAATATGTGGGTCAAATTGACCCACAAACATCATATCACAGAGTATAGTGGCGGATCTTGAGTGACGTGCTAATGCTATTTACCCATATACTTTTACATAAATATTACTTGCAATACTTTGACATCTGTGTTTTGAATTGACTGGACAGTTTCATTTGATTCACATAAATGTATCAGTTACCAATTTTAGATGCATTTTTTGCATCCGTTTAGATACAATATTAAGATTGCAAAACTGATTTCGGTCTTCATCAAACTTGAAGGCAAAAAAAAAAAAAATGAAACCCTGCAATATCATCATAATTTCATATCTCCAGCAAAATCATTGCAGATGTTTCATCTATTAAGGATTAAAAGGATTCTAACATAATTTGCGAGTTGAACATCAGGCGGTCTGGTTTGGACTCAGTGTGGTACATCATGCTGAGATTAAAAGGGCTCTTAGAGGCCCTTACAAAAAGATTGCCCATGAGTCTGGGAAGGGTTTTGTTTCCAAGTCATTTTGTAGTTAGTCCACTCAACTCCAGATTTTCAACCATTAGCAATTTAGACAAGCCGTCCCACCATTTCAGCCAGAGAGCCGAAAAATAGCAGCAGGAAGGCTGTGCACACAATGGCATATTACTACACTACTCCAACTATTCAAGAATCTTTTCATTCTGTTCATACAACAGCATGCAGAGCAGCTCAAATAAATGTGATATCAAAAATGGTGACATCCATAAACAGAAAGGCATCGCAACTATTTAATAAATGCATCCAATCAAGGCAAGAGTTCATCCGCCGAATCTTAATTTATTGACGGAACCCGTGCATGTATTTTATACTTTATCCCACAATGCAATGCACTCAACTTGACCAGTGCTAAGATATTTACACATTGCAATTTGATAACTGCAAAATAACTGAAATGACAGCTGGACGCCACTCACTGAATTACACATGCAGCATTTTGCACAGCGTTTCACTATTTTTTTACATAACAGGCAGCAATCTGTTCTGAATAGGAGGCAGTGTTCCATTCCGAACATGATCAAGGTCTTAAAGAACCCCAGGATAATATAAAAAGGGATTTATAAGCAAGTCTTGCCTCAGTTAATGTCAAATTGCGTGAATCAACCATCCAAAAGAGACTTCATAACTTTGCCCAAGATGCAAGGTCAGACTCAATGAATATAGATACACAACTGGAGTGTGTCAAACAACATATAAGATCAGATCAAGACTCAATGTGCTCTGAATATATAAGGCAAAGAAATTAATTTGACTACAAAAACAAAAGCTATAAGTGGATATTCCATGCAATGAAACAAAGACCTCAAACAAGCTGGCGAGGGTAATGGTCTAAGTTTAACTGATTAAAACACGTCGGAAGTCGGAAATCCAACTACTTGTCTTTGCTATCCTTTAAACCAAACAGCAAGAACATGCAAATGTCGGCATTTGAGAATTTTAACTAAGGTCAGAAACTCTCTCACTGCTTCTGCATGTTCCTGTATATTAGTCTTTGATGGGTTTCACTTTCTGTGTGTCGCTGATAATAAACAGTGAAATGCAGCCAGCGTCTCTCTCCCATGGATGCTGTTTGAGTCCTGCTGATCTGGGCACCTGAACGCTCGGCTCGGCTCACCGAGGTTCAGCTTATCAGTGCAGCAGGATTCAGGCCTGGGAGTCTGCGGACCCTCGCTGGCCTTCCCATCATTCCAGTCTCTGTGTGAAGTCCCACATGACAAACACGGCCTGTCAGTCAAGAACTACTCTACTAACTCTGAGATGCACCCAGCTAGACATACCAAATAAGAGCAGATGCCTATGAAGGTGCATCATCAAACACGTACTCAGATTTTTTTTTTTTTGTGTGTGTGTGCAATAAATAATGCATCCCATAACCCCCAACATGTACCTGTCCAAGTTTGTTGTTATAAAGTTTACTTGTAGGTACAGCAACAGGTAAATGTGTGAAGTTGTGACATTATATTCTATGTCGACCTTTCTCTTTTTTAACGTATCACCTTATTAAAGGTCCCGTTATATGCCCCTTTTCACAAGATGTAAAATAAGTCTCTGATGTCCCCAGAGTGTGTATGTGAAGTTTGAGCTCAAAATACCCAACAGATAATTTTTTACAGCATGTTTAAATTGACATTTTTTGGTGCTCAGAAAAACGAGCTGTTTCAGTGTGTGCCCTTTAAATGCAAATGAGCTGCTGCTGGACGACCCTGGGGGCGGAGCTTCATGAGCTTGCGCTCAGTCTGTCAGGACAAATTCATCTCACGGAATGATGATAATATCAGAAACTCTCAGTAACGGCGTTCATTTCGAGTCGGACAATAATGCCTTCAGAGTCAGAGTGCTGTATAGAGATGAAACAGGTATGGTTTAGTAGTTTAATTACGGTTATTATAACGTATTTGTCATCTGCTTGTATGTATCCATTATTTATTAACAGCCTACAAGTCTGCTGTTTCGGACCAGGTCCGAATGATGATCAAACATGTACTGATGAGTTTAATAAAGTTTATTGTACATCACACAAAAGATGAAGCGTCAGTTTTACTTCAGAAAATCACCGTAAGAGCTCAGTAAACACAGTAGCCTAAGTTATAAGAAGTGCGCAAGTAGCCAGTAGAGTTGAGGGAGCATTCCTGTGGGCGGAGCTTAGTCTAAACACGGTTCTGGTGATGTCACTAATGAAGGAAGTAGAGGGGTGTAGTCCAATCGAGCCGTTTTATGTAGTCAACTTCTGTTAAATAAAATATCTCGCTTGGCATTGAACTTTGAGCTTTATAATTTTACAGATATTATTTATACTCTAACAACAACATTACACACTAACTAAAGTTTGAAACATGGGATCACGTAGAACGGGACCTTTAAAAATTACATTTAATTTATACAGCATTTTGGCACTCTTTAATATTTAGCGCTCTTTTTTGAGTGACAGCTCGCTCGCTGTAGCCGTCTCAGTTCAAACAGCGGCACAGAGCGCACGTAGACTGAAAATCTCTTCAACTTTACTACAGATTACAGCAGGAAACAAACATGAATGAACACCAGAAGGTACTGTATGTTGGAAGATGCAATACAACCAGTGGCGGCTGCTGGTCTTTCAAAGAGGGGAAGCTCATTTTTGGCCTACATCATAAAAATTGTCCATTTATTTATACGTAAATTCTATGTTCCTTTTCAAGAAAATGCTCTGTGACCCTGTTGTACCATAGGCGTCTTTTCCAGTGACTTGACCACTGTCCTCTCAATGGCCAGCAGAGTTAAATATAATTGTATAAATGTAATAATATAATAAAGGTATAAATAATAATATAATAAAGTATAATAATACTACTACTAATAATATATATTTTTAAATTATTTTGATAATTATTTTTTAATTATTACTTATAATAATATAAAAAAATATAATGAGTAATAATATAATAAAGGTATAAATGTGTAATTGTGTGAAATGTATTATAAAAATTGGCTAGCAATTTCGACAAGCAAATGCCAAGAAATTGGTTGCAGCAGTTTGTCTTTTGACTATACTTGAAATATCCGCGATGGGACTGAGCTCGAATAGCTTCAGCATCGGCGACTTTTAATTGTATGAAATCGCTGTCAATCAAAAGCTGATGCAGCCTTTCGACAGACCCTCCAATCATCACGCATAAGCCCGGAGTCCAGGCCAGCCCACTCCTCATTCACCCCAGAGACGCTGAGCGTCCGTGGGCGGGACATAATCGCAGCATTTATCCAATGAGCGTCAGTTTCGAAGCACTGAAAAAAAAACTGTTCAAATCAGCCCCATTGAAGTCAATGGACGCTGGGCTTCAACAGGGAAATGCACTGTGACGCTACGGGAATGTATAAGAAGGAAATCGAGTCAGCCGACCTGCTATATATAACTGATTCTGAACGAACTCGTCTTTGAGATGAATGTTTTCTAATGCATTTTTAGTCAATAAAATGTTAACACAATAGTACATATTTGACCATTAATTTTTTGACATTATAGGGGAAGCCGACCTTCCCTTGCAGTCTCAAAGAAATCCCCACTGAAAACAACTTATTGAAATATATCACCTTTCATGTAATCGCTCAAATCAGTCTTTCAACAGCGGAAAGAAGTCACACTTCCGGAAAAAGTACGCAACCGCTAAAAAAGTATGTTCTACATAGTTCTGAATTCAGCCACAGTCTTTATGCGTGATTCATTGAATCATTCATTCAACCGATTTGTTTACACAGACTGATTCATTTAGGCCTGAAACAATTGACTTGCTATATTCAGAATAGCATACTTCCTTACTACTCTTACTATTTATGCAAAGACATACAAAAGCATACTGTATCCCACAAAGCAACACACTTTGCACCTAAAACACACACTACAGACTGATGCACAAGATTTGTTCTAGGTTCCTCTAATCTTGTAAAAAATTCAATCAAACAAACAAAAAAAAATTGTCAAAAAGCCCCAACTACGGTTGAAAGGTTAATGTTGCACTTACCTTTTCCGCATACTATTTTTTTTTTTAATATAAAATAGAAGGCATTATTCCATTATTAGTAACTGAAATTCTGACATTTGTAAATAATATTTTCAACCTTTTTTGGCAGTCTATTATTATTAGTATTAATGACATGTAACCTTGACAGTTTCTGACAAGAAATTATAATAAAAAAAAAAAAAAACCTTTAAATGCAACCAGTTTTTCTACCTTTCTCCGCACTTATAGACTGCCAAAGAAGTGCTGATGACAGTTGTAGTAACGTGTTGCATACACAAAGATGTGCAGTATAGTCTAGGATGAAAAGTTCATAAAACTGAAACTGGAAATGTCTTTTCAGACGACGTTCTGTTTGACAGCAGAATATCCATTTCAGTGTAATTTCAATAAGCTGAGTTGAGACAGTGTCATAGCCAAAGATGAGAAATATGCATGTTGCACACGTATACTTAATCATTGTGCCGGAAGAAATATTGGAATGGAAAGGAATGTGAAAGAAGTGGGTGATGTATAACCTGTTTCACCTCTCAAAACGTGATGATAATTACATTTCCCACCAAGCGTTTATCATTGAACTTTAGTGAGAAACGATTTAAGGAGATAGAATCGACTTTTAAAGAAAAATCTGACAGTTTAGATGCATTATATGTAAAAATTCTCTCAGTCTGAGGTATTTTATAAGCACTTGTCAGTCTAAATCCCGTGCATTTGGTTCATTCAATTTTAGAAGCTTTCCGCATATTCAGGCTGACACCAAGAACAAATATTCCCTCAAACAAGACTTGGCTGTGTGGGACAGATGTACAGTTGGGGTTAGGATTTAGGGTTAATGTAACTTGTGTCAATCCAGTGGACAAAAAAACTGGGTTGTAAAAGTTAGATGTGACCTTAAGACTACAAGGTGTGTTGTACAATAACATGCAATAAGTTTTTGTTTTGTTCTTGGTGTGAACAGGCCTTTACACGTGCATTTTGAGTCTTCTTCACTTCGTTCATCACAACAATTGGTTTAACTTTATTTTGGTCCCCTTTAGACATTCTTTGGACTATAAGTAATATTGCAGCCACATGAACCTACACCTACTCTCATTAGAGTATTAGTTGAGTATTACTGGACTGTTAGGGGTAGGGTTAGTAGAAATGAAGGGTTAAGGCGAATAAGTTGTACCTGCAAAGTTACTTATAGTCAGTAGAGTGTCTGTTGGGGAGCATCAAAATAAAGTTGCAGATATTACAGTAATCAGACTGACTACTAACACTCTAATGAGAGTGACATGTAGGTGCAACGTTACTTATAGCCAACAGAATTTCTATATCAGAATAAAGTGTTACCCAACAATCAAGTGCCAATGACTGTCGGCCTCATTCAAATGAAAGGCTTTGTTTTTATTTAAGACCTTTTACACAACCATCACCAATGTTCTCCAGAGTGTCATGTGATGAAACCCATGAAAGGGCAAGGCTTGTTTAAATGGCATTTTGATGGCATTTGTGTTCCCCCTTTAACCTTTCGTTGAATTTCATTTTTCTACCTTGATTAAATTTCATATTGGCTTTATTCTCATGCCGACCTTTGCCCCTGGTCCCAAACCGCTGCTAATTATGACAACCATTGTTATTGTGGATATAGAGAACATGCTCAAACATACACAATACCCATACTGAAAAAAAAAAAAAAGTCTGTATTTTCACATACAGTGATTCATTCTACTCTATGGCTTTGTTCAAGTGAGCTGCCATTGTAGTCTATTGGGAGCATCACAGGCACTCCTACAAAATGACTTTATTGGAGCGACAACTAAAACATCTCAGCCTCAGACACGTCTGAGCTCGTTATCAGTTAGCTGTTAAAAACACACTGTACACGGATGACACTTTTGTCACTGGTTCTCTGGGTGTTTTTAAGAGTTGTTTAGAAGTTAGCAGTGCTGCTGACAAAAACAAACAGCTGCTAATTTGCCACAGTTTGCACGATTCGTGGCATTGTATTTTAACAATCATTTGTGGTTTTTGCAAAACTCTTCTGTCTTAGATGTTTATTCCATCTGTATAAAGGGAAAGCTCAAAAGCTAATTTCCCTTTCTGCCAATTTCTTTGCCATTGTCTTCAGAATGCTGCAACATAATAAGCTTCCACCTTTCTGCAGAGTAAAGTACATCATGTGGCAACTGTCTGGCTTGTAATACTTTTTTAAGCTCTTAACAAGTTTATTGGTGAAAAAAATTGCCATGCATGGAAATTAGTGATGAGGATTAAACTGATTTGCAAATCCACTAATGCACTGCAAATTAATAATTTGATTTCCCCTGTTTGTCAGATTTGAGCATATTTTTTAACCGAGCACATCGCAATATATTATGAGACTACACTCTTAGGTATCAGGGTATCATTATTGCCTGCAAATTTGAACTGTGACAAAAAATAAATGCATAAATGCATAAATGCATAAATGCATAAATGCATAAATGCATAAATAAATAAATAAATAAATAAATAAATAAATAAATAAATAAATAAAATAGTAGTTAACTACTTTAATCACTAAAACTGATAGACTGGGTTCTTAACAAGAGTAAGATGAGGTTATATCTTTATACATCACAGAGAGACACAGGTTTAATTAACTCTAATTGCATGTTTATATAAATTGGACTTCAGAGTTAATCAGTCTTTATCCCTGTGTCCAGCAGTGAATTTAAACATAAGAGGAGCCCCTCTGCCTTTGAATTTAGCAACTAATTACATACAGACGAGACTAAAAAGTGGTTAACTTTCAGAAGAGAATCCTCAGAGAATCATGCAATCCATTTTACATTTTTGATTTGAGTTTTTGATGTGGGCCGTTGGGACTTAAGAACTGTCTGAGTTTGAAAGAAACACTAGTTAAGGGGAATTTAGTTGAAATAAGAAGCACTAACAATTAAGAACCTGATATAGTGTGAAACAATATATTAATATCTGCCTTCTGGCTATCTGATGTTCTCCACGAGCACTGCTATAAACTCAGGGGTGCAGAGAGGAAGTGGCGCAAATCAAAAGATCCCACTGACCTTGGTTTGTATCAATCACTCCTCTCTTCCTTCTCTGCTAATGTCTCTTCTGCTAAAATGACATATACCACAACAATTCTTCTGACTCTCACATGCTTTTCAAAACCTTCTCCTCTCTTCTTAATCCTCCTCCTCTCCCTCCTTCGTCAATCCTAACAGCTTACGACTTTGCCAGATTCTTCATAAATGAAACAACAATCATCAGCGGACAATTTTCCACACCACAAATTGACACTCACATCTTAGCCGCTGACACACACATTCCCCCCTCCTTCTCCCCGCTCTCAGAGGCACAAGTCTACAAAACTCATCCTTTCCAATCACCCTACTACCTATCCGCTTGATCCTATCCCCACTCATCATTGTGGAACACACTCTATATCCAGCACTTTTAGAAAATTGCAGACCAGTAGTCCTTCTTCCATTCATTGCTAAAACACTTGAATGAGTCATGTTCAACCAAGTCTCTACCTGTTTTGCACAGAACAACCTCCTGGACAACGACCAGTCTGGTTTCAAAAGCGGCCACTCAACTGAGATTGTTATTGAAGCTCTGAGTCTGGCAAAAGCAGCTTCCAGATCCTCAGTACTGAGTTAACCACCAGATCCTCCTGTCAACCGTCATGGCGAAGGGTATCTTAGGAACCGCACACCAATAGTTCAAGTCTTACCTCTCAGGGTGTCATGGACGGGTAAGGTGTCTAAGTTGCAACATCTAGCTACTGGGGTGCCTCAAGGCTCAGTACTGGGACCACTTCTCTTCTTTATCTCCATGTCATCACTAGGATCGGTCATTCAGAAACATGTTTTTTCCTCTCACTGTTATGCTGATGACACACAACTCTACCTCTCATTCCAGCCAGATGATCCGAAGGTAGATGCTCACATCTCAGCCTGCCTGACAAACTTTTATTGCTGTACCTTCAACTCAACCTTGCGAAGACAGAACTGCTTGTGGTCTCAGCCAATCCAACACTTCATCACAACTTGAGTTGTGATTGATGATCAGTTAAACTTCACAGACCATATTGCTGTAACTGGTCAGTCTTGCAGATTTGCCTTAAACAGCATTAGGAGGATCAGGCCCTTCCTATCAGAGCATGATACACAACTCCTCATCCAAGCTCTTGTTCTATCCAGACTGGACTATTGTAATGCTCTCTTGGCAGGACTTCCAGCTTGCACTGTCAAACCTCTGCAACTGATCCAGAATCCTGCAGCAAGAGTACTTTAACGAAAAACTCATAAAATTACACCGAGTCTTTTGACATTTTCAACTTATTAGTCTATATTAGTCACTCACTTACTATTCTATATATCTATTTAAACAATAACTTGCTGCATGTACTGTGCTAGACTAACTGATACTAGTCACAGCACTTGCATGTTAATGCCCTATTGTTGGTTTGATTGCTTCTATTGCTCTCCTCATTTGTAAGCCGCTTTGGATAAAAGCGTTGGCTAAATGATTAAATGCAAATGTAATGTAAATGTAATATTACTGTTGCTACTTTGTGTTAGAAGACATGTACAAATACCGAACATAAAGTATTACACTTCAGAGTGTGTCTCTGAAGTTTAATAAATACAAATCCTTCATACTTACATTGAAGTATGCCATAGAGGCCAAAATAATATGTCAGAAAGTTGACTCTTTAAGACTTGAGCGACTAATCAATCACCAACTACTTAACCACACCCTAGCAACTACCTATGCTATCTTAAGAACTGCATAGCAACACACTAGCTACCACCACAACAAAAACATCCTAAGATTGCCCTAGCAACCTCATGCATGGAAAACAAATGTGGTGTGTAAACAATTTTCAGTAAATTTACAATGAAATACAAAGAATTGGCAAGTAACACACTGAATTAAGCATGAAATTCTGGTGTAGAAATACTGAACTACTCATAATTGCCTAGCAACTGCAACTCAACCTATTGCATATGTTATCCAATGAACTGCATCTCATACTGGTTTACCAGAAGCAGTCATGATCGTGGCATGTGGGCTGTGATGAACATTAAAACATAATCACACTCAAAGTGTGGGCTCCCTCGCGGTTTACACCTAATTCTGGCTTATTAAAAATTACCAAAGCTCTTAAGCTGTAATCATGCAACTCGCTGCCTATGATAAGGCTTTCTTTGTTGGTCTGTATTGTGGGAAGAGATAAATATGTGCTAAGGAATCTAACAACTGCCTCCACTGCATTTTGGAGCATGGCTACTATAGCAGGCCAATTGCATTTTTCTCAGTTTTACCTCGAGGTTAAAAGTTCAGCTCTTCATTTCTTATGTTGTGAACAGTGAACAATAAACTAAATCACACATTTTATGAAAGTGTAGACGGAAAGAAGGTGCACACTTTTATATAGATGATCACAGCAAAGATTCTGACATTATGTCGGTGATATTTGTGATCAAACCACCCACTGGCGACATTCTTCATTTACTGTTTCAGCCCTGGCACCATCCGTGTTTTACTCTCCTCCTGCTTCTACCTCTAGCCTGAAGGGCTCCTGTGCTTTGGGGAAACCAGAGCGGGGTCAGGAGTTCACATGTGGGCTAGAGTAAAGATCTGATGAAGTAAACAAACATTCTCCCATGATCCGCACTGAAGGAAAGTGTAAATACAGGTCCTGCACAGCACATCCGTTCTGGAAATACCCCCTTCTTGCCGATTTGCATCCATAGAGTGAGATAAATAACATTACCGGGCGCTTACTATTGTCCCAATTTGAAAATTTAGGAAAGCATTAAGAACTTTAGGGGTACAATGAACATTTATTAAATAATGTAATTCTCCAGTTGACTGATTGGATTAAGAACTGTGATACTTTTTTTTTGCATTACAAGTAGCCTAAAAAATGTTTTTTGGAAATGCTATGTTTAAGTATGAAAATAAGTTGATGCCTAGAATACGAAATTATGGAATTAAATATGCATTAAGGAATTAAATATGCAGAAATCAAAACAACGGATAAAGGCCAGGTTCAAAATTATTTTTCAGTAGATTTTAGTGTGGAAAAAAACATCTTAAGTGTATTTGCATCTGTAGATTTCAATTACAATATAGATTTTGTTAAAAAAATAAAATAAATAATAAGTCAGACATGTCCACTTTAGTAGTCTCAAATGACACTTTATGAAAGGCCAAATCGCCCAAAACCTTAAAACTGACCAATGCATTAAAAAACAATGTTTTTGCCTGTATCGTCTTGACTTAAACTCACACGTGAGTCTTGGAAGAGTTTGCCTTTAAGTTGGCAAACTAAGATCCTCTTATAGCTCAACTACTTTGTATTCTAGGCCTAGTTTCACTGTCCTACAGAACCCTGATGGGCAGACACAGCTCCTCTGGCATTTTAAAGTGCTAATGCCTGTAACACGGCCCTGCGCAGCTCAGCGGACGACCCAGTGGAGAAAATGTGGATGCTGAGACAATAATTAACTCAAGATAAGTGTAAGAGAAAACAAGACTTCCTATGAGATGCACGGAGTTGTTACTGCTGCCCTGCTGTGACTCGAACAATAACACAGAAACAAACTGCACATATGTGAACCTGGACCACAAAACCAGTCTTATGGGTATTTTTTTTTAAATTGAGATTTATACATCATCTGAAAGCTGAATACATAATCTTTCCATTGGTGTATGGTTTGTTAGGATAGGACAATATTTGGCCGAGATACAACTATTTGAAAATCTGGAATCTGAGGGTACAGAAAAATCAAAATATTGAGAAAATCGCCTTTAATGTTGTCCATTTCTATTGGCGATAGTGCTGCATCCATTCACAAAAATAAATGTTTTATATATTAAAGGTGGGAAATTTACAAAATATCTTCATGGAACATGATCTTTACTTAATATCCTAATGATTTTTGGCATAAAAGAAAAATGTATAATTTTGACCCATACAATGTTTTGTTGGCTATTGCCACAAATATACCCATGCAACATAAGACTGGTTGTGTGATCCAGGGTCACATATTTATTCTGCGCTTGGATAAAAATTAGTGCTTTAAAGTGCTTTAATTCAACCAAAATAAATGTTCTGTCATCATTTACTAACCCTCATGTTTTTTTTTTTTTTTTTTTCTTACATGTGGAATGAGTGTCCACACAGCGACTTCAAACCATCAACCTTTGCATTACTTATGCAGGTTACACTTTATTTGAATGGTCTAATTTAGACATTCTCCAAGTAACTTTGCATCTGCATGTCAATTACCAGAGAGTATTTGTAGTCTGTCTGCTTAGTATCTGCTAACTCTTTATTTTGATGCTCCTTAACAGATATTCTACTGACTATAAGTAACTTTGCAACTACTTGTCAACGTATTCTACTAACCCGAACTTTACTGTCTACCAAAACTCTAACGAAAATTAGTTGACATATAGTTGGAAACAAAAAAAATCACTTTATTTTCTGTAGGCCTACAGAAATTGCATTTATGCTGCAGCTCTGTATACATGTTGTGCATGTGCTGTGAAACAGGCCTTAAAAGTGTTTTTAGATCAGATCATGATAAACAAAAATATCAAAATGAGAATAAGTATAAATCTATTATAGATAAAGTCAATGTGTGGACAGGATGAGCTGTTTTTATAATATCCCTTACAAAAATTACCCATGATTATACTACAAATAAAACCAAAAAATCATGGTTATTATAGTTAAACTATGATAACTACAAATTACCAAGGTTTTGCTACACTTACCATAGTTTAACCATGGTATTTGTTGTAAAACTGTGGTTCTACAAATGGTACTCAATCGGATAAAAAACTGTGGTTACTACAATTTTACTATAATAAAACTATGGTTGATTTTCGTAAGGGATGTTTGTTCATCAGTTCATGAATTCTCAATAAGCTTACTCTAAGAATCTGGTGATACCGAGAAGTTGTTTTGATGGCTCAATCAAGTTGTTTGATTATGATGTGCAGGGCATGAACCTCTTGATATTTGGTTCATGCTGTAAATTTTTTCTCAAACGATTCCTCTTCTTCGCTCTCTTGATGAGGTTACATTGAACTTTACTCAGACATGTAAAGGGAAGCATTTTTTCTGAATTTGTGAGCATCTATGAATCTAATTTGAACAAACAGATGTGTTGATAGATGGGGGTGGCTATTAATATTTATCACAGATCTCAGCCATTCTGGGAAAAACAGACTGTCAAATCATAAAATATTTAGCGGTTTTCAGCTTTCAGTAAGCAGACCTGGACTTCAAAACAAACATTGTCAGATTTGGTTTTATGGGTCTAACCCCGAGGCCGTGATATGTCTAAATTGCTTGTCTTGACATAGCGCATTACCTCAACATATGAATCCAGAGGTCGACAGTGTTGAAGATATTACTGATTTAAATTCAACAGGGATTTACAGTAGAGTCCAAGAGACCACATTCAAAATGTGGGGATTCAGAATCCTATTAAAGGGATGGTTCGGAGTAAAATCAACCTAGGGTCCTTCGCACCATGACCTCGAGCCAAACAACCCCCAGAAGCCTTTTTCCCCTTAGTCGAACATTATTAAAGTTAGAGCTTATTTAGAGATATTAGCCGAATGGCTTAGTGCAGGCGCTAATGGATCCAAGGATGTATCTGGTAAATTACTCCACTAATAATGCCCAGAATGGTACCAAACTTCTACAGTAGTACAAATAGGTTCTGTACTCATAAAACGAGGCATTGGAAAGTTTGTAAGTACATCAGGAGTTTATTTAAATAACACTTGTCTGATGTCTGATGGCTAATGCTACCGCTAACCCAGACGTCGACGTCACTTCACTTAGTTGAGAAAAGCACGTAAAAGTCCTGGCAGAAAGCGATGCATAAGGATGTTTGGCTCGAGGTCATGGTGCAAAGGACCCTAGGTTGATTTTACTCTGAACCATCCCTTTAAAGCTGGAAATAAGGTTTAAGTTTTATGTTTTTAATAAGAAAATAAACAAATACATATTGGAAATTCAGATTTCCCAGTAGGAACTTTTAACTGGAATGCTCCCTCAAGTAACTCAGAATCCATGGCTGCTCAGTGCATCAACCGTAGTGAAACAGTAGTAATATATTGTTTATTAGCACTTCTGTTTGTCTGTGTCTCAATAAACAGTCCACACAGAACTATCCAACCTCTATTTGTGGACATGATACTTTGGCATGCATTATCTGTGCAGAATACCACTTTTTAAAGTGTTTGTATTCAGAAAGAGCAAGCACAACAATGGATTGCCAGGATATGTTGCTGTCTAGTTTTTGGAAGCATTTTGTTTTCACTGAGGGTACATTTGTAAGACATCCTATGGGATTAATATTAATATCATCCTAACAAAAAAACAAAAACAAAAAAAAAAATGTTGTTTTTGACTTCAGACTCTCACCAAACACTCAAATGATTAAACCCACAGACATGGCTGATTAGGAATCAAATTGGATTCAAGCAAACACAGTCTTTTGACTTTCCACGTTTTATGCAGTACATCTTTGGGATTAATTTTCGCTAAACTCAACAACCTTGTTTACTGCCAAGTCAGCCCTAATCAGCATAATTATCAGCCAGAACTTCCTCGAACTGCATTAGCCGATCCAAGATGCCTTCAAAAATAACAACCGGTCTGTGAGAAAAGAGTCTGGCAAACATGGCGATCTTTCCCGGTTCTGTCGTCATTAGAAAGCAGCGCTGCCGGAAGCGAGCATGTTAAAGACGGCTGGCAGACGGCCTAGTTTCCCACTCCGACCCTGACAGTCAAGCCTCAGTGAGTTACATGACATTAGGGCACCACAAGGAGAACAACAAGCTGCCTACACAATGTTGCCGCCACTTTTGAGGACACACACAAGGGGAATTCTGGGAAGGGAAGAAATGTTTGACACGGAGCTCTCTTGGGAGAATAATGTGAGTTGTTGTAACGCTGCTGGAATACTGTATTAATTTCGGGGGAACAGTTTAAGGAATACAAAACAAGAATCACAGTAACGTTGTCTTACAGACAGTCTATTCTTCCAGAAAATGATCGGCGTGGGAGTGATTTCTGATTTGCATAATATTCAGATTTTATGGATTGCTAAAAATAAGACAGAATATGTCTTTGGCTTATTTTTTTTTAGGAGACTGTACGTGTATTTATTGAGTCCCATTATGAGACACAAACTGAATGACCCGGAATATTTTATATTTAAAAAATGCAATGCATATGATAAAAACATACCATTCATCGTCTCATTATCATCAATGCTAAACCAGACGCCTATTTTTTTGGTGCTATTTTTAAAGGCTCAGTCAGAAAGTGGAGAATAGTCTAACTAAATTATGAAGATTTTTGGTGCAAAAACTTATATAAAGGGGGATTTGCCTGAACTCAAAAGACAAATAACAACAGTTTATTGGAGTATGTTTTAAAAGAAAATAATATTTCAGTCTTTCCACTTCAAATTTTCACCTTATATTCAAAGTGTTGCTTGCAATTACCTACTGAGTGAAACTTATTTAAACATTTTTTTCCAGTGTAAAACTAATTTTTAAATCAATTAACACTGAAATTTCCATTTAAATTCCACACAATATTAAGTGGATGTATAATGATCAACATTATTATGTCAGCAGACCTCATCAAAATAATGTTTGCATCTTAAAAGGTTTAATTAAAGCAACAGACCGTCGTCAGAGTAGTGCCATATTACATTTTTGACAGGAATGAGACGAGGCTGTGACAGTGCGTATAGTATGTGTCTATCGATACTGCAACAGCTTTAAACACCCTAGACCCAATAGCATTTTTTAGCATTTATTTCCCTTGGGTCAAAGCTTTACTGGTCAGCAGGAGTACTTGTCTCTACAAGCAAACTTCTCACCCAACCCGTCTTCATCTTCCTCTGGCACCTGCTGATTTAATGTGTTGTCAGTGGTGCGATCTCAGACTCAATTTCTTAGACTCACTTCAGCGATGAAGCCGACACATCGAGAATCTGGGACACGTTAATGTATGGAGGAGATGCCAGTCCTCTGGCTAATGACGGGAGAAAAAACTCCAGCGACCTCGGCGGTGGCACCGCAGTCATTATTAGCTGGCAAGAAAGTGATGAAAGCCCTGGGAGGAGTGACATCGCCTCCTCCTTCATCTGGGAGAGGATGATAAAGTCAACACTCCTCTGCAGGAGGACGAAATAAAGAGGGCCGCAAGGGTCCGTCATGTAGTTCTGTGGGTAGATCCTAAAAAAGACAGCTTGTGTAAGCTGATTAAATAAAGTATGTGGTCATATTGTTCACATGTTGCCTGAATGTGGGTCAGAATTGCAAGATGTGTTACAAGATGTCTCTGTTCTGTCAAGTCAGATATTTTAAGCACAATATATGATTAAGTGACACTTGGCTTGATTATTTGGCGCTAAATAGATTTTGTATCTACACCAACTACATTTTTTGGCCAACTAATTTAAATAAATAAATAAATAAATAAGATAATATAATATAATATAATATAATATAATAGATACATTATTGGATAGATATGGAACTATGTAGGGAGATGGATGGATGGATGGATGGATGGATGGATGGATGGATGGATGAATGGATGGATGGATGGACGGACGGACGGACGGACGAACAGATAGACAGATAGACAGATAGATAGATAGATAGATAGATAGATAGATAGATAGATAGATAGATAGATAGATAGATAGATAGATAGATAGATAGAAATAACTAGATAGATAGATAGATAGATAGATAGATAGATAGATAGATAGATAGATAGATAGATAGATAGATAGATAGATAGATAGATAGATAGATAAAACAATATCTACAATGGATGGATGGATGGATAGACAGATAGATAGATAGTTCAAACAATATCTACAATGGATGGATGGATGGATGGATGGATAGATATACAGATAGATAGATAGTTCAAACAATATCTACAATGGATGGATGGATGGATGGATAGATGGATAGATAGATAGATAGATAAGTCATTGATATTGTTCTTTTAATAGCACGCTTCATTCCTTTGTCATCTTGATATTGCAGCTGCTTGTTTTCGCTCCTTCCAAAGATTATTGGCCCGCGCTGAACATTTCCCTTTAGAAAGCAAGTGATCAGAGATGGAAATATGTGCAATTACAGCAGGCACAATAATTGAAGACGAATGCTTGTGTTCTGTGGGGATTTCACAGTGAAATTGCTCTGGCAATCGGCACAGATGTTTTAATCAGAGTGCACTGGCCCATGAAACCCAACATGTTTTACACAGACAATCAGAAGGGTTTTTCCTGTCATAGATGGAGCGCGTCATTGGAATTTTTGTTCTGATGGAGGCAGTTATTGTTTTCATTTTGCTCATTAAGAATGATTAAGGTACAGAGCAAAGTGTTGGCCTGGTTTTCTGCTCTACAAGAGCCGACTGTGTATTTATAACGTATGAAGAACAAGACAAAAGCGGCAGATCATTCAAATAAAATCTAAATGTTTTCATCACGGCTGAGAGGTGTTAGGCACCACATCAACACACAGCCTCAAGTGGCTCATTGCTTTCAAACAGTGGCAGCAGTGTGATACAACACGTCAATGTTCAACAAATGTTTATTTGAATCACTAACAATTCCTCTGAGAAATCAAATAGATCATCAGCCAAACTGCAGGCCATTTAAGACAGCACACAGTTCAGCAGATCTGCAGACCAGCGACAGTTCTAGACTAGTGCTTCTCAACTGGTTTGGCCATGGGACACACATTTTCCCATGCTCATTAAGCCACGGCCCACTTCTTTAGGAATTATACAATGCTGGAAGTGGGCCGGTATGCACTACCTATATTTTAATCTGTGGCGTACCCTCATTTTTTCTTGCGTACTGCCACTTCTCACGTGCTGAGAATATAACGTCTGACAGGTCAGGGAAGTTCGTATTTCTAAGGTTAGAGACTTTTTATTTCGTAGCAAGTTATGAAAATAACGTTAGAATACTAAAACTGACACATAGCCCCACAACATATCAACTGACCACTATGGAAGCTTGTTTCTGCCACGGAATAAACATTTTAAAATATAATTGCGACTTTTTATCTTGCAATTCTGACTTTTTTTTCCTCCGAATTGCTAGATATAAACTCGCAATTGCGAATTATAAAGTCAGAATTGCAAGTTAAAAAGTCAGAGTTGAAATATATAAAGACACAATTGCATGATATAAAGTCACAATTGTGAGATATAAAGTCACTCACAATTCTGACTTCTTTAGATATAAAGTCCAATTCTGAGCAAAAAAATTCATTCTAAACGTAAATCTATAACTGTATAAACTCGCAATTGTGTGTTATAAAATCAGAATTGCAGTTCTGAGAAAAATAACACGCAATTGCGTGTATAAATATCTCGCAGTTCTGACTTTATAACTCGCAGTTCTGACTTTATAACTCGCAATACGCTCTATGCACGAACGCTGCTGACGTATTTCCGGTAGAATCTCAGCCAGCGTCTTTACTTCCACATAGCGTGTTCTATAGCGAAGTGTACTAGCGGCAAAACTTTCAAAAAAATTATTTTCTCAGAAACGGAGACAACGATTTTAGAAACTGATTCGCTAGTTGGATTTCGCATGATATAAGAGAATACTCACCCTCAAAGTTGTCAAAGTAGCTCGAAATATATAGTTTAAAACCCTTCTCTTTCTTACGCATAGGTGTGACAGCTAACTGCCTCACAATATTGTTAACATCATTCACGCTAACTGCTGGAATTTCTCGTAAACAGTGAGTGTAATTTGCCATTATCTCCACCTAATGCAAAAACGGCTTCCGACGCACCACCGGATGTAACTGGGCGGGCTGAGACAAAACGCGGAAGCGATCGTGCATAGAGCCTATTGCAACTTTATATCACCCAGTTCTGACTTTATAACTCGCAATTGCGACTTTAAATCAGGCAATTCTGAGAAAAAAGTCAGAATTGCAAGATGTAAACTTTCATTTGCGAGAAAAAAAGTCAGAATTGTGAGATAAAAAGTCGCAATTACATTTTATTTTATTCTGTGGCGGAAACAAGCTCCCATAGACAAAAATCTTGGTTTCGTAAGGTTACATAGGTCAAAAACAATGGAAACGTTAACTTTTGGCAGGGCAAGTAAATGCGTTAGTGCGTGTGCACATAAGGGGGGTGTGGGGAGTGGAGGAGAGAGAAGCATGAAGATGAAAGTTAGCTAGAGGAGAGATGTCCTAGACCAGCAGTCCCCAACCTTTTTTGCGCCACGGACCGGTTTAATATCAGACAATATTTTCACGGACTGGCCTTTAAGGTGTGGCGCATAAATACAACAAAATAAAAACTGGGGTATTTTTTTAAATATAATAATAAACGTGAATCCAATGTGTAGGCCTACTCGCAACTTTATTTGCAGCGTCCTCGTAACATTGCGCCTAAAGACAACTGAGAAAGCCTGAACACAAACAAAATGCCCCCAAAAGAAAAAAATCTCCATGTTTTCGGTGCTGATGCGTTCATGTAACATGTAAGGGTGGCACTGCCAATAAAGCACCTAAAAGCTGTCACAATGAACTGGCAAAATTAATGATTATGAATATGTAAAATATAGCAGGAGACATTTTAATTGTTTACTAATAAACCAGTTTTTGTTATGTCAGTGTCGGCTGGAAAGATGAAGTTGACGATGCTGACTCGCGATCTTCGCAGTAGTGAACGCACCATAGAGAAATGCACACTTCATACAGATTACATAAGCAGAGAGCAGTCTGTTTTCTTTCGTTTTGAATTGTTCTGTTTAAAAGTAGACATTTCAAGCTTTCTATATATGTCTCAGGTCTGTGAGGCAAGTAGGCTACCTTATACGCTGAGTTTCGGTTAATTTATGAGACCAGCTCACGCGCCGGCGCCTCCATGTCGTGATTATCTATTTTTTAATATGTTTACTTCTTATTTATTAAATCCAGACAATTGGTTGATGAAACACTGATTAAAATTAAGATACAATTAATACAAAACGAAATTAAATTTAAAGACAGGCTTTGTGCTTTCTGTTTGAGGTCTCTGTGAAAGTTTTAAAGCAATCTTTCAGTGCCGATTTCAGAGCACTCACGTCCGTAATGGAGAACGCCTCGGTTACGACTGTAACCTCGGTTCCCTGAAGAGGGAACGAGCGTTGCGTCGAGTTTGACGCTATGGGAACGCTTTGCGTGATGATGTCTTGAAGCACATGTAAAATCAGCCCAATGGCGTGGCGGAACGTCAGAGGCGGGTGACGTCACGTACCAGGAAACTATAAAGCCGGCTCGAAAACAGAAAACGAAAGCTTCGTAAAGTCTGAAGTAAGCGCAGGCATGAAGGAGATATGGCAAGGTGACGCAACGCTCGTTCCCTCTTCAGGGAACCGAGGTTACAGTCGTAACCGAGGCGTTCCCTTTCAAGGGAACTCGCGTTGCGTCGAGTTTGACGCTATGGGAACGTCTATACCAACGCCACCATAGTTACAAATGTCTGTCCTGTGTGAAATCATAAAGAGCAGCACTAGGATGACAGGACCTGAGACCCTGGTGTGGAGTCCAGGTCCAGAGAGTAAAATCTGACGAAAGTGTGCGGAAAGGACCAGCCCGCCGCAGCACAAACGTCCTGTAAGGAAACTCCTGATATAAGGGCCTTGGAGGCCGCCATACTCCTAGTAGAGTGCGACCGGACAGCCATAGGAGCAGGCTGTCCAGCCGCTACATAAGAAAGCGAAATAGCCTCAACTACCCACTTGCTCATGCTTTGCTTAGACACTGGAGACCCCTTTTTAGGGGACCCAAAGCACACAAATAATTGATCACTTTTACGCCACAGCTCTGTGGAATAAGCGTCTAACGCCCAGAATGGGCAAAGCAAATAAAGTCTCCTGGTCCGAATTCTGAAAGGGAGGAGGACAGAAGGCCTGCTGTACAAAAAGTCTGGCCACGTTAGTAGGGACCTAGGGATATAATAGGCTCAAAGGGGCCAGGGAAAGGCCTTGCAGCGCAAAGGACAAATCCCACGGAGGCACCCTAGAGCGAACTGCAGGCCTCAGCCTCCAGGTGCCACGAAGGAAATGAGATACCAGAGGGTCTTTCCCCACAGACATTCCACCCAAAGGAATGTGGTAAGCACTTAAGGCCGCCACATAAACCTTTAAAGTGGACGGGGTCAGACCTGCAGTGAACCGATCCAGCAGGAACTCCAGCACTGTACCAACTGGGTCCAACCGACAGTCACTACACCAAGAAGTGAAAAATCTCCACTTCAGGGCATAAAGATTCCTCGTGGAGGGAGCTCTGGACTGTAGAATGGTCTCAACAACCTCAGTTGAGAGACCTAAGTCTATGAGCTGGGCCCCCTCAGAGGCCGAGCCCACAGGTTCCACAGTTCTGGTCGAGGGTGAAATATCGAGCCCTCTGCCTGGGACAGAAGGTCCCTCCTGACGGGTAGCTCCAGAGGAGGCCCGTCGAGGAGAGACACAAGATCGGGAAACAATACTCTGCCCGGCCAGCGCAGGGCTAAGAAGTAGATGGACCCGGTCCCTGCGAACTCTTTCCAGAACTCCCGGGAGCAGAGCAACTGGGGGAAAAGCGTACAGTACAGACGTAGCCTCGGCCACGTCTGTACCATAGCATCCAGTCCCAGAGGAGCTGGATGTGTGAGGGAGAACCAAAGTGGACAGTGAGACGTCTCTCGAGACACAAACACACGGCCAAACTCCCTCCATATGAACTCCACCACCTCGGGGTGGAGCTTCCATTCCCTGGGCCTCAGCCCCTGTCTCAACAGAGTGTCTGCTCCTATATTCTGGACCCAGAGGAAGTAAGCTGCCCTGAGAGACAGCAGCTTCCCCTGGGACCACAAGAGGATATGGCGTGCCAGATTGCATAATGGGCACGAGCGCAAACCCCCTCGGCGATAGATTTAGACCAAACTAAATATGATACCCTTTTCCTACGGTCTCTGCAGGACCCAACGAGAAACATTCGGCAGTAGCTTCCACGCTGCCAAAGAATCTACTAGAGGTACCAGTCTCTCGAGACTGACTTCTGGGTTTTGTTGTTGAGTAGTCGGTTCGTCGCCCTGTAACGGCGCACCGGCAGGGAACGACTGAACGGACTGCTCTAACACCCTCCTCAGAGGGGGCGGGCATCCCGAGGCCTCTACGTTTCCGGGTGGTCCTTGAGATATGTGCTCGCCGGAGACCGCTGCGCCCTGAAGCACCGGAGGTGGCAGGGTTAGCAGAACGGTCCCCTGAGGGCACCGAAGAGAGACGGGCACCATAAAAGAGGTGTTAACCGCTCTACTTCGTGATATGCCATAAATGATTGAGATGAGCGACCCACTAGAATCGCTCCCCAGCCCGTGAGGGAAGCATCCGTCGTTAGCAGTTTGCGACGACAAAGAGCTCCCAGCACTGGGCCTTGGGACAGGAACCAAGGTTTCTTCCACATAACCAAGGCACGTAGGCATCGCCGCGTGACCTTGATTGTGCGAAATGAGTTGCCCCTCGGGGAAAACCCCCTGGTCCTGAGCCACCACTGCAGGGGCCTCATGTGTAGCAGTCCAAAAGGTATCCCGTTGGAAGCTGCTGCCATGAGACCCAACAGTCTCTGAAACTGTTTGACAGTGAGTAGCTGGCCTAGCTTTACACTCTTCACAGCTGCAAGGATAGATTCTAAACGTGGCGGTGACAGGCGCGCCTGCATCAACACTGAATCCAAAACCACGCCTAAGAAAGTGGTCCTCTGGAGTGGAGAAAGCACACTCTTCTTGGCGTTCAGCCGTAACCCCAACTCTTTCATGTGGGTGAGAACAACATCTCGATGTTGAACCGCCAACTGATGCGACTACCTTGGAGGCGCAGAGGCGCCAGAGCTGCATCCCGCATTTGGTGAAAGTGCGAGGTGATAAAGCCAGGCCGATCGATATTGGTATGCTTTGCCCCCGAAAGCAAACCTCAGGAACTTCCAGTGACATGGACGGATGGAAAGATGCATCCTTGAGATCCATGGTGACAAACCAGTCCTCGGACCTGATTTGTGGCACGATTTGTCTCAAAGTTCACATTTTGAACTTGAGCTGCATGACTGACTCACTCAGAACTCAAAGATCTAAAATGGGACGCAATCCCCCGTCCTTTTTTGGAACTATGAAATACCGACTGAAAACCAGGTTCCCTGTTGGAGGGAGGTACATATTCTATGGCCCCCTTCTCTAACAGAGTGTTTACTTCTTGTTCCATAACCAGAACCTGCTCGGGGTCCACCACGGTGGGTAGGACCCCCATAAACCGAGGTGGGCGAGAACCAAACTGTATTTGGAACCCTTTCCCTACGGTCTGCAGGACCCAACGAGAAACATTTGGCAGTAGCTTCCACGCTGCCAAAGATTCTATTAGAGGTATCAGTCTCTCGAGACTGACTTCTGGATTTTGTTGTTGTTGAGTAGTCGGTTCGTCGCCCTGTAACGGCGCACCGGCAGGGAACGACTGAACAGACTGCTCTAACACCCTCCTCAGAGGGGGCGGGCATCCCGAGGCCACTACGTTTCCGGGTGGTCCTTGAGATATGTGCTCGCCGGAGACCGCTGCGCCCTGAAGCACCGGAGGTGGCAGGGTTGGCAGAACGGTCCCCTGAGGGCACCGAAGAGAGACGGGCACCGTAAAAAGAGGTGTTAACCGCTCTACTTCGGGGGGGGGGGGACTACCCTCATGGTCCTGAGCCCTCGGGCGCCAGGATCTTTTTCCCACAGCCTTCTTGGCGGTAATAACGGTCCTCAGATCCGCTCTACCCTTCGAAGGCTGGGGTTGAGAACGTCCTCCCTGTCCCCGAGATCTTTGCGGGGGAGCACGGGAGGAAACGCTCTGTTTTTTAGATGCCCTATGGGAGCTCGAGGTCTGAGGCTGTTCCCGCACAGCAGCCTCATGATGTGAGCGACGGGGGAGCAATTTTTGGAATGCTGCAGCGTGTTTAGAAGCCTCTTGGATTTTCTCAACTGCAGTATAAACAGCGTTGCCAAATAACACAGACGTAGAAAGGAGAGAATCATAAAAAATATATATATATTTTTTCATTTATTATTATTATTTTTTTCTCTGTGTTTAATGATGCTCAAATTGAGCTCACACACCACATCTGGGCCAATACCCCCGCCCTCAGTGAGATCTCCCAATAATGCCACCTGATAAGCCTGCAGCAAAGACATCGAGTGTAAAAATGCTGCAGCCTAACCAGACGCGGAATAAGCCCTGCCCCCCAGAGAAGATGCAACTCTGAGGGGCTTATTAGGCAATACCGAAATTTTTAGGGAAGATGCCGTCGCTGGAGAGAGATAGCTCGCAAGCGTCTCTTCCACCTTTGGCATCTCCCCATAACCATTTTCTTTATAACCAGAAATAGAAGAATAATTCGAAGTTTGTGAATTAAAAACTCTATATAAAACTGGCTTATCCCATGATCTCGACACCTCAGTGTGGAGATCGGGGGAAACGGCAGATTTCGGCGTTGTGATTGTGCACGTGAGGGCAGAAAGCGTTCGTCATATCATATATTTATTTATTTATTTTGAACGAACGTCCCAACACTCAATAGTCTATCGACTGCTCTTGTCACTACATCCAGCAATTCTTCAAATGCATGAGACTGAGGTGGGGCATCCTCAGACTCAGCCTCAACACTAACAACATCCAGATCCTCAGAACTGAATAATTGCAGTGTTTGTGCCATCATCAGGGCGGAAGAAACCGCCGCGCGTGCTTCCGATCCCTGATGAGTGACATCGGGTCTATCAGATAAGGGCTGAGATAGGGCAGAGCCCGTCTCAGACCCCGCTGATAGATCCATTTGCGAACCCCAGGACTGAGATCGCCGCTGTGCCTCGGCAGCAGCGGGACTCGAGCCCTGGGGGACGCGAGCTTCCCGGAAGAAACTCAGCCGGGATCGGAGCGAGTGCACACAGTCAGCACCCTCGAGTGTTGACTGGGCATGCTCCTCTCCCAAACAAACAATGCACAGAGCGTGAGTGTCTCTACCCGTAATAGAACGCGGGCAGGGATGCACAAACATTCTGAACTGTTCGCTGGACATAATTGCTTTAGTGACAAGACAACAATAAATAGACAAAGACAGATTTCACATAGAGCGCTACTGAAGACACAGAAGCTTTCGTTTTCTGTTTTCGAACCGGCTTTATAGTTTCCTGGTACGTGACGTCACCCGCCTCTGACGGTTCCGCCACGCCATTGGGCTGATTTTACATGTGCTTCAAGACATCATCACGCAAAGCGTTCCCATAGCGTCAAACTCGACGCAACGCGAGTTCCCTTGAAAGGGAACTGTCCCGTCTGTAACATTTTTTTTTTTTTTTTTTTTTCTAAATAAATAAATGCGACTTATAGTCCAGTGCGACTTAGGCTATATATGTTTTTTCTTCTTCATGGCGCATTTTTTGACTGATGCGACTTATACTCCGGAGCGACTTATAGTCCAGAAAATACGGTTAGTTATTTATTATTTCTGTGCGGCCCGATACCAAATGTCCCATGGACTGGTACCGGTCCACGGCCCGGGGGTTGGGGACCCCTGTCCTAGACAACGACTAATGTTAAAATTATATTCTCTTGAATTTTGATATTGCCGACACACGACCAAAGAGACGACGTTCCAATGAACAAATAACAAAGAATAGGGAAAAGGAGAAGGAATGCGAAGTCCCGAATTTACATCGGAAAAGCGTTCAAAAGGTGGCGAGAACTCCGCCGTCAGAAGGGCTTCCAATCCGACATTCAGCTGGCTGTGTTTTGCTGGACAGGAGGGTAAATCCAGTTTGTTTTTTCTAAATGGTTCATGACTGTTTCAGGAAGCACGGAAGGGAGGGGGAGTGGACGGGATGAGGAGGAGGGAGGGTCATGCTATCCTCCGTTTTGTTTGACAATACTTCGAACGTCAACAAGAAGTGACGTCACCCAGCATCGCTTAGAGCACCTTTAAAGGTTTTAATAGTAATTAGTGAAGGACAGGTGTCATAAATCTCTCGGTTTATAAACCTCTAGGCAGCCTGAATTGCAGAATGCATCTATCAGATGAGACAGATGACAGATTTTGACACGGCTCTGAAAGTATCTGCTTGGTTATTAAAGAAGTGAAGAGATCTAAGCAGAGAGAATTGCAAAACCAACCGGAGCAGCCATAGTATATAATTAAACACTCCGTTTCAGCCGACTTCTATTTTTAATTAGTAGTGTTTGCTAAGTCAAGCATCACTACTACTATTGCTCATACTGTGGGTTAGTGATTGAACAAACCTCTAACACTAAGTATTTTACTTTTGGGTACTTTTATAAAATATCACACTTAAATGGAAGGATATTCAGATCCATTTTTGGCTGAAACAACAAAATTGGTTGAACTATACATTATGCAACCATCCAACTCGAAGTGATAAAGTCCAATGAAAAATATGCAAAAAATGATCAATAATTATCTTAAACACCTGCTACTTTTGCATGAGTCATGAATAAAGAAAAGATAAACAAATAATTACATTGTTTAAAACACATCATGCACAGCCTTCTGCGACTTAGTGACTATTAGTGACAATAGCACAATCACGATAAAAGACCCCAATATTCAATACAGTTGGACATTTATTATTAATAATTATCTGCCAAGTAATATACTTCATTCAATGCACTCCAAAGTACCGCTCTTGTTTTCTCTTGAAAAAATAAAAAAACTTGTGATTTTGCATAACTCATTTCACTAAGGATGCAAAATGACAATATGCAAAGCCTTGTTTAATAGCTAACACAAAAAGTCAAGTATAATAAATGCTTAGGTTGAGCTAGGGCTCTTAATTTTAATAATGGACAAGCAGTTTCTTATCTCCACAATACCCTGGGTATATTACGACCATGTCATTCTGGCACATCTCCCAGAAGTGTCCCGCTTTGACATAGTGCATATTGGATACTTAATTCATGGGCATATTTTTAAATATTCTTATCTAAGCCTCAAATATGAACCAATTCATTCAGTCATATAGACCACTGTCTGTAAACCTGTCACAGTTATGTGTTCGGTATATGGACAAATAATTTTTGAAAAGGCCTATTTTTTTTTTTTTACTTTGTATACAATATTCGTATACAATATAATAATAATAATAATAATAATAATAATAACAATAATAAAACAGGCCCATGTGATTTACTTTTATGCTGTAAAAATAAATAATATTTATATAATTATTTATATTATATTATATTATATTATATTATACTGCAATATGATTTCCCTTTTTTTGATGGCAAAATTGATTGAAATTTAAACTATACAATGATTGTGATTCTCAAATAATTGCGATTAGAAAGTGCATATTGGATACTTTATGAGCATATTTTAAATCTTCTTTTTTTTAAATCAATTTTTTTTTTTTTAATTCAAAATCTGATACTAGATCAGTTATAAATTCTCTGCATGCAGTTTTAGCATTTTCTTGCTTCATCATTTAATCAAACTTACAGGTTTTTTAACACAAAACTGGGATGCAAAATTAAATAAATTGACACCACTCATATAATGTAATATGCACACAATGAGGTAATTTGGTAATTTGACAATTTGACAATTTGACAACCCCATTTTGAAGTATTCATCATTGCATAATGCATTACATTTCACATACTGGGCCCTATTTTAACGATCTGAAACGCAAGTAACTTTGTGGGCGGGTCTCGGGCGCTGTTGCTGTTATACCGGCGGGATAAATGACTCTTGCGCCCGACGCAAATCTAAAATGGGTTGGTCTGAATATCTACATTACTCATAGGTGTGGTTTGGGTGTAACGTGAAATAAACCAATCAGAGCAACATCTCACATTCCCTTTAAGAGCAGGCACGCTTGTTCTTTAGACTAGGTTTCTCCTGGTCTGTGGCAGAATTGTTTTCTAAACCTGCAAAATAGCACCAGGGAACGTTTGCGCCGGAACACGCCTCCTCTTTTTGCTGAACCGCTCCCGGGAGCGCAAGTTCATTCCCTAATTTACAGACGTGCGTCTGTGGAGGGAAAAGTCCGCTGTGCGTCGGTTGCAAAATAGCAATGATACATGCGTCGCTGTACAAAGTCAATTGCGCTGGGTGCAGGATAGGGCCCAAAATGTAAAAAAAAAAAAAAAAATGCAGAACACCTTTATTCCACTCCGGACGTCCCCATGAATACATCCGACACTTTGGCAGCGCTGCGACACTCCTCTGCTCTGTTGGGCTGAGTGTTGACATCAGCTGAACCAGGGTCAATCCATGATGGACTCGTCCCTGTCATAGTGTCCCGCTCTGAAGGAAGTGGACTAATCACCGGAGCAGGGCTCAGGGCTTTCACAGGAGAACAGTGGGAATTCACTAAAAGACTAAATCTGTGGCTCTCCATCAGAGCTGTCAGACAGCCTAGAGGACGCTGTGTGAATAACCGTTCTGTGTGCATACCTGGAGCAATGCCTATCGGCTTCATGCCCACAAGCTGGAAACACTGACAAATGATCTCTGCTTTTTCTTTTCAAGGGGAACACTAGCAGAACTGAGAGTTTGATTTTTTCACAGCAACCGCCCTAACTCCAAGTCGGTTTTACTCTTTCCAGTTTAGAACAATTAAGAAGAATCAACTGGAACCTGAATGGAAATCATCAGTGACATGCTGTGGATTACTTCAATATTAATACTAAAATATTGACTTTGTCCTATAGTTTGGGGGAATAAAAATAGCAAACAATGTGTTTACACTGCCAAAATGAATTAAAGGGATATTTCACCGCTGGAAAGATGAATGTGTATTTAAATTGGGTCATTTATGTAGTAGAAATGTGAAATTATTTTAGAAGTTCGTGCCTTCTAATCTAGACTGACAAAAAGCCAGAAAATGTATTTTTGGCTGACATGTGGATGACAGACTACAATTCCCAGAATGCACTTGCTTCGCTGCCCTACGAGGACACTCCCAAGCCACGCCTACCGGTTACAGAGGGCAGTATCGGGAGAAATGATACAACTAGGCTACTAGTCGACTCGAAACTGAAAAGACGGCGTTTTATCGTGAGATCCCCCTATGGGCGAGTTGAAGACATGCGGAACGAGCGCCTCCTACTGGCTGGAGTCTCTCGCCTCTGGACACTTTCCCCATAGACTTCCATTGTATATGCATGATTGTAAAAGCACAATTTAGTGTGTTTTTATAAACAGATGGAGGTCTAAAATGTTTTCTGCTTTAAGGACATATAGGAGAAACTGGCAAATAAAAATGAAAAGGAAAATGTGCCTGCGAAAGTCTTGTTTCATTTCTAGAAACACGTGCCAAGTGTCGTTTTAATCAGGAATTTAGTTTAAATGCTGTACACATCACAGAACAATATTAAACTTGATCCAAGTTGCTTTCTTAAAAGCAAATCTATCATGTAAATAATGATATAATGAATTATGGCGCTGAAATGGTGAAGTGTTCATAAACAAGCCCTTCAGATGTCTAGTGATCGCAGCAGGTGTGCAGCATCCACTGCTCTTTACACTAACCGTTAGAAAAGACACATCTCTTACAAATAAATCTGTTTGCATTGGAAAGGAGTTTTTTGCACTCCTGTTGTGGTCCACTTATTTTTAACTTTACACAACATGAAGAAAAATAATGGTGTACTGATAATCCATATGATGTTGTGAGGAAGACTGAATCTGTGGTTACTCGTGAGATGAGCTGTTGTGGTATAACCAGTAGTTAGTTTGCGTCACACACACTTATCATGACCACAAATGTTATCATTTACAGCATTTTTCCTTCAAAGTCTGTGAGTTTGAAGGAAATCACATGTTTAAGTTTTTGCCATCAGAAAATAAGATTTAAAATTCATACACATTTGCTGAAAAAGCAAGTTGAGGATGGACACAACAAAAGCCTGATACATTTTTTTAAATTTTTTTTATTATCAATAGTTTCAGAGAAAACACTGCCATAGGTTGAATTCAGAATTGCATACTCATATAGTTTCTGTCATATAAAGATGCGTCAGAAATAATAGTAGGCTTACACTATACAAATGTTGGGTTGTTTCAACCCATGTTTGGGTCAAATATGGACAAACCAAACATGGTTTAAATTAAACAGGTTTGTTTAAACCAACGGTTTGTCCAAATTTGACACAAATTTGGGTTGAAACAACCCAACATTTTTATTTCTGACACATCAGAAACTATAAAAGTATGAATTGAAGCATAGAGATCCAGAGGTGTACACAAATGATGTTCACAATGACTAGTAAAGGAAGTATGTGAGTTTATAATGTGGAAGATGTAACGGATGTAAGTCTTTTTTACAAATATAATAATGGGTGGTGCATTGAATACATAAATACACTTACATATTCTGTTATTCAAGTTAAAAATAGGCTATTATTTAACCACAATATGTTAATTTATACCAACAAAAAGGTGAAAATGGCTCACTTTAGGATGTTGGATGTTTTATAGAATGTTTTCTGTTGTGTTGCTATGCAGTTCATAAAGTATTATTATAAAGTATTATTTATTTGCGTTTTATTGTCCGCTTGTGGTGCAATTGTTTATGAAAAGTAATAGCACAACTCTTTATAACAAGCCACAGTTATTGTGACAAAAAAGATAGACTATGTGCAAAATGAGTGCCTTGGCAGACACCCGAATAATCTTGAATTCACTTTGGACAATAAAGTACAATAAAGAAATCTGAATCCGTCCGAATGAACATGCAAAGCACGAGTCTCGCCCTGCAGTCATGACCGGTGGCGGGTGTGGTAATCATCCGAGTTAATGCATGCATTAATAACGCCACATCTATGGATGCTCTTGTGTCCAATCCTCCTTTTTCCCCGGCACTTTGGAGACAGTAATTGAGGAAGGCGCCTGGCCACACTGCCTCCGGATCACATTGCCTCCATTAGCCACACTGATGAAGTTTTTTCTTCATCACCCAAATGAAGGAGAGCATTTCCATTCCACGAATCCAATGTCCTGTGGTGCGATGTTTTAGCCCGGCGATCCTAATGGGAGGCTATCAGTGCACTAGCTTACCTTCAGCAATCTGCATTCAGAACAGTGACTTGGCAATTTGCTGGCTGCTCACTCATGCTAATGAGTGCCCTGAAAAGACGCCGGCGAACGGGGAAATTCAGTTCCCACAGCTTCCAGTGGTGTTGAATATGAATGCCGAGCCAAAGGTTCTTCACGTCTTTGAAGAATAGGCTGTTGGCTCGGAGAGCGAGGATACTTGGCTAAATGGGTGAAGTTGGCGTGTTATGTGGTCTGACAGGGTGAAGGTCCAGTCAGTTCACTGCAAAAAAAAAAATATTATTCTTAATCAGTATTTCTGTCTGTTTTCCAGCAAAAACATCCTTATATGCCACTGGCGCAATTATTATTATTTTTAGCATTAATTTAGCAACATTTTGTGAGGTTTATATGCTTAAAACAGAAAAAAAGAAGATTCGCTCCTGTGGACATAAATTAAACTTAATTCAAAATACAGTACATTCTCTGTATACTTAGTTATGTATTTTGCAACAAAACTTGCTTCTCAAGTAATTTATCTTTTAAGCATGTTTGAATATTTACTGGAAAACAAGATTTTTGTTGTTGTTATTTTCACAAGATATGTTCTGTCTGTGAATGTGTGCTGTTTTTGACAATATTGTTTCTCTGCAAACATGCGGTAGCCTGATAAAAACAGTTCATCTTTCAAAAAATGTATCTCGAGACCCTTTGTTTTCTGTTCCATTTTGTTGTGTTCCTTCAACACTGTGAAAA
Source organism: Vimba vimba (assembly GCA_022828995.1). NCBI lineage: Eukaryota > Metazoa > Chordata > Actinopteri > Cypriniformes > Leuciscidae > Vimba > Vimba vimba. The sequence continues at coordinate 47,181,646 of CM040819.1, read as the reverse complement.
ATTTCAACTCATTATAATTTGTTTATTTTTTTGCATGGGATTTGTTTTTAGTTTTACTTAGTTTTTAGTTAGTTTTACAACTTTATTTTTTAATTATGTCAATTCAAATACATTGGTCAAATCAGTTGGATAAACCCAGTAAATTAAGTTTAGTTTACTAAAATTAAAATGATTTTTTAATTATTTATTTTTTTACAGTGTGGCTTTAAAAAAAGCAAAAAAATATCCAGTGTGAATGACAATTATTTTTCAAACAAATATCTTAATTTCAAAACTGAACTTTCAGTTCTTTTTATTTTCATCAATATTTTCACAATTCATTATAATCATTAGACTGTCTGCATGTTTATGGTTTATGACTTCCCAAGCTCAGTCATTTCCTGTGAGTATACAAGACTTCTGGTTCATTAGTCACTATAGGTAATTAATTAGAAGAATAACAAAGTGCAATAAACTTTGCACAACAAACCAGCCATTTACAAACCATTTATGGTTACGTTACTAAATTAATATGATAAAAAAATATCAGTTGGCAATATCAAGCAGCATAATGGACTGTGTTTATACAGTACGGCACAGACATTTGAAGTAAGAACACATGCTTACAATTCTCTGGCCAATGTTTTGAACAGAACAGCATCTTACCATTTTTAGCTGTATGTATTGGAGAAACAGTAAGAGTGGTACAGTAGTTTTCATACCCTGTTATAGGCCTATCTGTAGTTTCACCCTGATTCATTCGAGAGTCAGTTGACATGTTGGTCTCTGAGAAAGTATTTGAACATCCAAAAACATTGCACAGAAAAAGTGGCATAAACACCACCATCACAATCTATTCATTCTTATTGAAAAGTATTCTTAGTCACATAAAGGAGCAGAGGGCACATCTCCCAGAATGCACCAGTGCAGAAGTTAGTTACGAGGACTCTCAGTGGTGTTCATTACCGTGGCCTGCCGTAGGGACATGCTTCCCATGTGCTCAGCCATCTGCAAAATCCCTTGGCTACTTGATGATAGAAGTCTCGAAAATCCTCGAAAATATTAGCACACAGTCCCACATGGATTTTCACTTTGTTTTTCATTGGTTATCATTAGTTTTCATTATTGAGATTAGACTTCTATGACTCACTTTTGCTCATATAATACAATATCCCCAAAAAGGACTTCATTCATTCATGTGTGAATGTCATTGTTGCAGCTCCTCTCTTTCCAGTCTGTCAGTAACGCTCTGTTTACTTCCTGTCTCTGTGAAGCCCCTCCTTCTGAAAAGCACACTGTGCTCTGATTGGTCGGCTGGAGCAGTGTGTTCTGATTGGTCGAGCGCTTCGAGCGTGTTTGGGAAATGTCTCACCCCTTACCGCAAGTTTCATCACACTACTAACTAACTCAACCAGGCCCCGCCCCTTTATTCTGCGTATGAATTATTATAATGAGGAATATTGTGACGTGTTCATTCCCGGAAGAAACTCAAGACTACAATGGAGTTTGTGCTTTGCAACTTTGCAGACCTTTTTTAAACAGCAACGTTACAGAAAGGAAAAACAACAACAACAACAACAACAAAAAAGATTTGGACACTTTAGCCGCTCTCATACATGTGCAAATGTCATTGCATTAGAAAACAAAATATCAAACTAAGAGTAATTTAAAGAAAGAAAACACATTTTAAGTTGTGAGGCATTACAGATCTGTTGCAGATGAATACTAGTTATACACTCTTCTTAAATAGAATGGCAAAGATGCTTTACTTGTTCCCTGCTGCACCAGTGAAGATGATGCTTTTGTCCATACTGATAAAAATGATTTTGTGTTGAAGTAAATACTACAGAAAAAAAACAATGTAATTTACATGAAAAATTTAGTTCAGGCAAGAATAATAAAAAAAATAAATAAAGTAAATTCCATATTAGTACTCAATTCAAGCGTGTAGAAATGAAAGCGTAAATATCAACGTTATAAAATTAAGTAAAATTACTAAACTTTTCTGATACTGGTGTTCCCATCATGCACTGGGCCTGGAATAATTAATGAGGTTGATTTCTCACTGTTTTTCAGCTGTATTTACACTGTTTTATCATTGCTTTTGATGTTAGGATTAGTAACTTGGCATTTTGTGACATTTGGAGTTCATTTTCTACTCAAAATGACACATTCAAACACAAAAACGATCCATCAAATGTTACTGTCATTGTGTATTGTCTACCAAGTATTGAGGTCTCTGCGTTCACATGACTTAGCTTCTAATATGTAGATATGGTGTCTCACACAATATCTATTGTATTAATTACTTTGATATTTCTAAGTAAAGCATATACTTCAACAGTGTGGTTTAGTTCAATGTTATATTGTTTAAGTGAAATATATTGCAGAGGAAACGTCAACTAAATAGATATTACTCATCCTTTTACTATAGCCAAGTTAAAATTACTTATTTCCTTTGTTACTTTCACTTAACTTAGTTAAGTAGAGTTTACTTAATTCCATATGTGCAATTTACTTAAAAAATATGCGTGCAACAACTTGCCAAAGAAAAATTAAGTACATTTTACTTATTGTTTTTTTCAGTGTCACAACGGTGCCATCTGAGCCTCGAGAGTCGTACAGTGTGTGTGGTTTCCACGCTGGCAAAGACGGATGAGTTTGGAAAAGCTGAACCTCAGCTAATTCTATGACTAATCAACGTCTTGGCTTTCCTAGACCAGTGTTTTCACACCAGCTGGAATCACACAGTCAATAACCATTCGCTCTGAATGAATCACCTTCATCGCCATTGATCTGCTGTCAGAGTCATTTACACAAATCGGTAGTTACGAGTATCTTCTTGTCGGTGTTTGCTAGATAGTGCACAAAATCGGGTTATTGTTGGTCTATTTGCAAACGCATATGTGAGAGTTTGAAAGGGGTGAATTGGTATGCAAACAAGTCTACATTGTGAAAGTAAACTGATTAAATTATTTATTATAATGCATTTTTCATATCTGCTTATTTACGAGTTAGTTGCTTTCAGGCAGCAGCTTACATCTCATTGAGAAAAAAAAAATGGTGTAGGATTTACTTTGAAACAAGTTTCACTCTAGTACATTGCACAAATAATTTTTAAAGAAAAAAGCAACACATTGAATTAAACATGGAATTTTTGAAGTAGTATTTTCTAGCTCCAATAATCCTTGAAAAATCAGTGTATTTGCAATACATCTGCAGCAGATTCTGTGCATGAAAAGTTTTTGGTCTAATTTTATATGTGATGTTACGACGTCTCCTGACTGCCTAGAGTTTAATCATAAGCAATAATAGCAGACTCCATTATCTTAAATAATGAGATGCTGCAGTCGTACATCATTAACGGGCAGTGTAGAAATAAACAAACATAAGGCCTGAGACTGACTCTGCTCATGTGCGTGGCTGAGCTGTCATTTGCATGCTGTAGGTCTCGTCTTTACAAGATCACTCGCATTTCTGAATACAAACAAGCCCATCTCTCTCTGCACTATAATTGAGAACAGGCACAACGTCTTACACTCTCTAACAAAGGCCTATGGTATTGAATTCAAGCAGTTTTTCTTAAAGGATTAGTTCACTTTCAAAAACATTTTTGCTGATAATTTACTCACCCCGATGTCATCCAAGATATCCATGTCTTTCTTTCTTCAGTCGAAAAGAAATTAAGGTTTTTGAGGAAAACATTCCAGGATTTTTCTACACAGTTCACAGACTTCAAAGTCTCGACACGATCCCAGTCGAGAAATTAGGGTTTTATCGAAACAATCGGTCATTTTCAAAAAAAAAAAAAATATATATATATATATATACATATATATACGAGCATTTGTGGTTAAAAAGTATATTTTTTTTTAGAAAATGACTGATCGTTTCGCTAGATAAGACCCTTATTTCTCGACTGGGATCGTGTCGAGACTTTGGAGCTGCATTGAGACGGACATTTGAACCTTCTTTGAACATTGGAATAGTTGGTTGCCATTGAAGTCCATTTTATGGAGGAAAATCCTGGAATGTTTTCCTCAAAAACCTTAATTTCTTTTCGACTGAAGAAAGAAAGACATGGATATCTTGGATGACATCGGGGTGAGTAAATTATCAGCAAAAATTGTTTTTGAAAGTGAACTAATTTTTTAACTGACTTAAGTGTGAGTTTTCAGAAGAAAATGTGAGCGTTGCTTTCTTGTGCATCATGGAAGAAGAAGCGTTTCCACAAGCCCAAGGTCTCTTAACAAAGGTATAGTTGAGAAACTGAATGTTGCCAAATGTTCCCATTATTTTCTGTTTCAGCAGTTGCTAAGATGTTTTTAGTAATTGCTAGGGTAGTTGCTAGAGTGTTCTGCATGGATATCAGATTGCTTTGCAGTTTCAGGCGTACACCAAGTATCGATTTCGACCACAGGATGAAGATGTTAAATGAATACACTGAGAACTTCATCTTGTTAGATTAAAGCATATGTGGACATTTGAAGTTGAAAAAATATAATAAATCACAATATATTTTATTGCAATACTCAGCATATTGCAAAATGTTTAAAATCGCAATAATATTGTATTGTGGCTTACGAATCGTGATAGTATTGTATTACAGGGTTTCATGGTGATTCAAAACTTTCCCATCAAAACTTTCCCAGTTTTTCTGTGGTTGCTAATATGTTTGATAAATAAATGGTTAAACTGCAAACCCCTTTTACCCTTGAACCCCCATTCAACTGCACGGACTGTAAACTTTGACAAACCGCTTGAATGACAACTCCAGAGAACAATCGACTCTTTCTTTATGCCGATATGCCTCATGGTTCTTGCCACCAATAAATGACGGCGTCAGCATTGCTCACCTGTACAGGAAAATGCCAGTGTGAATGAGGGCTGTTAACCATATGGAGGCATGTTAAAGAAGCCCTCGGAAGCCCTGGACCCAGACGCTCGATGCTTCCCTTGCCTGAACAGCTTCACTTCCAGTCTCCAAAATCCACTGGCACTTTCTACAACTGGTAGAAACAGACAATGAAGTTCATCTAAAATGAGCAGCGCAAAAATGTGGGAGTCAAAAATATTATATGAGCTTTTTTCAAATGATCATTTTAACCTTTTTTGGCAATATATGTAAAACTTTGATTCTTGTGATTATATGTGACCCTGGACCACAAAACCAGTCATAAGTAGCATGGGTATATTTGTAGCAATAGCCAACAAGACATTGCATGGGTCAAAAATATAGATTTTTCTTTTATGCCAAAAATCATTAGGATATTAAGTAAAGATCATGTTCCATGAAGATATTTTGTAAATTTCCTACCGTAAATATATAAAACATTTATTTTTGTGAGTGAATGCAGCACAATCACGAACATAAACGAACAACTTTAAAGGCAATTTTCTCAATGTTTAGATTTTTTTGCACCCTCAGATTCCAGATTTTCAATAGTTGTATCTCAGACAAATATTTTTCTATCCTAACAAACCATACATCAGTGGACAGCTAATTTATTAAGCTTTCATGTGATGTATAAATATCAAAGAATTTACCCATGTGACTGGTTTTGGGGTCCAGGGTCACATACTATGTTCTTATAGTAATAACAATAACTGGTAATAACTCACTAACCCTGATCCTAACACTAAACCTAATGTTTATTTATTATTTTAAACTATATTGTCTATATGACAGGTGGTTAATACAGGACTAGATAACATATGTCGAAAAGGAGGAGCAAGTTACATTATATATATATATATATATATATATATATATATATATATATTATGCACTAATGAATCATTCACAATAAAGCAGGAACAGGATAGGAAAGTAGGAATAGTAAACAAACAAAAGTAAAAAAAAAAAAAAAAAAAAAAAAAAAAAAAAAAAAAAAGGAAAGTAAACCGAGTTTGTTTTGATTTCATGTCGACTCAGTCAGGCACTATTAGAAGTTTTGCTCACATCTCTCTGAACATTAATTAAAGGTCACAATGCACTAGATATTTGCGATACATATCCTGGTGTGGCAATGCATTGGACCGGGAGGTTTCTGTGAGCCCGCGGCCACTGTCGCGATGATGCATACTGGTCATTAAAATAGAGCCACCTTTTGGAAAGCTTTATGTCTCCATTAAGAGAAGTGTGCAGTTCTTTTATGTGGTGTGGACAGGCTGTAAAGCACGGAAAACACACAGTGTAGTCTGCTTACAAAGACCTGGTGAGAACCGAGAGGACTGTAATTCTCTCATAGATATATTTTATTTTTATTCGGAATAATGCTAATTTTAGATGTGTCCTTTTGTACTGGTGAGGTTTTCAGTGCACCCTGAAGAGACCTTTATGACTCGGATGTTGCTCTTTCATAGCTTAGGGAACTTAATGGAGTTTCATTTTAGTATCAGGTTTATGTCAGATCCTCACAAGAGGTGAAAATAGACAATAATTAGAGTACAGAGATATAAAGTTATTGTGGAGGAGCTCAGGACATATGATTTTGGAAGAATTTGATGAGAAATATTTGAGTTCTTTTTGATCTCACACTTTGATATTTTGGTAAATCTGAGCACAGTTTGAGAAATCGTTGAGATCTTTTTCTTGGGAGAAACATTCGAGAAGCAAGATACTTCAATTTCACTGCTGTCTAAGACATCTTTGATGTTTCCTTTCCTCCAGGCTATAGTTCCTGTCTTTCAGCCGTGAATATAAGCTAAAAATGATGTTTCCTTCTGAAAGATTGGCAGACTTCATTTCTTAAAATTATTCATTTTCTGAGTGCTTGCTTCTTGGATGGTCAATTGTAATTTCTGTCAAATGCCAGTCAGAAAAGCTTCACTTGTGGATTGGTGGTAAACAGATGTAATTTCAGCGCTCCGCTCTACAGCCAATTTCATTCTGACAAATTTTTTTTCTCCCAGACTGTGTGTTCGATTTGCATGCACACACTTAGGGCGTTTTCACACCTGTCTCGTTTGGAGCGTTTGTTTCAGAACCTGGTGCGTTTTCTCCCTTAGTTCGGGTCTTTAGGCATACACTGTAAAAAATTATCGTGATTTTAACAGTAAAAGACTGTAAAAATTCTACAGTGAAAAATTGTTAATTGGTTAACAGAAAGTTTCCTTATATACGGTAAATAACTGTGATAGATCTAATGGTACATTTAATGTAATTTTTTACTGTAATATACCGTTAAATTGACAGTTTTTGGAAGTGAAAACAAACAAGTCATTGTATAATTTACAGTGAAAAACCGTAAATTGACATTCCCACAATTCCCTGCATCACATTTGATGTATTTTTGTTGAAATAACTGTTTCGTCTGTCACGGCCGGCTCGCGAGCCGCGACAAAGAAGGAGACAACACGTTGGATCTTGCTCAAAAGAATAACATTTATTAAGTATGAATAATTAAATAAGACGGAGACGAGACGAAAAGCAAACAAACAACAGAATCCAAAAGAAACGGCACGAGGATGGGAGAGCGCGCCCCGTCACAGCCGAAGGGAGCTGCTTTAATCGCGGGCAACTGCTCCAACACAGGTGTAACTCCTTAGTCAATAATGACGTACTCATTCCAACTCCATCTAATAATGACGTACTCACTCCAACTCCATCCTGTAAACCAAACAAAGAAAAACACACAAACCACAAATATAACCCATACTGGGTTCATAACACGTCATAGTTTTTTTTTCTAATCACTTATGTACATTATGGTTTTATGTTACATTTAATGTTGTTAAATTAATGTTTATTGTATTTTTAAAATTTCATGTGTGTTACCATGATGGTGTTTAATGTTTGTGTGAATGACACTGTGCAGCTTCTATATATATATCAGGATTAACTTACTTGTGGTAGAACTGCTTTGATTGATCATGTGACTCTCATCACTGCTGTGCTGTGATTGTTGGTTGACAGTGTATTACAATGGTATAAAACAGATATTAATACTTCAATAGGTCGGTAAATGAACATTATATCAGATAATGAAATATGGTTTATTACTGTAAATTTTAAGTTAAGTCTGTAAAACCTAAAATGTTGCTACTCTATTTTTTACGGTAAATTTCTTGTAACCACAGCTGCCAGTTTTTTACCGTAAATTTAACAGATTTTTTTTTACAGTGTGTTGCTGAACACAGCAATTGCTCTCAAATCTGCACCAAAACAATCGCATCGAGATCGCCTGAACAATACTCGGCCCGACTGATAACAAACTCTGGGGCGGTTTGGTTGAGGTGAGAAAGCAATCCAACCCAAAAGACCAACGATCGTAATTCATAATGGGAAATGTGTTATGAAAAGCAGCAGTGTCTGATTCTGTAAGTGAGCACATTAGTTATCGCAGGTGAAAACCAAAGAGCGCCTCTTCATCTTAAAATGTTGTGTATTTGCTCTTTACGTGCATTGCAAGAATACTGTCAAGATGAAGCATTGTTTCCCGCTCTAAATGCATTATTAATAAATATATAATTTATAAGTTAGAGCGGGAATGAAGTGTTTGTGTGTCACGGCAGCTACAGTTAAAGCTACAATAACTTGTCAATCCACCTTGATGGATGACGCAGAGGAAACTCTGACCAATAAGAGGACAGTTTTACTCACATGTGATTTGCATAAACACATTTTTGTACGATTTGAAATATTCCCTTGTTAAAGCGAACCGGACCAAGAAGAAAAAGCAACATCTTAACAAATTAAGTCCCTGTTTCGGAACCAAGCAAACAGTCTAGAGGTCTGAAAACACTCTTAAGCCATATTCAGACGGGATTAACTTTACAAGGGTAGATGGAGTAATGTAATTTTACCACAGGACGTCTGTAATATTAATGGCCAATTCGCATTGGATAATATCTTAGTAAAACTAGCAGAAGTGGGAGAGTAACTCGATTTGCGCATCGTCGTCACTCCTGTCGTCATGTGTGTATTACGTTGCTTCCTGATATCATGGGCGCAAACACATATAACCTATAGCCTATTTATATATATATAAAACAGTTATGTCCGGTCGAACGATGTATTAATTAACTTCAGATTGGATTGTGTTGGTAATAGGCTCTTACCTAACGCTAAAAGTTGTTTCGTGCCTCTAACAAGTGCTGTCGATCTTCTTTCTGATCTGAATGGTGTGTGTGAAACACTTGAGTTTTGCCACAGACTCGTCCCAGCGTCTAGAACACAACTGATGCTTTTTCGAGCGTCTCCATACTTGGAAAAAACGCGGAAAACTACTTGTAAACACGAAATGAAGAAATATTTACATACATATTTACAGCGGCTCTATTGACATTGTCCGTGATGATCACTGAGATGCACATTCGGATGGGACTAAAATCACTGAGAAGCTCTGCTAATTATTACTCTACCCCTCCTATCCATGCTACACTAGTCCCGTCCGAATAGGGCTTTTGAAGCGTGTGGTTAAATATCATTCCTGTTGCAGAATGCTAAAAATCCTGTCAACATGCATCACAGTTCATTTTAAAGGTTTGAAAGGTTCAAAGTGGTGTGATCTTTTTGTTGTTTTCAATATGAGAACTACGTAAACTGAATGAGTCATATAACGACTCCAAATGCAAGTTTTTAGAGATTTTGTCAGGTACAAATTTATGATGTCTGGCCCAAGAAAATGAACATCTTCACCCTTCATTCAAATATTAGAAAGAATGTGTTAAAGATTTTGTAAACATATTGCATAGGTTTACTTGGAGTTAGTTGTATTATTTGTGATAACGCAATGAAACATGCCTAATTGTGTAATGCAAAGAAATTATGAACACATGCAATATGTCACGATTCATGTCTGTGTTCCCCGTCTCATCCTATGTTTAGCAGTTCCCCATGTTGATTAGTCTTCCCAGGTGTTTTTCATTAGCCACGCCCCCTTGTTATTAGGGGTGTAAATCGGAGCCTACATGACGATTCGATACGATACCGATTTCTTAAGCCAACGATTCGATTATTTTCGATACTTCAGAATTCCCTGCGATACGATTCGATTCGATTCAATACGATTCAATACTAGATTTTTACATGATATCTATTAAGTTTCAAATAAATCAACAAAAATAATAAATAATTTGCCTTTTATTGAGAATACAGAATACAATTGCATGTCACAAAGAAATTGTTTTTTCACCTCCACGAATGAGACGAGTGTTGTTCATTATGTCGCCTTGTTGAGGTAAATTGTCCTTGCTTTACCCCGGTCTTAAAGTAAAAAAGATGACTGTGAAAAATAGTAGAATTAAATTAAATACATTTATGGTGAGATTACTACAATTTATTTAATTAAACGCATTTATGGTGAAATTACTACATTTTCATGTCAATCTGTGTTCATTTTGACCACGAAACGTGCGCTGTCACTTTAATTCAGCGCGTGCAGCACAGCAGAAATAGACTCGGTGCGGAAACGATCTCTGCACTGCTGTGCACTGGAACGGATAAACGGACCGCAACCGCGTGCAGTGTGAAAGCTCTGACCTGTTAACATGGGTACTGAAAAAAATACGCACCGCATACGCACTGCAAACGGAGTATGTGTGAAACGGGCGCAATCAGACAAACGCTCCATCTGTTTTCCTGAAGCCAAAATACATCCACACCCATGACTTGACGCCGACTGGAGTGTGTAACATTTCACTGTCATTGCCAGCTCGCTCTGACGGATCCATGTCAGACTCAACAATGTGTGTGAACATAGATAGACTGTGAAACGTAAGTAACGCGTGTGAAGCGGTGTGAAGAAGACAATAATGAGGTTAGCGCCACCCGCAGCTTAGTAGGTTGTAGGCATATGTCAGAGCAGATGCTGAAAATAGACAGGTGGCAAAATAAACACATTAATCAAAACTCTCGCGGACGCATCGATGCATCGAATCGTCGGCTGTAAAATCGATGCATCGATACGAATCGATTAATATTTACACCCCTACTTGTTATCTTGTTTAGCTTGTCTGTCTGTGTATTTATCCCTGTGTCTTGTTTCGGTCTTTGTGAGTTCTTGACATTGTATGTTGGCTGTTCCTGTTCCCGAGTCTCTGTCTGAGTTTGTTATCTTTTGAGTTTCTTTAATAAAACCTGCTGCACTTGGATTGTGCTTCTGCATCTGCTTCAGCCGTCTACGTTCCACAAAAACAAGAGACTGATTATGTTGTAGTTAATATATGCTTTATGTGAACCTTTTTGTTTTTCTGTCTTTTTTTGCATTGTAAAATAAAAAAAATGTAGCTGTAGCTTGCCTTTTTTACCAAATAATTTTGTCAGATTTGTGTGTGTGTGTATATATATATATATGTTTAGTTGCTTGTTTAGTTGCTTTAGTGCATTAAAAATGTTTCTAGCACAAACTGCTACAAGCACTTCCAAAGAATGCCCAAAGTACATTGATATAAGACGCTCCTTTAATGAACACGAATGTTGAAAATAACTAACCTGAGATTAGCATTCAGGCTGGGTCGATATCATTAAGTGTGCACATGAACTTGAGTGTTTTTTAGTCCCCAGTGACATGTTATTTTCTGCTTGACTTGGGCTCATCAACAGGAGCACAACACTGCCTTTTCATTGAATGTCTCAGAGTAATTTATTATGTCTTAATATGATGATAAATACTCATTACTTTCATCTTTGCTGAAATTTCTCCATTTTCTCTGTGTGTGACCCGTGTTTCACAGACCATATTTTGTATTTGCAACTTTTGAATTATTGCGTTTTCTGCACTAAAAATATGGAAATGCTGCCTATAAAGTGCCATTTGCTATAGCAGAGTGTGAAACTAAATTAGACAGACATAATATTATATTTCATGCACCTTTGCTTCTCAGGTGAATTCAGCTTATTCAGAGGCTTTTACTGAAAAACAAGACCGTACTGATTGGATTTTTGCAGTTTGCATCTTTGGTTTCTGTGCTGAACTCATGCTGTAATGCGGTAAAACCTTGCATTGTTAGCAAGGTGTCATAATTTGACAGGAGAGCAGAAATTAGCAGAGAAAGGTCTCCTCTCACTCCTATTTTAGTCCACAGCGAGGATCACAGCAGTCACAACAAGACAGTCTTCCCAGCTGCAGTTTGTCGAGCACAATGTTTCTTAAAGGGCATTGGGTGAAATATCCAAATCTCTAACAGATCCCGACGGGCAACACATTTAACTCTGAATATGCATGAAAAGACCTCCTTAAAGGAATAGTTCAGCCAAAAATCATTTCCTTTCCTTTCAACATGCAAGGGCATTTTAGGTGCAAACTGCTCTGTTCCAAAAAATAAAAGCATACAGTGACTTTTGACCATTGACTGTCTAACAGCTTTGCAGGAGGCATTGAAGTTGCTCACTGACAGTCCTCTCAGATCTTATGTATTCAAATATGATGCATGAAGTCACATTGTGCTGGAAAGAATGACTGTGGATTTCAGTATTCACAGCACAGTGCTATCTTAGCGTATTTAGAGTCAGATTAAAGCGGATTGCGGGTGGAATCGTGAACTGTTTAGTGAATTCACTCCACTGACTCGTATTAAAATCAGTATTACTTTACTTTCCATAATTTGGCAGACACTTTTATCCAAAGCAACTTACATTGCATTCGAGGTACACATTTGATCAGTTCTTGATTTCCCTGATAATCAAACCCATGACCAGGGTACTTGAGCTACAGTAAGGCTTCATTTATAAAATAAAACATGTAATTTGCATATATTAGATTTTTTTTTCTTATAGCTAATGAGCATATTTGTTACAGTTTGCGAGTTGTGGAGGGAAATGCATGAAAATGCTAGTCTACTATTTTCTGCAGTAGGTCCAGTACATGCATTATTTTCAGTAAGAAACATGGACCAGATATCTTTTTCATATTTTTCCACTGCTAAGTCGCAGAGGAAGGCCCTTAGGTCTGATTAAAGCTGCAGTTGACAAGAAATGTTGGCTAGACGCTGATAAAAAGCAATGCTAAGGTCAGTTTTGTTTATGCTGTGAAGGTCTGACTTCCAGCCATACACCTAACTGAATGAAACCGGCTGGGAATATGTGATGGCTTTCCTTGAACGGACTCCTCTGATGTTCTTCTGTCTGACATGGTACAAGTGGGAACTGAGCATCTCAAGTCGGATCCGTTTCATCCGCAGATCCGAGTGTGTTGTGGCAATATTTGTGTCTACCGACATCTCCTATTAGCAGAGCTCCTGAAACACTTCAGAAACACAGACGATTGTCCTGAGACAACACATGCTGGTCGTACACAAGCATAACTCAAAGGCTTTGGTTACATGGAAGGAAATCGCAACGGCCACAAATGATCAATGACACAGCTGGCAGACCCATCTGGTGGATAGCTCTTGGTGATCTCACTGATGTCGCTGGAATATCATGGGAATTCAAATCCATGTTTTCCCTGTGATGTGTCACAGGAAAGGGCCGACGGGAGCACTTGAGCATCTCTGATCCTGAAACAAACAACCGTAGGGAATGCGTGGACTTTGTGTGAACTTTGATTTGTCAGCACAGTTTGAGACATTGTTCTGAAATTCTAGTCAAGTCAGTCGAAGAAAGCAGGACAAAGTCATCTTCAACGTCATCATGTCTTCATCTGATCTTCCTGTCGAGGAGAAACAGAGATATTAACGAGATCTGATATATAGTTCTTCTCTCTTATGGGTTGACTTGATTTCAGCATTTGGCCTTCAAGTGTAAAGTACAAAAGTCAAAGAGTAGTATTTTTGCAGTATTTTCTATACTTTTCTTTCTTCAATTTAATTAAAAGTATTTTATTGGAATGATTGTGTTTACATACAATATTGCCAAAGCATTATACAAAAAAAGTATCAATAAAATAATACAGACAATAAGATAAATTAAAATAATAAAATGTAGGCCTATATCATGCACATTTTCTGTATGCATCAAACAACAACATGATCTACTATATTTGCATAAATGTGTAGTTTTAAACCAATGCAATGCACTCAACTTCACGTTCCATTTCTGGTGTGACGAATGAAGAATCTGAATGTTTTTTTTGTTTTTTTTTGGGGGGGGGGCATCACCTTCTTGACTCTTGGCGTTTTACAAAATATTACATGCAATTACATACCAAAAAGTGCAAAACATTTCTGTTCTACTAATTGGACACCGCTTGCTAAATTAAACATGCATGTATAGTGAGGTCATGTCACAACTGCATCACACATCGTTTTAAACTCGGTTAAAAACACATTTTGCAAACTGTTGTGCATTTATAAGAAATAGTACACAATATATGTGTTTAGTAATCTAGTCAACAAGTATTACAAATTAATTAGGTCAATGTTGCATACAGGTACTACGGTATTGGTAAAAGAAAAATAGTAGCCTATAAGTGTACAGTAAATACTGCACAGTTTTACACTAATATCTCATTCTGAGCAAAACTAGCCAGAACGAGACGAGTGAATGATATCTAGTCGACATTTCACTACAGCACTCAATACTTTTTTACCAGAAAGTCTTCAAAAGTTCAGACAGACACTGCTGTGTTTTTCTTTTTTTTTATATATATGGATTTAAATGTCATGTAGAACAATGTGTGACTTTAAAAAAAGAAATGCTGTCGGCTTATAACCTCTGCATTCCACATAATCATTAATATTATTACATTCGATTGTTCGCAGCCAGTTGACCTGTGTGTGACCTGTTTCACTTCTGGAGCGAATCAAACCCACACACTTCCATCTGGTTATTGTGACCCGTGGCCGCACTCGTGGAAATTCATCGAAAAAACTCAGATTAACTATTTATTTCTGTGTCTACATCGCATTGGAGGTTTTATATATAAAACATGAAACATCAGGGCTTCGGCAAACACCGTGCATGCCGAGATTCTGCATATCCATCATACAGGGAGAGCTCGATGCATACAATGAGATAAAAACATTCGTTCACAAAGAAGACAGCACAAACATACATAATTAACAACACAGATTCATTATGAATGAGCTCCAGTGACTAATCTGAGCAATTATCCGAGAAGCTTTTCTCCAACCGTCTTATCACATTTGGCACCCAATCCGACAGTCCTGTCCATCTCTCGAGACCGAGCGCATGATTGTCCGGCACTATCCTGTTGGCCACAGTTCATTTGCTGCATATTTAACATCCTTTTGCAATTTCTCAGAGATGGAGTCATTAAGAACGTGAGCATAATCATGCAGTAGCTGCTTAACTGTGACGATGAACGGATAGCAATGAATCACTTTGTATGCAACACCAAACTGCAGTTTGATTTCTGAATTCTTTATCACACATTGTCCTCGCTGAACTGCACTTCAGGATGAATACGCTGGAAGGAGTGAGATGAAATCTTTTTGAAACCTTGCACTTTTTGCTCACTTATTTCCTCTGACGACGATGATCTTAAACCAAGTTGTGCATGTTTAACGTGAGAGTTTCAGTAGCATGAAATAGCCACATCTGGATTCACACCTGGTTTGATTTGACTGTCCTTGTCCCTCTTTCCCAGCCAAGGCTCATTGTAAAACAAGCTTGTGGCAACATTTCTGCAAAACGATATTACGTTGCTTCTTGGATGTTTCGCGAAACTTTAAAAGTGAATTGCAGTGAAATGCCTTAAAGCAAGTTCAGTTGGATCAAAAGACATGAAATTGAATCTGGCAACATTTTCTTATGTTGGTTGTTGTATGTATTGCATCTATATCTGGTAAATGGCACTGAAAAGTTAATGCTCTTTAGCACTTGAAAATAACGTACCACCTTCATCAAACCTAACCCACAAGCAAACGTGAGATAAAAATTAATTTGCTGAAGCAACAATGCCATTTAAGCTTGCATCTACAAGTCTTTGAGCTCTTTAATCGTGATTTGTGTTTCACAGGATGGGACTTATACACGATTGTGTGCAATGCTGCACCGTAAAAGTTTACTACATCAGAAAAGAGATGGAAAATTGTCATCTTCAGCATGTATGAGTTTACAAATCATGCACTATTGTTTGTGTTTTAAAGTCATAACATAGTATTTTGCAAAGAACTTCAAGAAAATGTCTTTGTTAATCGATAATCTACACACAAGACTACACGTCTGCGCACATATATGTTCAAACGCGTATATATAGACTGAACAGGTAATATGCATGTGCACGCCATCAGCGTTTTCACAGGTTCACGTTTTTGAAGCTTACACGGAGATGATAACGTTTTTCAGAATTTTTCACCTTGGAACCTGTTTCAAGGTTTGCGTTCTTGAGCCTCCAAACACTGTTGTTGTGCGAATGAGCGGCCGGAGCGCATTAAAGGAGAAGTTCACTTTTAAAATGAAAATTCTGTCATCATATAATCACCCTCATGTTGTTTCAAACCTGTATGAATTTCTTTCTTCTGCTGAACAGAAAGAAAGATATTTAGAAGAATATCAGTAACCAGAGTAGGAAAAAAATATACTATGGAAGTCATTGGGACCCAAAAACTGTCTGGTTACTGATATTCTTCTAAATATCTTCCTTTCTGTTCAGCAGAAGAAAGAAATTCATACAGGTTTGAAACAACATGAGGGTGAGTATACGATGACAGAATTTTCATTTTAAAAGTGAACTTCTCCTTTAAGGGTTTTCTGTTAGAGCGGTGTCGTGTTAGCGGCCACTAAGTTAATAACTAATGATCTTTGCAACGGAAGTGAATCAATCAAAACTAACTTTAGCTGGACAATAACCTTATTCTAGAGCTGCTGTAAAGCCAAAACAATCTCTGTTACTGTAATTTCCTATTATCACTGTAAAGCTGTTTTGAAACATTCTATATGGCTAAAAGCGCTATATAAATGAAGGTGACTTGACTTGACTTAATCTGCCCATGTAACCATAATTTAGTTATAAAAGTTGTTGTTTTACAGCCGCTAGTGTTCATTTCAACTGGATACTGAAGTGAATTGTATTTATACGAGGTTTTGCAAAAAAAGCACGTTTTTCCAATGAGTCTGTGTTACTCTTTTCACATTGCACTTTTAAATCATAATACATTTATGTCATCATCTCGAGTACCAATGTGACGAAGCATATAAGATGCCAGATTCACTGTGTTATTGAAGTATCTGTCCCTTTGCACATTGCAGATTGTGCATTGCAGATTGTTTGAAAGAGATGAACAAAATGCTGTTTATTCAGAGGCAAGCAGCTAAGAGAAACGCAATGACAATGTGTGTCTGGAGCAAGCAAAAGAATGTTATGCATTATATTTTATGCATTAGTTTAACATCGGCTGAATTTGATCAGTTTAAAACTCTCAACACAGCTGCTGCTAATGCTCATGATGATGCAAATGCAGTTCAGAGCCAAATAATTGAATGTTAGAAAGAGTATGTGTAGTTGTTTGTGTGTTTTACAGACCTCTGGCCGGTGTTAACCCGTCGGTGAGCTCATCTCCCGTGATCTGAGCTGCTCTCCCAAAGGTCGGAGGTTTGATCTCAAGAGAGAAGGCGGATTGAGCCGAACGCCCGAGAGATCCTGAGATCATAATCTGGCTTTATTACTGCTGTGCTCTGGGTCAGACGCTTAACCTCATGTCTCTCCATAGGGACCACTTCTAAAATTGACTCTATATAAAAGTGTCTGCTGCTAAATGTCAAATTATCTCAATCTGTCTCGGCTCAATTAAAGCCACAGGTCCTGCAGGCTCAGGTCAATAATAATGGAGTCAAGATTAATTCTAGAGACATCCACAATATATATTTTTAGGTCATCTCAGGACGGGAACGTTTTGCTTCAGAGACAGCGTTTGCATTTGATGTTTCATTCTTTGTAGTTTTACATTTCAGCACAATCTTTCAACGATTCACAGATAGATATGAAGTGGTTTCATTTTATTAGGTTACTGCTAACCTTTGAGAAATATAAATATATATATATATATATTTAAACAGTAAGAGAAACTGACCTTTGTTTGAACTATGTCAAAAATGTAGGAATTTTCTGAGAAAATGCAGAATTTGTCTTTTTGCTTTCATTCTTTGTTAAGTGTTGCAATTAACTTTAATGTCATTAATAATAAAATACTTAATAATTAAACTCAAAGTAAAAATATTCATGAAGCAATATTTATCAGCATGAACTGATTTAATAAAATTGATTAATTATTAATTTAGAATTCAATTAAATGTTTTTAAAAGGGGGACACATTTCAGTTCACAGCAGTTGAACGTGTGTTTAATTACTTAATTTAACTTCTCCTAAAATAATAATAATTAAAAACAAACATGTACTTTTTTACAACAATCCAGGAGCTTATTTTTTTCTTCATGTTTATAATTCATGGTTTTATATATATATGTATATCTATTTCAATAATATCACTTTCACTTTTGTTAGTTTGATGGAATATCCCTTTAAATATTTAATCATCCTCCAGGAAGTGACATCAATTTGGAGGGAATTCAACAGCACAAACACTATTGAGTATTAGCAATAGATTTGATGACATTCATCCTGTTTGATCACATCACATTATCAACATTTATGAAAAGAAACTTTTCACGTAAGCAAAAGCTGTCACCAATCAGTTCTTTATGGACATCCTGTTAGAAATCTTTTCTCAGATCATATTTTTCTGAAGTCTGGTATAATCATTTAAAGCAGCATTTAAAGCAGTCCTCAAAAGGTTCTGCAGAACAGGAATGAACCCAGTAACTAAATGAAGGCCTGAGCAAACATGTGTGCAAAGTTGTATGAATAATTTAAAAGGCACTCTGAGAATCGTGACCAACAGATGGATTTATTAAATCGTCTGCACCAAAACCACTTACAAACAGCGACATACTGCAAAAACTGAGCTAGGAAGAATGAAAAACCACTCAGTCCATCTGACGGTGGTGTCCCGTTTCAGGGCTGGTTCCTTCTCTTCTGTCTGTAGTTTTACTATCCGGGGAACAAGATAATGCTTGTTCTGCTGAGGTGGTTGTAATCTCTTAGACCTTTGCTTGTGTGTGTAACCTTTTCTCAGGGCTTGTAATTAATAGCAGTGTTTGCAATGGCCGCATTTCCACCGTCGGGCCGGTGTGAGCCTGAGCTTTCAATGGGCCGGGCCGGCTAACAGACCGAGCCCAAAATCACACAATCACTAAAACCCTCCCGTAACACTCCTCTCTGGAACAACGTCACACAAACCCATCATTTCACCAACAAATGGAAGTTTTATCAGAAAACTAACCATAAAGAAATCACTGGAAACTAGCGAGATCGCAAAACGAACATGATAAAAGTGACCGTTTGTTGTTTACTTAAAGATTTATAACCCAAGTATCGATGTTTTACCACAGTTTTACAATAATAAGTGATACATTGATCATAATGAATTAATTTGTGTCAAGATTGCACATTAGTCACAGAAATAAAGCAGTGTTTACTGTTATTTCACAAAAGAAGGAGCTTGTACATATTCAGTCACATCTGTTTCTGTTTATTATTACATTCAGAAAGAATGATCATTTCTACAAATTTTCCACCAAAATACGACCTGAGGAGCTTTAGCACTCTCTCCAGTGAAAGTCCTAATACAATTATATTTTCAGTCAGAGAAACAGAGGGAGCTTCTGAAAAACAGGAGTTGCTTTATTATTATTTTTTTTTTTACATATTCTGAGCTAAATCTGGATATCAGAGGAGACCGACAGATAAAATAAATACACATATGATTTGTCTGATTTCTTCAAGCGGTCATGCTACCATGTTTACTATGGTAATGGTTAGCGCACATCTTTTGCATCGCATAAATATGTTTGCCTTATACGATGATCAGAATCCACATTGGATCACAAACAGAAGTTATTTCAAACACTCGCTGCTGTCTGAAAGTGAGTTGAGCTAAAATTATTTTAAAAGTCTTTAATGCTGATGACAGTATATGAAATTATTTATTTATTATATTACATGATGCATGTGGCATGTGTGTGTGTGTGAATGGACTTCAATATGTATGGACATGGTGATTATCTTTGTGAGAATCACTTTGTAATATTAAAGAGTTTAAAGTTTCAGTACAAGCCTTATGAACCAATATTATGACCTCAGTGAACATCATCAAAACTTGACAGAGATCATTTATCTATTATGGATCAAAATGAGAAGTTCTACTCCCTGATACTCAGAATACATATTTAAAACCTCTCGATTAAATTATCGCTTTTTTTATTTTATTTTTTTTATAAACGGTAGATATCAAACCTCTAATGCATCATTTAATGTGCATTCATTTATTTAAGCGTTACTCTTTAAGAGATTTTCGCTTGGGTCTTTATTTTGCTCAACCTTAAAGTGTCTACAGCAAAAAAGAGGATGAAATGTACTCATATATAATTGACCGGTTTATAGGTTTCTGTCCTGCTTAGTAACCGCTGTTGAGTTGAGAAGAATCTCCAGAGCAAATGAATCCCTGAATGACAGAGTTTTACCATGTTTATGTGAGCACTTAAATGGACAGATCTCCAAGACATGTTATAATTATCTCTTGAGTGGGTATAAGATAACAGTAATATCTCTGGATTTGTCTGTAGAAAAGTGGATGAAAGGGTTATGATATTTGGAAAATGTTTTCTTTGGATAAAAAGGCTCTTTTGGCTCTTTCATCAAAAGCATTCAGAAATCTGGTGTGCAGACACATTTTTCAAATATTGCTTTTCTTATTCTAAAAACACATTTAATACTCATCTGGACTTAGCCTATATTTTATTTATGTTTTAACCTAATAAATTGAGATGAGATTTAGAAAAAAATTCAAGATCATTATTTACTCGCCCGCATGTAGCTCTGACAGATTTTCCAAATGTTCTGAAGCCATGTGATAACTTTGATGTCATTGGTTTTTGCATGTCTCATTACTGACAGCACATTTTAATTGATGAGACTCCTTTATAGGGCAAGATTTTCAGTAAATAACAGTGATTTTAAAGCTTTCAAGACTCTGAATATAGCGCATGAGTAATAACTACAATTATGGTGCATTTTTAGTTCAACTGCCCCAGTTCAAAATATTTTCATGTGTTTTCCAAAAATAAAACTTGTGGCAATTTGTTGATTGCTCATGCATCAGTCTATTACTTGCAGTAGTTAAACAGTATGATGAACCGTTTTGCCCTCACGAGCCAAGAAATGCATTAGCACTCAAGGACTATCGATTTTAACTTAGCAAAAATCTGAAAACTTTTCACTTGCAAAACACCTGTGGTTCCAGATTACTCTCCAACAGCGAGCTGATGAAATATTTACTGAAAGACCTGCAGGAGGCAATCAGAGTAGATTTTGTGTGAAATATCATGAGGGCGACATCATTCTGGCGATCCTGTCGGCTCGGCTCTGTCCATATGACACGAGATCTGTCCGACGTCTGGAGTTCAGACAGCACTTATCACAATCACTTATACTGTAGGAAAATATATCACACATATCTCAATTGTTTCTCCTAGATACAGTAGGAGTGAAACAGTTCTCTTTTGATTTTCATATTTTTCTGGACCAGAGAAATCTGACATTAGTCTGCTCTAGTTTCAGAGAAGATCTCAAATGTCTCAAACTTTAATAAACCAAAAGCTACAAACTCAAACATTTCTCCATTTGCTCTCCATATACTTGCTGTCTAAGAGAAATAACTGAGATTTTTTCAAGAGGTACAATTTATGACTTCTTTCCCATAAACAGATTTGCCAAGACACAAATCTCTGTTATCTCTCAATGTTATTTTAATATTGTTTGTATTTTATTATTGTGTTTGTTAATATTATTTAAAATTATATTTTCTCAAATTTTTTTTCATTTGTCATGTCAACTTGGATTCACTAATGTTGTTCAAATAACATAATATTTTGAGTTTCTATTGATTAAACTAATCTCTTTCTGTCACATTCACCGTCTGTCATCGTCCTGTTCACTACACTTCCCAGAATCCTCCTTGTCTCCACACCTGAACTCACTCCCTCTATTACCCACCTGTTCATCGTCTTCATCATCCGTGTCACCTGTCCTCACCTCGTTCATTAGTGTCTGTATTTAGTTTTCTCTGTTCAGTCTGTCTTATTGTTTGTGCACCAGCACACTGTTTCTTGTTTGTTTTGAGTTATCTCCATTTTGTACATCGCTTGGCTTGTCTTCTTCCTCAAACCGGACCTTACACTTTCTTTGTATTAACTCTTTTTTTTTTTTTTTTAGTTTCAATTAATTAATTAAGGCAACCAGGTTACTTATTTAAGTTAGTTCCCCCCAAAATTTCATATCATATCAAAACCTTTGAGACTTTCGTTCAACCAACCAACCAAGAACTAATGAGGTTCATTCTCATGTTACGCAGCACGTTTGAGCTTCTGCAAGAACCAATGAGGTTCATTCTCGTGTTACGCAGCATGTTTGAGCTTCTGCAAGAACCAATGAGGTTCATTCTCGTGTTACGCAGCACGTTTGAGCTTCAGCAAGAACCAATGAGGTTCATTCTCATGTTACGCAGCACGTTTGAGCTTCTGCAAGAACCAATGAGGTTCATTCTTGTGTTACATAGCACGTTTGAGCTTCTGTAAGAACCAATGAGGTTCATTCTTGTTACACAGCACGTTTGATCTTCCACAAGAACCAATGAAATTCATTCTTGTGTTACGCAGCACGTTTGAGCTTCTGTAAGAACCAATGAGGTTCATTCTCGTGTTACACAGCACGTTTGAGCTTCTGTAAGAACCAATGAAATTCATTCTCGTGTTACGCAGCACGTTTGATCTTCCACAAGAACCAATGAGATTCATTCTCGTGTTACGCATCACGTTTGAGCTTCTGTTTGGGCTTCACAAATGCTTTGCTGCATACCTCGGTTGTAACGAGTGGTTATTTCAGTCAAAGTTGCTCTTCTATCAGCTTGAATCAGTCGGCCCATTCTCCTCTGACCTCTAGCATCAACAAGGCATTTTCGCCCACAGGACTGCCGCATACTGGATGTTTTTCCCTTTTCACACCATTCTTTGTAAACCCTAGAAATGGTTGTGCGTGAAAATCCCAGTAACTAAGCAGATTGTGAAATACTCAGACCGGACCGTCTGGCACCAACAACCATGCCACGCTCAAAATTGCTTAAATCACCTTTCTTTCCCATTCTGACATTCAGTTTGGAGTTCAGGAGATTGTCTTGACCAGGACCACACCCCTAAATGCATTGAAGCAACTGCCATGTGATTGGTTGATTAGATAATTGCATTGATGAGAAATTGAACAGGTGTTCCTAATAATCCTTTAGGTGAGTGTGTGTATATATATATATATATATATATATATATCAGATTTGCTTCTCAAGTACCTTTAAGGACATTCAGATATTTTACAATACATTTATTTCGTTTGGGAGGTTAAAGAATTTCAAATAGCTTTATAAGGGGATCCTGGGTTTGGAAAATGCTGAAACCTGTTTCCTAGAAGATTGAAAAAGAAAACAAACTTTAACCTACAACCTTTTCTAGTCCAGGTGAGCGCAGGCTCAGAAACAGAAACAGACGTGTGACAGCATGAGTGTGAGCGGCTCACAATAGAGGTCCTTGTTTCATTACGGAGGCCATCATGGCCTAGCAGGCGTACAAAGGTGTAATTAAAGGTTGGATCCCATTCGGACAAAACACATGACTTTCAATAAACTCATTCAGGACACTTCAGCTCTTCTAAAGCCTTTATATTCAACAAAAGTACCATCTCTACTAATCTGTATTTCTCAGGCCTCCACATTGTCTTCTCTTGCAGCCTGAGGTTTGATCACCTGTCACAAGCTATTGTCACAACCAATTATTTTGTCAAAACCCTTTATGCTGATTTTGGAGTTTTGCAGGTTTTATCTTCATCGTAAAGGTTTTGATCAGTCAGGGATGGAAGGGCTGGCGGACGAGCAACATAAATATATCTAAATAAACATGCAGAAATTGTCATTTGCCAACTGAATTTGATTTAACAGCGTTTGGATTTTTATGATGTGTTATTCTTTTGTCAGATATTTCAATTTGTTCATATGAATATAGTAACATTATTCATTATTTAGTCTGTTATACAATTACATTTACTTACAATTCAATTTATAAAATGTAAAAATGTTACACACACACTTTTGTTTTTATTTTGTTTTGACATTTTAACTCAGTCCTTTACCCATTTCACCAGTACCAATTTAACCCATTTCAATTAATTTGAGTGGTTCAGCTCTCATGGAGCCACTGGCTAATGCCACACCTCATGCCCTGGCACAAGTCAACCAGACTCCTTTCATGGATCACATGTTTCCATTGATTGGAACATGAATGGCAGAGGCTTAATTTCTTGTTAATGTAGTGCTGAAGGCTGTTGTCCTGAGAAAGAGAGAGAGAGAGAAATAGAGAGAGAGCGAGAGAGAGAATGACATCCTTGGGGAAGTGTTCAGATGTTAATCAGTAGAAGAGGATTCATAGATCAGGTCAGGTTATTACGCTGTCAGGTGTGTCATGTAAATGTGCCAGTCTGTTAGTGCTCGAATATCAGCTCACCTGCTATGCGACAACACAGCTCCAAGGTCACACAAATACTGCAACAGTATTAGCAACTCCAGCTCTGTTTCAGAAGCCAGACACTGTCTGCTGCTTTTTACATTGTGACGGTTTCATTCATGGTTTTTCAGGATGTTATGGGTTCATGCTGGTTGGTTAGAGTGGTGATTCCCAAAGAGGGTTACATGCACTTCAGCATCTTGAAGAGACCTGGCTTTGATAAACCCATGAAACTAATTGAATCGTTTAATATACAAATATATTAAAATTATTCATGTTTAAGATAACATTTAGGTCATTATTAATACAGGAAAGCAAAGCAAACCATGTGTATCTTGAGTTCATTTCTGTAGGTGTAGCAAACATACACATATAAGATTTGTTTTCAGAGAACAAATTGTTTAATATGCCTTCCCAATTACATTATGCATTGTTTAAAACATAACCCTCATTAAATATAGTTAAATATATGCTTTAAAAAAGGGGGATTTTTTTTTTTTTCAGTTGCATAAGGAAAATAAGGAAAAGGAAAAAGTTCCCAAAAGAGTTCAAATGAAACTATTAATGGTTTGGTGTAGAAGTTTTTCCTGAGCCTATTTTATGCACCTAACTATGCACAGTTATATGGATAATTGCATGCATTTTGTTTGTCAAATTACATATTTGAAAGCGCTATATAAATGCCTCTTTCTATTCCATTCTATTCTATTCTATTCTATTCTATTCTATTCTATTCTATTCTATTCTATTCTATTCTATTCTATTCTATTGCATATTGTATTGTTTTTTCCCCTTGAAAAGTTCTTCACTAGATGAAAAACCATGCGTGAAGCTTGACAAATGAGCTTGACATCAATGCCTATCCAAAACATGTAGACAATTTGGTCCTCTTTCATGTAAAAAATTGAGTTTTATGACATTTTAAGAAGACAAAACTTATCTAATTGATGTCCATGTCACAGTTGTATGCAGTTGAACAGGATTGTTTGAGTCACCGCAGGACTCCTGTAATGTACAGTAAAATCAATTCATGACAGTAGTGTAGGTACACCTGTCTGAGGTGAACTGACACTAACAACTTTAGTGCATTAATGGCCAGCTCAGTATAAACCTTCAATTGAAGGCAAATATCAGCTTTACACATTGGTCACAATATTCCTCATTTAAATAATTCCCACCCAGGGCATATGTAAAATAAATGGGCGTGGCCTGGTTGAGTTAAGTTGAAACTTGTGCACTCTTAACCCGAATTAGTTGACTTTACTCGCAAATCGCGAGGAAACCCGTTGCCTTATACCACTTTAGTTTTTACACAAGCAGAAACTAAACAGGTTGAGTTGTATTAATATGGAACCCTAACTTTTTACACAAGCTGAAACTAAACATGTTGAGTTGTATTAACATATAACCCTAACCTTTTACACAAGCTGAAACTAAACATGTTATGTTGTATTTACACTGTTTAGGATAATAGGTTTACTATTGGGTACCCAGCACCATTGTTGAGATTCATATACAATTCTGTTGGATTTCCTGCCGTAAAATCACAGGAAAAGTCAAGTGCTACTGACTATAGTGACTTACAATCCCTATTGATAACAGCATCAATAGGCAGTTATAGTCAATTGATCATTTTACTCTTAGCTTTTTGCTATAACTATTGTGCCCTTTAAACTCACAGTTATAGCAGCCAGAGAAAATATAATGTTTAAATATCAAAGGCAAGAGCCCAACTAAAGCCAACACCTTTCACCATCATGGTGACTACAAATGAAACAATAAATCATCAACATCTAAACCTCTGTTGATTCTCAACAAGATCTTTTGTAGACGTCTGACAGAAATAAAGTCAGTCTGTTTAGTAATAAGTTAAGCTGGTAATGTTCGACTCTTTGGTTCAAACTTTAAATGATGCACTCTGCGCACTGTCACCTGTTTAAATAGGCCACGCCCCTCCCTTACAGAAGCTTAACATAGCGAGTTATCTCAGCTTAACATGATTAGTGCAATGAATCTTTCAGCTAAATAGTGCACACAACTAATGTTGTTTAGTAATGATAGCAGGTTTTTACTAAACATAAAAGAATAAGTAATGATTACTCGTAAGTTTAATTAGAAACAAAATCTGGGTTTACAGTGTGGTTGTGGTAAGGGGCGGGGCATTTCCCAAACACACTGGAAGCGCTCAACCTATCACAACAGATCCAGCCGACCAATCAGAGCACAGTGTGCTTTTCAGAAGGAGGAACTTCATAGAGACAGGAAGTAAACAGAGCGTTACTGACAGACTGGGAAGAGAGGAGCTGCAACAATGGAGAATATGGGGAAGATAATGTGTTTTTTTAACATTTAAGCATGAAAACCTGCTCTAGTAGAGCTCAAAAACTAAATCAAGACTTTGCAAAAGGGCATAATAGGTCATCTTTAACTTAATACAGGAAAACCAAATAAAACCTTGTTTTGGAGTGTCATTTATCACTGCAAGTGTTGCTTCCTTATGTGGCACCGCATCAGGAAAACACTGGCGTCGTTCACAGGTCTCGAGGTGGCAGAGTTTCTGATCATCCTTGGTTTTATTTTTGTTATTAATTTAGAGTGAATTCTGAGACTTGATGTTGAGAATTATGCGTCTCTCTGATCCGCTTGACAAACTAGCACTTTGATTAAGTTTTTTAATTGTAAATCTAGGTTATAGATTCGTATTGATTGCTAAATGGTGTTTCAAATCTTGAAGAAAAAAAGATACGCAACCTTCAGATTTCATTAAACCCTAATCACGTTCCCTTAAGGTTTCGCTGTGAGTTGCTTCACTTTCATGCTGTTTACATGCTGCTATCAAAATCACAAACTCTATGTTTCTCTCTCAGAGCGCCAGTGGATATTCTCATCTCTAGATACTGTGTGGTGTGTCATCCTTTGAAGTAATATTGAAATATTATACACTTTAAAGTATATGATGAAATGTTTAATCTGATAGGAGCCATTTCAGTACATTAATATTTCAAAATTACTGGAGTTACTGCTGCTGAGAGAAAAAAGAAAAACAGCTTAAAGCTAAGCCTAATGTGATTTGCTGGCATGATTGCTGAATTAGCCGTTCTCACAGCCTGACAAGTGTCCAATTCCACTCTAAAACTGGTAAAACAGACCAACTAAGATTATACACCAGTTTAAGATTGTTTTTCAGCAGGTTAAAGCTGAAAATCATTGTATTAACCACAAGTTTGGGGTATTTAAAAAAAATGCATTTATTTGATCAAAAATACAGTAAAAACTGTAATATTGTAAAATATTCTTACAGTTTAAAATAGCTGTTTTCTATTGTAATATATTATAAAAAGTAATTTAAATTCTGTTGTTAAAGCTGAATTTTCAGCATCATTACTCCAGTCTTCAGTGTCATGTGATCCGTCAGAAATCATTCCAATATGATGATTTGATCCTTGTGCTGCTTAATGCTTGTGTGGAAACCTTGATACTTGTTTTCATTAATTGATGAATAGAAAGTAAAACAAACAATCAAACAAACAAAAAACAGCTTTTATTTGAAATCTTGTGTAACATAAATAACTTTACAGTCACTTTTGATTAATTTAATGCATCAATGCTGAAAAATAAATAAAAAAAATCGTAGTGTCCCTTTGGCTTTCAGTAGTCATTTTATATGAATTATTGTAATATGCATATTGTACACTGATAAGTCTTTTTAGCAGGCTGTTAAAAAACTGTAAAGGTTTGCCTCATGCATTAATAATAGAGTTTTGCAAGAACCACAAGGTCCATGCAAAGAATACAAACCCCACTTTATTATGCCTCTGACAGATTAGTTCTGGACGGAGAGAAAAATCTAACCACAAAGCACAGAAATAACAGGTTATGCTAATTTTCGGGGTCGTTTGCAGAACGGATCGCTGCGCCATAATTCACACGAGCTTCAATGCAGAATAACCTGCATGGGTCTGACTGTGTGCCAATAATAAACCTCTGAATGAAAGCTCTGAATGGTCTTCATCAGTAACAAAATTGACCAGTTGTGTCGCTCTTCCTCCGGTGTGTCCTGCCCTGTTTTGTATGGATGGCCATGTCTCGACAGCACTAGCATCTTGGTGTCAGCATGTAAGTGCTAACGTTGTGTCTCGCTATGACTTACATGCTGCTGATAACAGGCTAGTTTCAGCAGAGAGAGATGCTGAGAGTGCAGGTCTCCTCCACGGGGTCAGTGTTGTTCCTTCTAACGCCCTTGACGGGATCCCGATACCCCACACAATGCTCCTGTCAATCAGGCCCGCGCACGGCTGAAATGATCTTAGCTAGCTTCTGTTTAAAGAGCTGATGTGGAGAGATTCTGGGCAGTTTGTTTGTGCTCATATTGACGGTTTTGAGATTGTGTGGGATCAGTGACTGTTCAACTTTAAATTCCAATACTAGTGGAATTTAATGCTTTAGCACACCGGTTTACTTTAAAAGTTGAACATTAATTTAAAGCTTTTAACCCAATTTTTTGGGTTAAAAATGATCCAAAATACATTTGTGAACAAGTACATAACCAGCCAGTGTTCAAAACTCTCTGCTTGCCGTAGCTCGATTCAAAACAGTAAGCTTGGAATAATGTTTTTAGTTCCAGTGGTACTGGTGGATTTCTGCGGGAAATTCAAGCATGTCTTTGCGTCATTACGTCACATCTGTCCACATAAAGAAGAGTCTCGGCTAGTCGGCTATGAGTGTGAGGATGGTGGAGATTTATAGCCTTTTCTCACAGCACTTGATATAATTAAACTTAGCAATTTGATGGCGGATCCAGAAAGGTTTAAATGACAATCACCAACTGGAGATTCACCCGTTGTAAAACACGAAAGACTTCGGAGAAAAAAAGAGACCTCAACCGGCCCATGCGGAAACAAGGATAATATCGGAAGGGCATTAAATGTAGTCACGCAATGCTGATGTTGTTAACATTAACAATTTGAGAACAAAGTATAATTTGCATGGTTTGACGTGATTTGATAAGCGATCGTTAGATTTAATCAGCGCGATTTACTACAATGCTTTTTCCCCTTAGTTGGTCAGAACAAAAGTGGATGTTACTTGTTCAGACGACATTTTCCGGTGAAAATTCTTATGCTGGTCAAACTTCCAAAAAGTATAACCTGTGATTGCGAATGCCAGTATCCACACCGGCACGGCGACTGACTGCCGCACATTCTCCTCAAAACACTGGATTCATCCGCACTGTGCCGTGCCGAGGCACAACCCACGTAAAGTTGATAATTCCGCAAATAACTGCAATTGCAGATTTCGAACAGAGATGGCGACAAAGAGGAAAAACTACGGATTGCAGCTTTAAAATAACCAATTTTATTTCTAAATGTGTCATGTTCCCTTAAAGTCGGCATGAAACGGAAGATGCGACAGACTTTTCTTCTCTATTGTGACGAACATCCGAGTGAAACTACTTCTAGAACAAGAATAAATGTGGGCGGGGCTTGATTTTGTTAATTGGGAATTGATTGGATGGTTGTGGTTTGCTATTGGTGGATCTCGTGTAAGTGACAGGTTGCTCCGCCCTCGTCATCAGAGACGAGAAGAGATGAAGATGAAGTTACTCTGATTAAAGATTGAGGCACATGAATTAAAAATAAATAAATAATGAAGTGTACTAATAAATCAATAAATACTGTAATATTCCAGGAAAAAAAATAGTTTCATGACTTTGAGTCAAGACACTAACCACAGTTGCATTGGTCAATTTTGAGAACTTCCAAAACTTGTCTTTCAGACTAACATCCAAAATACACATTTACGTGTTTATTCTATTGCACTTTATCTATTTGCATCTGTAGATTTCTCCAATCTCCACTTCAGCAGCTTTACTTCTCATCTATATTTTGAAGGTTTTTATCAGAAGGATTTGTTCATCATGTATCCTTCGCCTGATTTATATAACATTTCATTCCTAATAATATGGTGATTTTTGTATCATCTAGTTGTTGACACTAGTATTGTCTGATATATGGAGTGTTAAAAAGAGATATTTAAGATCCCCTCAGTAAAAACTTTACAGATACACATACACTAACATGTCAACAAAGAATTTGAACATGGCTTTATCCAGTGTTTAGATTTCTGTTCTGGAAATGTATGCAAAGTCAGTGCATATTTAATCAGATAATGCCTCATTTGCATATTTAAACAAGAAAACTTGTAATACAAAACAATTGTCATAATGTACGATGATTAATCAACAGGGGAAGTATAGTGATATCTATAAGTTAAAATATAGCAGTAATTATTACTGTTTATTTTATTAAGACTATGATAGAAAAAAACAAAAAAAACAATGATACCAATGAAAGCCTTGTTTTCTGGTGAATAGCATGTTAAAATTCAAAAATGAAAAAAAGTAATCAAACGTTATATTAAAACTAATATAATCGCCATAACATTCACTGATTGATTATTCAATATGATTGATTCAGTGCTTTTGGCATTTGACTAAGAATCAAAAAAAGTGTGTTTCATGTCAATATTTTTTGTTTGATTAATATTAATGACCTAATCGTGAGCAGAAGGTCCATTAGGCAGCATTTACACAGCACAAATCCGATACTTTGACACAAATCCAATTTTAGTCCCGGCTGTTAACGTCCACTACGATAAACCTCGCCAACGCAGGCATTTTGACCAAGAAACGCAGACGCATTAGCATGAGGAGCACACACTTTTCTTAGAAGTACACGAGGCACACAGATTATGGTTTTAATATTCATTTAATATGGCTGTAATGAGTATGTTCCAGAGGCCGCCTCAGATCACAGAGCATGTTTAAATTTCTGTCATTATTCATAATTGTGCACGTCATTTGAGGAACGTAAGGAAACCTCTGTTGTTTACTTCAACAATTAGGATATATTTAGTTAATACTCTGGAATAATTTGCAATCTAGTTAGTTGGAAGTGGTGTGAAGTGCGTGCTATACGGCCTTCGTTGTACGCTCTATGCGCTTTATTTAGAGATCAGCAGAAGCTGTTTTGTTGCCTGAGTTATTGATTTAGTGTTGTTATTGAGGAATCAGAGCTGGTTTCATACAAAGCCTACATTTCTGTCCAACTTTCAGCCAGTTTTGCTGTGCCCAACTGCTCAGATTTGATCAAATCTGTCCCATTTTTGCCATTATTCCTTCATTAATTCAGTTTTGTTTGTCCGGCTTTTCAAGTGGCATCCGTGCTAAAACAATCAATTCATAAATTATAGTGATCTTCTGTCACCATGGTAACAGAGGTTCTCCACAGTGAAACAAGGAAAGTCTTTTTCTTCGGATGCGCCACTGATCAATAACACTGTGAACCTCTGAAACCAGGACCTCACAAATAGTCACAAATCAGTAAGATTTGATTTAAGTTAATAATTTTTATTCAGAGAGGATGCATTAAATTGATCAAACGTGACATTAAGATGTTTGTAATGTTCCAAACGAATTCAATTTCACGTAAATACTGTTCATATGAACGTTCTATTCGTCAACAAATCCTGAAACAAAAATATGAAGTGGCACAACATTGATAATAATCAGAAATGTTTTTTGGGCGGCAAATCATCATTTTAGAATGATTTCTGAAGGATCATGTGACACTGAAGACTGGAGTAATGATGCTGAAAATTCAGCTTTGATCACAGGAATAAATTACATTTAAAAATATATTGTATTAGAAAACTTATTTTAAATTGTACAAATATTTATATATATATATATATATATATATATATATATATATATATATATATATATATATATATATATATATATATATACACACAATATTGTTGTTTTTACTGTAATTGTGTTCAAATAAATGGAGCCTTCTTACAAAAATGTTCTATAAAATCTGACCACAAACTTATAAATGATAGTGTATTAATTTCCTTCTTTATTTATTTTCTTCTTTAAATGTGATGCAAAATATTGTGGCCTTTGTTCAGCATCTTTACACTTTAAATGAGAATTACACTTCCATTTCTTCTATAACGCAGCTCTCCAGTTTATGATTTTACTGAATAGAGGACATGAACCAGAGAAGATTTCCAAGTCAAAGAACAGCACTGCAAAAAAAAAAGCTGCTGCCTTAAACTTCCAAGTTGATTGTACTTAAAAAATTAAGTCATTTCAACTTAAATGACATTAAACTGACTTTAAAAAAATTGTTTTAACAGCACAGTGCTAAAGGGTTGATTGTGTATCTTATGGAATTACTTTTGTGCCAATAATAATGAGCGTAACTTTTCAAGAAACTTATGAAAATATAAATTGAAACTGAATAAAATATTTTTGAAACTGAAAAAGAATAAATCGTGATCACATTTTTTGACTTCGTTTTTAATACATGCATGTTTTGCTAACTATTTCTCATATTTCTTTTGCTGATCTGAACTTACAAATGCGCTTCCAGAGTTTCCGTTTACGCTTCTGAAGATGACGCATATATCCACATGAAAATACGGACTGAATAGAGGACATGAAAAAAAAGTTGCTGCCTTAAATTTTTAAGTATAATCAACTTGGAAGTTTAAGTCATTTCTACTTAAATGACATTAAACTAGGGATGGCGAAAACTGAAAATTTTCTTGACCGACCACCGAGCCTCATTAGCCGGTTGAAACCGGTTAACCGATTAATTTAAAATATGCTACGCTATTTGAAATAACAGCCATTTCGAGCCGCGCCTGCAATTTCGCAACTCTGTCGCATCTCTCTGCCGCCCTTCCTCCCGCTCACACACCCTGCGCCGCCCTTCCACTCACGTCACTTTTTTTAAATCCCCTACAGCGCGAAACATGAGTCCCGCAAACGCGGCGCCGAGGAGCTTGTATGTAATCGGAGGACAAATGGCTCCTTAGTTTCGAAATGGTTTGGGTACAAGGTGATCGCGTTGAAAATAAAGGCGTTTGTCTAGCGTTAGAAGCGCATTTGAAACATTGCCGCGGCTCATTTAAGAAAATGACAGCTCCGAAGAGACGCCGCTTTAGTTTGAGATAGTGCTAACAATAATAAAGAAAGATGATGATCATCATCACCTTATCTGTTACCACTGAAATGTAGATGTAATGTATTTCCAAATCTAAGCCCATCTTATGCGGATAGATGATGTGCTACTACTGTATTTAAGCACTGTATCACACAAGTTGCAACTTACATCTGTGTCATTCTTTTTGGTGAAATGGTCCCACACACTACTTGCACGCTTCATCCTGTCGTCTGCCCTGGCTCGAACCTCGAGTGTTTTAGCCTGTAGCCTTTACTGTAACTTTTAGCCTTATCGCAAATCTTGTAAGCGCACGAACCCAAACGCTTTGAGCTCGCGCCAATTGTTTTTATTGGTTTATTAAGTACAAACAGACGAGTTATGAAAAATTGAGTGTGAGGGATTTGTTCACTTCACACAAAAAGATATTGGAATGAGATGGCTAACTGTAGTAGCGTTTAGTCCACTGTCTATAATAGCCTAATTTAGAGATCACTTTTTTTTTTTTTAACCGATACCGACAACTTTGACCGGTTAACGTTGATACGGTCAACCATCGGTCAAACGGTCATCGGTTAACATCCCTACATTAAACTGAGTTGAAAAATGAGTTGAATCTTGTATAACTTATTTTGACGAGTTTAAGCAATGTAAAAACACGTTGTCATAACTTATTGATCATATCATTATCAGGATTATGCTATTTGTTTTAACAGCACAGTGCTAAAGGGTTGATTGTGCATTTGTGGTCTTGCATGTTCATTAAGATGATACATATATCCAGTGCTTTAAGTGGCCCAAAAGAGGTGCCGGTACTCTATTTTTTTTTATTTTTTTTTTGCTGACTCCCCTCCTCCCCTGAGGTAACTATGGAAGCTTGTTTCCGCCACTGAATAATAAATAAATAATAATAATTGCGACTTTTTACCTCACAATTCTGACTTTTTTTCTCACAATTGCGATATATCAAGTCAGAATTGTGACTTTTTTTTCTCAGAATTGCGAGATATGAAGTCAGAATTGTGAGAAATAAAGTCGCAATTCTGAGATATAAAGTCACAATTGTGAAAGTCGCAATTCTGAGAAATAAAGGCGCAATTGGGATATATAAAGTCAGAATTGCATGATATAAAGTCGCAAAATGCGTGTTATGAAGTCAGAATTGTGAAGTCAGAATTGTGGGTGGGGGGGGGGGGGTTGTTGGGATGTAAAAAATAATCTTGCATCACAATATGCAATATTGACTAATTTGGATAAATATTAGGTACACAAGATAGGCATTAATTTTTCTCAAGAAAAAAAAACCTCACCTAATGCTGTAAACATACAGAGAGCCCTATCAGCTGGCAGTATTATTTAAGGTTAAAAATAATTCAAATTGAATATAATGCATTTTTATCCTAATAACAACTTTATTTAATGATATAAGTAAAAAATATAATAAATATGTAATATAGTACACATATTTAGCAAAATACTCTCTATAGCTGTTTTTTTTCTAGCCAACTAACGTGCTATAGCCTATATTGTGGTCATCAAATGGCTTTCCTAAGGTAAATGTTATGTGACAATTGTTCTCCAGCTGTTTTACTGACCCTTTCCGCGGTTGAAAAACACTGATTGATCGATATTATGTATAATGAATATACATTTCGGTAAGTTGTACTGTTTCTTTTAACATTGTGTTCATTCGTGTTAATAGAGATGATCGGTTCACGTGCGCTAGGGATCTGTCATGTCACATTTACAAGCGCCAAAACGGTATTTATTGTTTGAATTTCGTTATAAAAATGACAGAATCTGAGAGCTGGGATTTTTTTTATATCATAACTAACCTGCTCTGTCTCCGTGTTCTCTTTGCTTCGCGATTTTTCTGTGCGTGAGAAAATGGATGTGTTGTGAGAGCGCAGTGCCGGCCCGAGCCTTTTGGGGGCCCTAAGCAGAATTTGATTTGGCGGGCCCCCTCCCACCACGCGGAGTAACCTGTGCTTGACGATTATTGACACAATGTCACTCTATAATGTTACATTATAAATAAATACAATGAGGTTATGTATTAATACAAAATACTTAATAAAATAGATACTTAAAAATGTTTTAACTTTTTCTTTACTCTTGAAACTTATGAAAACAAATTGTCACAAAACATATTAAAAAAAATATTTGCAAAATTTCCTCCAACGTTTTGCAACACTTTGCAGTTTGAATGATGTCTTGTATGAACATGACGGAGTATGATTTTATGTTTCCACTGTTCGATCGCGCCCACGCCTCACACACACAACATATTCCAGCTTTGCAATCTTGACATCGCAGCCTGTTCGTTATAGCCGTAATAAAATATAATTATAAAATAGTCAACGTAACATATAAAAAGTAGCCTACATGCTCTGCTTAAATAGTCAGTAGTAGCCTACAATTCGTACCATTCAGCGCTGCGTAGCCTAAGCACCGCTCCACTGTGATGTTTCCAAGCACATTTTTGCGCATGTGAGTGAAGAGAATGATTTTTTCCCTCGATATTGGATTTCAAGCACATTTTTGCGCATGTGAAGAGAATGATTTTTTCCCCTCGATATTGGAACATGGGTGAAGTACAAAGAAGCCTATAATAAAGAATAGTTTACCATCCAAATGCATCGCGCATGTTGAAACATTTTGATTCTAATGAGAGAGATACGTGAACCCAACGCCGCTTTCACTTTCGCTTTAAATTATTTCGTTTTGGCTTGTTTATAGTTATTTTTTTATTCTTGTTCTGTTCTGAATATCATTAAATTTAAAGGATAAATCATTGATCAAATAAAATTTTTGTGACATGGCTTAACATTACAGTGACTTTGCGCACGAATTGTCTATGCACGCGAGGTTATGCGCATGACTCAAACACTGGCAGACACAGCAGCAGTTGTAGGCAGGTATATTGATCATGAAATCATAATTTTCTTGTCTTGAATTATTAATCCATTCATTCATTTATGTCACTTGTTTAATTTAATTAATATGAAAAAAAAAAAAAAACTCGCTTGGGGGCCCCCTGGTGGCGAGGGGGCCCCAAGCAGCCGCTTAGTTCGCTTATGCCTCGGGCCGGCCCTGTGAGAGCGTGTGAAAAGTGTCAATTGCGTGTGTCTCACGGACGGTGAATGCGTGAGAGTTGGCGGGTGGTCGTTTACGATAACGGGAGGTCCTCTCGTGCTTTCATGGCGGTTTCAGTTGTGCTTCCTCCTCCTTTGGCATGGCAACAAACAACCATTATGCTGAAATAGAGCGCGCGCCGTGCATTGTGAAGGGCGCTCTGAAAAGCGGCAGCGCAGCCAGAGGATTAAAACAGATGTGCAAATGAGCGTACCGGTACGCTAAAAGCACGTTCTGGGCGCACGGAGAGGTGGCGGTACGCTCAAGAGCTATATTTGGAAGTGGCGGTCAGTGGCGGCTTGTCCATAGGGGGCGCTGGGGCGCCGCCCCCATCAACATTTCAGAAATTAACATGTGTAAAAACATTATATTAAAATGATATAAAAAAAATAAAATAATAGTTTACTCATGTGCCGGCTGGTAGTAAGAGCCTCAGAATGTAATAAAAACTGTCTTTAATCGATTAACTATTTACTATGTTTTTCATGGGCGAGGGACGCCGGACACATGGGTGTCTATGTGAGTACACAAATTCTCGGGCAGCATGTGACCTGAAGCTGGTCTCTGATTGGTTTCTTAAAGATCCTCCTCGGGGCGCAAGTCGTTGCGTCCCTGGCCAATCATAATTGGATACATGTTATTTTATCCAATCTGATTGGTTCTCGTCACCTGTCATTCAACTGTACGCGGCGGAAAATAACCAACCTTGCTTGCTACTACGCTGATCACTTTTTATTACACAATGGCAGCAGTTAATCCAAATTCTGTTATTTATTTACAAAAAAACCCTTTCTCAATACTTTCGCTTGAAGAAAAAAAAAAAGATTAAGGATCTCGGACCGGAACAACCAGATTTACACATCCAGCAGCAGGCAAGTGTCAGAGGACGAAGCATGGTAACGTTAAGTGTGTGCGCCATGGTGATGCAGGATTGACTGACAGCAGATGAACTCTGACACGGTGGGCATCGCAGTACAACAGCCACGCTACAACAAACAAATGCTAACTTATGAGACGTTGAAGAGAGACAGGAATATGATGGCAGACATCGCAAACATATGTTTCAATGTGCAGTTTTTTTACATATAACAAACGTCGTCTTTTTGTCTGGTACTAATAATCTTCACTAAGTTAGCTAAACACTAAGTTAGCATGAGTTTTATTTATTTAATATTTATTTGACAGGGACAAATGCATAGAACATTGCTTTATGAAGAATACAAAGTAGATGCCATGGAATTCATAAAGCTTTTCTGCTGAAGGAAGCATGAAGTGCTCTAATGTCCAGGAAGTCCAGAGTCAATGCAGCCGTCTACCAGGACATTTAGAGCACGTCAGGCTTCCTTCATCAGAAAAGCTTTATGAAGATGCTTTATGAAGATGAAGATAATTTTCAGCAGGATTTTCACCTGCCCACACTGCCAAAATAACCAAAACCTGGTTCAATGACCATGGGATTACTATGTAACTACTACAGTGTGATTTCATGTAATATTCTAATTTTCAAAAATAATTTGATTTCGTGGGTTCCATAAGCTGTAAGCCATAATCATCAAAATTATAACAAATCAATGCTTATAATATCTCACTTTGCAAGCAATCAGCCTTTTTTATAAAATTAGTTTCACATTGAAGATTTCCTAAAATAATTTAACTTTTCCATGATATTCTAATTTTTGTAAAGGGTCTGTATAAAGGAGAGCAACATTATGTTCAAGTAGGAAACATGCTTTTTGTTACTACTTTGTTGGTCTGAAATGTAAATAAAAAGAGATCAAAATAGCTTTTTAGTTTCTGCTTTGTATTTTGCAAAAAAAATGCGCCCCCCCCAAAAATAATTATCACCAGCCGCCACTGGTGGCGGTACTGAGTACCGGCGCGTACCGGCCCACTTAAAGCACTGCATATATCCACATGAAAAGCAAAACAAACTGATAATAATTTTCCCTTTCTGTATAGCATCATGTTCCAGCACTCTAATATACGAGTGTTTTTCTTCTCAAGGGTTTGAGAGCGTCTTACCTCAGCCAGATGAACTCATGACTCACTCCTACACTACCCACCTTCTCCACTACACTATTACTCACCAAAACCTGAAACACACCAACCAAACCAGCACATCAACAACCTGACAAGAGTCTTTCCTCCTCCTCGTACATGCACTGTTTCTCTGAACTCATTTTTCCTCATTAAAAAGTTTAGCTAAAATACTTTTAGCTGATTTATTTGAAATGATGTCCACTCACACGAGAGGAATACGGCAGTTATTATTATAATATATACGATTTTATCTTTTTCTTGACTCATTACACAATATTGAGTTAAACATACACAATAACTGTTGACTGTAATGAATGAGATGATGGTCATATTACCCTTGATCAGTGCACACTGGCTCATACAGTATGTCTCTGATAAACGTATGCAGTGCGCAGTATCGGCTTCACGAGGAGATCTCAGCAAACAAAAGACACTCGGGCTTCTGTGACATTTATGGCAGTGGTGACAAGGTGTAATTATCATCAGATGCATCGCATCCTACGCTGACAACAGTGATCCGTTGTCACGCCTTTATTCTTGCCTACACGTCTGAGATGAACAGTGTGGAGAAACATTAGAGTACCAGAACAGTGTGAAACAGGTCTAGGCATTACTTGGCCTGTATTCCCTCTTAATGGCAGATGGAAATGGCAATGCTGTACAACATCCTGGATGTATGCAATCTGCTTGCTACCATGAGTGCTCACTTCCTATTTTTGGGGATTTTTTTTTTGCCCACATAATGGTAGTAATGGTCTATCTGTCTGTCTGTCTATCCATCCATTCATCCGTCTGTCAATAAAGGGGTCATGAACTGGCTTTTAAAAAAAATGTATATATTGTTGTCTGAGGTCAACTTATGACGTTCGCTTGGTTTTTACATTCAAAAACATCAAAATGAATAAGTAATAGGCTATTTTCTACCCTGGTTTTGAGCCTAGCTCCTGAAACGCTTGTTTTTATGGGCGTGCCGCATTGAAGACTTGGAAGTAAACGCCCACTGCTATGATTGGATTACGGATTTGCATATTATAATGAGTTTCATGTAATCGGTGGGCGGGACTAAAGTTGAAGTAGGCGTTGATCTTCTTCTGCGGAGGCGGGGTTTGAGACCCTTTGACGTCATAGATCCCCACTGTGAAAAAGCTGTCGTTCGCTGTGCCTGGTGTCAATAAAAGCTTTTATTGGACTAACAAGGAAGTTTTCAGTTCTGAAACTTACTGGATATTATTATAGTATGATGATGACCTCTTATATGTCAAAAGCTCAAGGAAAATTTGATTTCTTAGTTCATCACCCCTTTAAAGGAGAACTCTGGTCAATTTTAACATTGAGCTCATTTTTTTGTACATTTGGAGTGCTGTCAATACAGAGAACAACGACAAAAATCGGTGTTGCCTACACCGAGTTATTCTATTTTTAAAATTTGCACCCTATTGACTTCAATGGGGCAAGTAGTAAGCCTGCTTTTAGCCTCTTAACATCCTTTAAGTGTCATTACAAGTGCACAGAAAATGTGAGTGATTCCTTCCGAGTGAACACGGGTGAATCTGACTGCAGTAGATGTTAGAGATATTAATAAAAATGAAGTTAATTCAGCCAGCGCTCATACCTGTGTTTACATCCTGTTTTCGGTGGAAGGCCATAGTAATCGATTGTCGAGTTCACGCGCATAGGTTTAGTGCCTATGATCACGCGCGTGAACTCGACAATCGATTACTATGGCCTTCCACCGAAAACAGGATGTAAACACAGGTATGAGCGCTGGCTGAATTAACTTCATTTTTATTAATATCTCTAACATCTACTGCAGTCAGATTCACCCGTGTTCACTCGGAAGGAATCACTCACATTTTCTGTGCACTTGTAATGACACTTAAAGGATGTTAAGAGGCTAAAAAGCAGGCTTACTACTTGCCCCATTGAAGTCAATAGGGTGCAAATTTTAAAAATAGAATAACTCGGTGTAGGCAACACCGATTTTTGTCGTTGTTCTCTGTATTGACAGCACTCCAAATGTACAAAAAAAATGAGCTCAATGTTAAAATTGACCGGAGTTCTCCTTTAATTTATTTTTTATTTATTTAATATATTTATGTATTTAACTTAATTATTATTTATTATTAAATATTACATGTGTTTTATTTATTTATGTATTTGCATGTGGAATTACTTTGTGATATATAGTGAGACTAGTATTGTGATTCACTATAATGTACATCCCAAATAATAGTATGCACTGACAGTGTACTGCCTCTAGTGTATTTTTTGAAGTATGCATTCATGCATAATTTTTAAGCTAATGTTACCAACAACCCTTGAGCTTTGCATGAACTTTTTTTTTTTTTTTTTTTTGCATTTCCCTGCTATGCTATCAAGATGTAGTTTCATGATGTTGTAGTATGTGCTTGCATACATGCTCACTTCACTTAAAAGCAGGCCTACATACTTCACCATATAGTGCAGCGCTTTGATTTCTGTACTTCCATATTATGATAACTGGGATTCAGCCTATAGTCTTGAGTCTAACCCAGGAACTAAATAGTGTAAGTTTCCCCCAAGAGATGGTTTTGTCAGGATGATCCCATGGCCAGTTTCTGATGTAGTTCTCTCTGCTCTTTTGTGCTGTTTCTCATTGTTATAAGCTTTAAAGGAATCATTAAGCTCAACATTATGATGAATGTTTCCACGTGTTGGATGCTTTTCATCATCTAACACTTTAGGACGTTGCTCCGTGTTTCCCAGCCCTATGCGGCTCTCAGAGACTTTTTGTTCCACCAGGACATTATGAAATATTAGTGGGATGTCTGCAGAAGAGCCCAGCGGCACGGAGAAAGAGGGGGGCTGGTTTGAGTAAAATCTGCATTTATTGTGTGTGTGTGTGAATATATTGCAATGGTTCAGATTAGCGCTTTTCATTTGTACAAAAACATTTGTCATTTGAACTTTATTTTCACTGCCAAAGCATGAGTTTGAGTTATGATTTATATCTAAAACAATGACAAACTCACTGTGAATTGTGCTATGATATTCAATGAGAAAAACTGTGGGTGAGAAAAAAGTGTCTTTACATGAGAGGTGGTTGGAGGGGAAGGGCTGAACAATAACATTTTAGAGTTGCCTATTGCATATTGTGAATTACATAATTCACAATAATTTTAGGAGCGTGTATTAAGAAAGTAAACAGTTAATTTTTATGTTGACTTTAAGTGTGCGCCAAACACTATATCCCTCACATCTTTACTACGGTATGAATTTATTATGTGCTTTTAGGCATTTCAGTCAGCATGAATTTAAGTAGGAGGGTAGATGAAAATGAACAGGCATATGGCGTGCCAAAACACATTTTCGTAAGCTGAACTTTTTATATTGGTTTGAATTGGACACAGATGGTCCTAATATCTGAGCTTATGCTGGATTAATCGCCAAATACTCAAACGGGGTCAACGAGTCATACATTGTTTCATCTTTTATATGCCAGCATTAACAACCCGTTTCCCTCTTAAAGGGATAGTTCACCCAAAAATTTTAATTCATTCATTAATTACTCATGTCGTTCCAAACCCGTAAGACTTTCATTCATCTTCAGAACACAAATGAAGATCTTTTTGATGAAATTGAGTTTTCTGTACCTCCATTGACAGTCTACGCAACTACCACTTTCAAGCCCCAGAAAGGTAGTAAAGACATCTTTAAAGTAATCCATGTGACTCCATTGGTTTGACCTCAGTTTTATGAAGCGAGTTCTTTGTTTTTGCGCAAATAAACACAATAATATTTACTAAATATTACTCTCTAATACACATTCATGAGAACATCACTATCCATGCGTGTTGTCACATGATTAATAAATTTAAAAAATGCTGTTCTTTTGAATTTTCTATTCATCAAGGCAGCAAATCAGCATGATTTCTGAAGGATCATGTGACACTGAAGACTGGAGAAATGATGCTGAAAATGCATATGAATAAATTACATTTTAAAATATATTAACATAGAAAACAGTTTCACAATATTACTGTTTTTACTGTATTATTAATCCAATAAATGCAGCCTTGGTGCGCCTTTGGGCGACCCCAAACTTTTAAACATATATCAACATATGAACTATTAATAGATGCTCTGGACATATATGACCTGGAATTGTTGTGGATTGTGCGTATTTAAAGAGTAATTATATGAGTGCCTTTGTGAAAATGTGTACGCAAGTACATTTCTCATTTAGATTGTTATGCGTTAATTTTAAATCTCACTTTTCAGGAGGAGAATAGGAAAGTGAAATCACATAGTGAAGCAAGTTAAAGGGGGGGTGAAATGCTATTTCATGCATACTGAGTTTTTTACACAGTTAAAGAGTTGGATTCCCATGCTAAACATGGACAAAGTTTCAAAAATTAAATTGTACGTTTTAAGGAGTATTTCTGTGCCAAAAATTGTCCTTCCGGTTTGTCACAAGTTTCGGAAAGTTTTTTTCGAGTATGGGCCTGTGTGACGTCAGATGTAGCGGAATTTCCTTATACGGGTCCTAAGGGCACTTCTCCGGTAAGATCGCGGGCGCGCGCGCACTCGTAGACCAGAGCAAGAGAGTGAAAGCAGTTCGCCATCAAAGCGCCCTGCCCGGCTTTTGGGAAGTCAATGTCACCAAAGAAGTGTGTTTTTGGTTGCCAGGGCAAGACAACCCTGCACAGATTCCCAAAGAACCCAGCGTTAAGGGACCCGTGGATGGAGTTTGTTTTCCTGAGCATAAACGGAGTTGTGTAAGACTGTTTGTTCCCTGCATTTCGACAATGATTGTTTTATAAACAAAGCCCAGATCGACGGATTTGCAGATCGTCTAATGCTTAAGGATCGAGCAGTCACAATGATAAAGGTTCGCGGTCATGCGTTGGAACCAAGCGTGCCGCACAAGCCATGAAAAGTGAAGCCAAAACGTCTCGATCGCCCCCCGGTGACTGGTCCTAGTATAGGTCATAAGTCCCGCCTCCCCGTGTTATTCAATGGGACGTGAGACCAACTAAACAATTAAATTACACTTCAAATATATTTTTTCCAAAGGTGGTTTCTTTCATTTGCTGTCGTTTTTATCATGCTGGTGTAAGTTCAAGTGTCTGTTTCAAAAATAAGTTGGTTTTTAGTTAGTTACGTGATGCGGTGGTGTAGCGTCATGATTGACAGCTGTGATTGACAGGTTCTCGAGCGAAGTAGTCACTGAAGCACCAACGGACATTTTTTTCGGGATCTTCGGAGGACTGAGGAGAATTGTATTTACTTTATTTTAAAGGGTAACTAAACCCCTGGTCAGAGCCTGACTCCACCCACTGTCAATATTTGAAAAATGCTAGAAAAGTGGGCAGACCCCAGCGGAGAGAGAGGGGACGAACCGTGAGCGGGGGGGCGTGCACCTGAGACCTGCTGTCACTCAGACTCTAAAATGGAGTTTGCTCACAGGGTCGCAAGACGACGTAAAGTACATGCATCTGATGAGTTTTATCAGAGCCCGTCATTCTCTGGTTTTATCGAGTTGATGTCAATAGCGCACGCTCTCTCTGTAGGCATATTCATATTTTGCCGCTATGTGAAAAAATCCAGCAAAATGCGCCGACGCGTTTGTCGACCCCAGAGGAATAACTTTAGCCTAACCATAAATTGTGATTAAATATGATCACTCACATCAAGACGCCGCTGCGGTGGTCGAGTCCATGCAGGAGGAGCAGCGTTTGTCACTGCGTCGCTTTTCAGCGCGAGCTGTGTGGAGAAGCCCATTTCCAC
The DNA here is from genome assembly GCA_022828995.1 of Vimba vimba. NCBI lineage: Eukaryota > Metazoa > Chordata > Actinopteri > Cypriniformes > Leuciscidae > Vimba > Vimba vimba. The sequence goes on along the minus strand of CM040819.1, from coordinate 47,137,198 downwards.
CTCGATTGCATTGGAGAAGAAATCCCGCGAAAATGCATGTTTCACACTCACGGTCTTCCAGGCCAAGTTCATGCAAACACTGGCGCCTATTTTCCAAGTCTGCTGGAAAGTTATGCAGTCCAGCAGTGCTGTTGCAACCAGCAACACTACACCTACGTACCCTCCTGCCCACTGTACAATACAGATAAATCTGCGCTAGCTCATACCAAGGGCGTGGTGAGCTCGTACCAGGGGCGTGGTAGAGCTGGAACCTGCTTGCGTCACCTGCCACCTTTTACGTCACTTGCCACCGCAACATCCAATAGGAAAATTCAACTGCAGTAGCCACCGTTCAACCTTAAGAGGGCAGCACTCAGACGTTTTTACACCATATATTGTAAAATTAAAACACTTTATACCCTAATGTCAAAAAAGTTACTCGAATCAATGAACAGCACTAATAAAGCCTCATTCTTACAGATCATTAAATAAAAAAAGTTGGTTTAGGGTTTAGTTACCCTTTAAAAAGCCTCTTGTCGTACTGCAATCAATTTTTAAAAAAGTGTGCAGAATCCACTCTCCCTGAGTGCATTCTGCGAGAGTGAGGGCGGAGCGTTGATTTCGCGGCTTTACTTCCTGCTCACTACTGCGCAGGTCTGGTCCCGAGATCGCTACTGCGCAGACTCAAGTTCCAATATGTCAGCGCCATATCGGGACTCTGGCGGCTTCAGTTCTCATCAATGGAAGAGAGCGAAGGAGCGTCGTCCATCTTTTTTTACAGTCTATGGTTGGAACCGGACGGTGAGTAAAACTGTTGAACAAATGTCTCTGTGTGTTGTTAGCTCGGTTAGCACAGCTTTATATTCGCCCACACGGCCCGCCCCCAGCTGCTCGGTTTTTTTCCGGAAAGACTCGGTACAGCCTATCTTTCTTTTATAAATATAATAAAACTAAAGACTTTTTGGAGATATGAAGGATGCAATACTACTCTATAGGTACTCAAGATTAACAGGAGATTGAGTGAAAATGAGCATTTCACCCCCCCCCCCCCTTTAAATATCCCGCAGAGTTGAATCGATCGGGTCCCTGCAATCATCACTCACATATAGTTATGAACCAATCAGCTCGCGAGCAGGAGCCCCGCGGCTCGTGCTTCACTGGAATAAAGGCACTTTCACAGATTAGGTGCTCTGTTCTTTTGGAGGTTTTATTAGTCATTTAACTTTACTTTTACACACTGCTGCAGAGGTTTATTGGCCTTTGTTATGGACATAATGCCAAATCAGGCACTGATTGTGTCAGACTAGCTTAACAACTTCAGTATTTGTTCATTAGTTTAAATGGAGCCAACATTTTCTATATGAGTTGAGTATGTTTTTAAAAAGAAAGTTGCATGAAAAAGGTTAGCAAAGTTACAAAGTCCCTCCAGCAGGAGTTATTCTCTATATCAGTGTCACTGTTTCTGAACTCCCTGAAACGCCTCCATTGTAGTCCTGAGTTTTCTTCCTGGAACGGACACGTCACAATATTCCTCATTTAAATAGTTCATACGCAGAATAAAGCCTGTTCTAATAGAGCCAAAAACAACATTTTTAGAAGGGCATAATAGGTCGTCTTTAACATGCATGGAACCTTTCCATTCTGCAAAATGTTCTTTATAGTGGAAAAGGGTACTTTATAGTATTAAATGGGTGGTTGATTATGATTTCACTTTTCTAATTTTAGTTAGACTGTAATGTTGCTGTTTGAGCATAAACATCTGCAAAGTTACGAATCTCAAAGTTCAAAGCAAAGGGTGATATTTTCTTTTACAGAAATTTTGAAGGACTACAACAAACGGCTGGTAGAGACTACACGACATTCCTCCTGGGTTAGTGACATCACCAACCCTAAAATTTACATAAACCCCGCCCCCGGGAACGCAATTTATAGATTATCATGAGAGAATATGCTAATCAATGACTAGAAGATTGTTAACTACACATCAGCTATAAATTCATCAACTAACCATTCAGAAATGTCCTGTTGCTTCTACATGTTGTCACTTCTTCTTGAGTCTCTCCATTATTGTCTGACTCCGGTTTGAACATAAACATTGAAATTTTCAGTGAATGTGTGTGTGAGGTAAAAGGACACAAGCTGTTGAAGCTCCGCCCCCTGTGCTGGGAGCAGCAGCTCATTTGCATTTAAAGGGACACACACAAAAAGAGACAATTTTAACATGCTATATAAACATATCTGTGGGGTATTTTGAGCTAAAACTGCACACACACACTCTGGGGACATCAGAGACTCATTTTTTATCTTGTGAAAAGGGCAGTATACCACCCCTTTAAAATGTTCTTTTACTGAAAGGTTCATTAGAAAACCAAAAATCGTTCTCCTATTGCGTTGCTTTACTTTTAAGAGTGTATAGTTTGCATTGTGGAGAGCATGTAGAGAGCCCATTATGTTAAGGCTATAGCATCATTGTTTTATTACTTATATAGGGCTCAAATCTGTGTGATGAGTTATGTAACATTTGGGGTTAGAGGTTAAAAATCATGATGGTGCCTTAGCCAGCATTGGTAATACTCCACAAATAATTGCATTATTTAACCATGTTGACCTCGTCTCCGTCTTATTGGCTGGTTGGAGATTAATAACTCCAGTAATCCAGCAATTCCTGTAGTCGTGATACAAATACCATCTGCAAACCTAAATATATAATAAATATCATGGACACTCTGACTTAATATGCATTATAAATATAAACCAGATTTATCGGAGAAGTGCTTTAATTAATCTCAGTTTGCTCAGATATATTTGATCTTACTAATGGCTCATGGAGGACATGGTTTGCTCCATTAAGTAATTGAAGATCTTGTTTGAAATTTACTTGATGTCTTTGAGACTGAAATAAATGACACTGTATAAACACACACACATATAATATTTTATTTATTAATTTAAATGTCATTCCGATTCGTATTTTGTAAACATATATTCAAGGTTTGTGACTATATATTCAGAGATCAGGAGGTATGAAGGCCTTTCCAGTCTCATTCGTCAGCAGATCTGCTTATCTCGAGTCACACTCTCTCCCCACTCGTTTTCTCCCCTCATTCTTCTCATTTTTCTTCGTCTTTTCACAGCTACAGCCTCTGAGTGGTCTGTGCTAGGATTAATACGGATGTGCTCAGAAGTCAAAGTGGAGGAATCAGCCTCAGCGATCAATCAAGTCATTGATAAACTGCAGAGCATCGGTCCACTGAGGGTTCAGAGGAGGAGGGTAAAACCTTTCCGTACAGCACTCAGGATAACTGAGGATAACTGAGGGTGGGACGTCCCTCGGGCTGAGGCTTAGGACCGGTCCCCGTTGGAGCAGGTTGAAGTGAGGTCAGGGTTGCAGTGTAAGTTCAGAGATATCAGTTTTATAGGGGTTTACACATTGCTACATCATGTGTAAGCAGAAGAGGCAGATAATAGTGAGAGCATATGCTGACTAAAGCTTTTGTGCAGCTTTGAGTCTGTTTTCCGGCTAACAGGGAATATTCTCAGAACTTGCAAGGTTCACAACAAATGTACATCCAGTAAAATTAATAGTTAGTGTTCTGGCCTATAATAATGTCCTCAAAACATTATTTATGCATCGCTCATGGAGCGTTTTTCTGAAATGTTGTAGTTGGAGGTTCTTCTAATTTTATGTTTACAACTTCAAAATATCAAGATGCCTAAGACCCCTTTTCATTTTTGGTCACACTTGCTAGTTTTGCAGTAAAAGTGACTGGAGCCTTGAAATGTAACTTTCAATGTTATATATTTTTGTTCAATAATATTTTTTTGATTGTTATTTAGAATTTTGAGGGGATTTCATGAAACTATGTAATATTTATACAATTTTATATTTTTTTCCATTAAAATATTTTTCAATAAATGCATTAATTCATATTAACATATCCGAATCATGTCCATGATTTTTTTTGTGTGTGTGTGTATTCACATAGCTAATGTGACAAAAGTCAAGTGTCATCCCATTCCGATGAAGCAAAAAATTCAAAACATAATATTCTTTGGGCTAGTTCTGACCCAAGAGGCCCAGTTAAGAGTAGCATTCCCATAATGTTTGGAAAATTATAAAATGTAACGTTGCATTGAAATTCTTTTAGTTGTTGTTGTCGTTTTTTATTTAAAATTGAATGCTTAATGTTTTCTTTAAAGTGTGCAATAACTGAAAAAAAAAAAAAAAACTGGACTTTTTGAATGCTCAGAGAACATTTAGGGCCCTTTCACACCTACCTTGTTTGGTCTGGTTTTTCTGACTTTTCATTTTGATCTGAATCAAAATCACAGGTGTGAAACCTCCCCCGGACCACGGTCCGGACCAAACAGACAAAATTTGGTCCGACGAAAAGAGGTAGTCTCGGTCCTGATCAAACTGAACAAAGGTTTGGTTCGTTTCTAGTGTGAAAGCATTTTCTGTATGGTTCGGACTTTCAGAACATTTACAGGAAGTTCCGGTGGTTCCCGTGTAGCCTAAACAACTGAAGAAGAATATTTATGTGCAGATCTGTCAGTCCTGCCCACAGAGTTTCTTCCAGCTGATTCAAGCGCGTACACACACACACACACACACACAGCCATGTTTATGTGATTTGTGAGGACATTCCATAGGCGTAATGGTTTTTATACTGTACAAACTGTATATTCTATCCCCTTACACTAACCCTATTCCTAAACCTACCCATCACAGGAAACATTCTGCATTTTTACATTTAAAAAAAAAACACTGCTTAGTATGTTTTTAAAGCCATTTGAAAAATGAGGACCCCCAAAATGTCCTCATAAATCACATATTTTCCCGAGTGTCCTCATTTGCAGGTGTGTTATCATAAAAATGTCCTCAGTTGTCATGAAAACAAGTACACACACACACACACACACACATACACACACACACACACACACACACACACACACACACACACACACACACACACATTTGTCCTGCGTCCTGCCGGTGACGATAAAATGTTCGCACAACGAGGACGTTCGTTTGGCGAATGTGAACTAGCTTGGAGTATAGCTGGTGCTGCAGGGAGTAATGCCGTAATAATAATAACAGTATAGTGGCAACGATATGCGTCTGTTCATTCATTCTAGTCAAAGTTACCCGCCGAACTGACAACACGCTGACGCCATTTACAAACCAATCAATGTCAAGATGCAGCTCACATAGATGATGACGACAGGACGCAAGTGTGTATGTAAAGTTCTTTAATGCGCTCGCATAATTGCAATGAGAAACCAAACCAAAACTAACCGAATGTATACAATATATCAAAACATGAACTTTGGTTCAGACCTTGGTGCGGACTTTCAGGTGTGAAAACACCCTTAAATGCGATTAATGTCAGAGTTCGTTTGGACCGTGCCCATAGAGATGACATTTTTTTGTTATTTATGTAGTCAGAATTTTAGTCTCAACAAACGTGGAAACCCCGTGAAGACGCTAGTTGCAGAGATGGAGTCGCTTCTGTTGGCTTTAACACCTTGAGCATACGGTGCTCAGTGTCACTCCTCAATGCCAGACTTTGTTGGAAACAGCTCTTCACGCTCAAGCAAAACTGCTACAGCCGTTTCTAAGTGATGTTAAATCCTGAACGCACACCCTGAGATTTCTCGCACAACATCAGTGGTTACAGAAATAGACGTTTGTTCCTTTTTTCTGGTTTTGTCCTGTATGCAGTTAGAATGAATGGAGACGAAAGCTTTCAAGCTTTAAATAGGATGCAAAAGATTTGGCTGAATTTCAAGGTTGGACTACTTTTCTAGGTGGATGAAGTTCTATATGTGCTGCTGACATTTGCAATAAACTGCTTTATGATAAGCTGTTCTTGCGCTGCTGCTGATAAACTGACCTTGGTGGGCCATAGGTACGATTCTGGTCAACCAATCATGGGTGTTTTCTTAAACGTTTTGGCTTTGAGAGAAAGCGGCCTCCTGCCATACCAGCATGCCAGTCTTTGTGCCAAGATGGTTCTCCAGCAGAAGTGACTTGCTGTTTTTTTAACAAGGTCAGTCAGTGGGTAGACACTAGGCATGATGTCTTGCATCACAGTTAATTGACATATGTCGTTTGTAGTGATTAAATTAGTTTATGGTTTAATGCCATAATATTAATTATTAATACATAATACTTTCCTGTAGCTCAAACAGTAGAGTGGTGACACTTGCAACACAACGGTCATTGATTCGATTCCCAGGGAAAGCAAGAACTGATAAGAATGTAAATGTGTACCTTAAAATGCAATGTAAATGCGTCTGCCAAATGCATAAATGTAAATAAATATAATATAATACCATTCTTTCATTTAATACATGTGTATAATACATCCATATAAAAATTAATTATACATTTCACTTAATCTAATCTGTCAAATCTATCTCTATTGTCATTTTTTTAAAGGGTGAAAATCAAGCTTTTAATGTTGTTTATATGTCTATGTGGTGTTTTTAAAGGTGCATTGCGCAAGTCTCTGAGTTTTTGCAGAACTATGCCCCCTTCTGGCGACACGCGAAACTGCAACCAGAGTTGTGCACGCGGTTACGTGGAGTTTGCGTTGGGGTTTGGGATGAACTAGAAGCCGGTCTCTTTGAATCCATCTTCTACTTTTGCAAAAGTCGCTTGAGTTGTCTTCGCTGATGCGGATAATGGCGGCGAATACACAAACCTGCCAGACATAGCCAGGTGAGCGTGAACGCGCATGACGTCACGCCCAGTCGATTCCGACCCGAATCCCTCTTATTTATTTTACTGTACAGGATTATAGAGGCAATCGCAGTGATCATAGAAGGGCTCATTCAGCCCATCAGGCAATTGTTTAAGCATGTATGGGTTAGAAAAACGGGTATTTTTAACATGAAATGTTGCGCAATGCACCTTTAATATACTTTAAGTCAAACCATGTGTAAATTCATAAGTCAACACCATTGCTGAGTATTTCCTCCTTAAAACTGCAGTGAACCAAAGACAGTCTCAAAAACACGGTTTGCAATCGCTGGTGTTTCTGACGTCACAACTTGTAACCAATCAGGGGTGCGTTTCCCGAAAGCATCGTTAGCCAACTATGGTCGCAAGTTCTCTCGTTACCAATAGAGTTCAATGGACATTGCGATGAACTTGCGACCATAGTTGGCCAACGATGCTTTCAGGAAACGCACCCCAGATCAACTTGTGGATCTCTGAGCTGCTGTGTGTGAGTGGAGGCATATTTATAGAACCGTGTATACTAAATAAGGCAAGGATGTAGTTATTTTCAAGCTATTTTAAGGCATGAATAATTTTTTTTCCAAGGTAAAACTTTTAAATATGTAATTTTGGTGATCAAAGATGAGTTGTAAGGGATACAATTGACTACAAAGTTAAAATCAATCAATCAATCAATCAATCAATCAATCCAAAAAATCCATCCATCCATCCATCCATCCATCCATCCATCCATCCATCCATCCATCCATCCATCCATCCATCCATCCATCCATCCATCCATCCATCCATCCATCCATCCATCCATCCATCCATCCATCCATCCATACATCCATCCATACATCCATCCATACATCCATACACAGCAAATGCCAATCAGAAGGTCACACATGTCTTCTCTCTCGTGCCTGAGCGGCAGTAAAGCTGTTCATGTCTTCTGAGGTTGATTCTTCAGAGGCAGGTTGAATAGATGGAGTCTGATCTGTGTGTATTGGAGGTCTTAGAGCTCAGCTGCGGCCCAGAGTTCCCAGCAGGCCGAGCGGAGGCTAAGGTCGTCTCTGTTGACCCTGATCCACACCATCTGTGATGCGTCACTGCAGCAGCGCAAACACACAGAGCTCTGGTTAGTCACGCTACATGACCGACTGACTGAAATTCATAGAAATTGTATGTTGTGCGGTAATGAGTGTGTGTGTGTGTGTGTACATACTATTTGTGCCAGGGTTATTATCGTTAATTTTTTGTACAGAATTTGAGCACTGTAGTTCAGCCTGTAGAGAAAAAAAATTACAAATGATGTCTCATTAGTATCTAAAATGTTTTAAGTCAGCAGTGAGATTTAGTGCTGAGGAAATGAAGATATTTGCTTCTTCTCAGATATTATTATTATAAATGACGTCTGTGATCAAAAAGTGAGACGTGATCAAGATAAACTCAGGCATTTCTCATTAAATTACTCCATGACCCGATGATCTGAACTGCTGTCCACATTAATTTTGCAGCTCTTTACTCTTTACTTGCTGTATTTGGCAACTATTTACTCATTTGTGTCTAATTTTATAGGAGAGACATCTGAGAAAACATGATAGCTAAAAGAAACGTACAGTACCTGATGACACATTACTGAGCGAAACCAGTTAATCCGTGGCATGAAACACAAGTGCCTTTTGCTCACAATTTCACTAGTTATTCAAGGTTGTTTAGGATTCAAGATCATTGAATTCCTCACCTTCTTTGCAGGAACAGTGCAGTAATTATGACTCCTCCGTCAGCAAAAGCGATTAACCTAATCACCTGTAATACTCCCAGGGAGCTTGACTGTTCGTATGTCATGGCTCATTGAATAAAGAAATGACAATTAAATGAGGTTTATAACCTAAAAAAGATGCGTAAAGAGCAGAGGAGAACGGTGTTCCTCCTCATAAGACGGTGAAATCCATTCGTTCCTAAATGCCTGAACTGTAAAAACTGAATATTTTCAATATTTTTTTGTCTGACCCTTAAAAAGGACTTTTGTTAGTGTAACATAATGCAGTCAGGTTGGTTCAATAACATTAAACAATTACAGTGACAAAACACTTTTACAGTGTGAGATCAATCTCTGTTGGAAAATGATAGCTGTAGGTTTATTTTTTGATTCCTAATATATCTTTTTTTCAGACATTTCCCCTAAAAGCCCTTAAAATAGACTTAAATGAGTAAGCGTACAGAGATATGAAGTTATATTACTGTATACAGCAGCTCAGATCGTTTGGTCTTGGGAGAATTTGATGAGAAATTCTTTTTATTGTCATTCAAGGGAAAATGAATTACGTTTCTCTAAAAGTCCAGGCAATAATTTAACATTAACATTACCAACATGACATTAAAAGAGAGTGATACTTATTTAGCAAGGATGCACTAAATTGATCAAAAGTGACAGTACAGACATTTAAAATATTACAACATATTTCTATTTTAAATAAATGCTGTTCTTTTGAACTTTCTGTTCATCAAAGAATCGTGAAAAAATATACATCACAGTTTCCACAAACATATAAAGCAGCACAACTGTTTTCAACATTGATAAATGTTTCTTGAGCAGCAAATCATCATATTAGAATAATTTCTGAAGGATCATGTGACACAAGACTGGAGTAATGATGCTGAAAATTCACATTTGAATCACAGGAATAAATTACATTGTAAAGGGGTGGTATAATGTCCTTTTCACAAGATGTAAAATAAGTCTCTGATGTCCCCAGAGTGTGTATGTGAAGATTTAGCTCAAAATACCCCACAGATATTTTTATATAGCATGTTAAAATTGTCACTTTTTGTGTCTGTTCCTTTAAATGCAAATGAGCTGCTGCTCCCAGCACAGGGGGCGGAGCTTCAACAGCTTGTGTCTTTTTACCTCACACAGACATGCACTGAAAATTTCAAAAACTTTTAGCCTTTTATGTTCAAACCGAAGTCAGATGATGTCAAGGGAGTCACTGATGGAGAGTCTCAAGAAGAAGTGACAACATGTAGAAGCAACAGGACATTTCTGAATGTTTAGTTGATGAATTTATGTAGCTGATGTGTAGTTATCTTCTAGTCATTGATTAGCATATTCTGTCATGATAATCTATAAATCGTGTTCCGGGGGCGGGGTTTATGTAAATTTTAGGGTTGGTGATGTCACTAACCCAGGAGGAATGTGGTGTAGTCTCTACCAGCCGTTTGTTGTAGTCCTTAAAAAGCAATTTCTTTAAAAGCAAATATCTCCCTTTGCTTTGAACTTTGAGCGCTGTAACTTTGCAGATGTTGTTTATGCTCAAACAGCAGTTAAAAAACTTTTTAAAGTTAAAAAAGTGAAATCACAATCAACCACCCCTTTAACATGTATTCACATAGAACACATTTATTTTAAATTGTAATATTTCACAATAGTACAGTTTTTAATTAACTTTGATTAAATAAATGAAGCCGTGTGAGGAAAAAGAGAATTATTTCATAAACATTAAAAAAGTCTTACCAACTCCAAACTTTTCGAAGTCACTAGTGTCTGAATCTCTCCCTTTGAAATCCCTCCACTAAAAGCTGCCCCATTTAATAAATGTAAAAATATTACTAAAGATTTGAATGTGACCTTATGGGTCGCTGTCGATTCCTCCTCCTCCCTCCTCCAGGCAAATGTTTTCATTGTGATGGAGTCGGCAAACATCTCATTTCTGATGTGGAGACACCAGCCGAATACAAAGAGCTCAACGATGTCAGAACCAAAGTCGTCGCTCATTGATGTGCGAATGAAGGACCAACACCACGTCACATCCCTCAAAGGGGAACGGCTCATGATGAGGTTCAAACAGGTGGGCAGACTGATAAAAAGGTTTCATTTATATGGAAATCAAAAGGGTGACCAATCAATTATTCTCATTTGAATAAAGACTCCTGTCCCCTACGCCCCATTGGACCATCGATTCGACTCCCAATTCCAGTCATGCCAACCCCCTTCAGCTGCAGATGTAAATAGTGGAGTGGTCTCATCTTTAGACCTGTTTGAACTGCGGCTCTCTGACAGAACACAGGCTGAACTATGCAAATTGGAAATCCATATTTGGACGAGCTCTCTGCAATCGCCGCATAAGATTAATTATTTGTCAAATGCTGTTGCCGTGTGAAATGGGTGAAAAATATCACCGATTTCACATCTATTAACTTGCTGCCTGTGCTTTTCACTCTTTATTTATCCGGCTTTGTCTTTTGGATTAAATATTTATAGTTTTTTTATATATATAAATGAATCACTGTAAGCAGCAAGGATGCATTCAATTTACCAAAAGTGACAGCAAAGACAATTTATAATGTTAAAAAATTTCAAAGCTGTTCTTCTGAACTTTCTATGAATCAAAGAATCCTGAAAAATCGGTTGCAACCCAGTCTCATATAAAAACGTACCCTGACTACGTTGGTCCAAAGTGCAAAACATAGAGGGATTACAATAATGGCCCTTGAATTATGACTGTTATTTTCCTATTGTTTTGCGTCCAAGTCACGTGACTTTCAAGATTCTGTCTGTGAGAACAAAAAACATGGCAGACATTTCTCTAATTTTTTGTGAAAAAATCAATATTTTGAGTTAGTTTCTGCATAAAAATAAGTGTTGATTACATTTCTAGCGAGAAATATATATTTTATTTTTATAATATTCACTCAGTGAATGTACATAATCACTCGCTTGCTCGTCGTTGCGAAGATAATCACCAGTTTCATCTATTATCTTGCTATGCTTTTTTACTCTTTATTTATCCAGCTTTGTCTTTGGATTAAATATGTAAAGGTGAAATGAATTGTCACCAGTAGCTGCCGAACAGTTCCTTTATTTTCATTTTTTGTTCACGCCTGGGAGTGCATTAGATATATGTGGTCTATCAGCTACCATCATGTGCATTTCAAACGACAACCATGAGAAGTTGCTCCCAGGGGTGTGTTATATATCTTTTAAGGCGATCTTTCCCCTCTAAGGGATGTATAATGCACATCACTGACTATTGTCAGGACTTATGGAGCAGAAATAGCGAGACTTATGGCATAATGCTGGTTGAAACTCATTGGGTATGCAGGATTCAGACTGCTGGCATGGATGTTTCCCTGCTGTCAGACTGCTGATGAGGGTTTACGCTCATAGAGGGCACATTGACTGCCAATATGACCTTTTCTCCAGAGACCTAATGCTGATGACGGGTCTCGGCCGGCCTGGAGAGTGTTTGTGTCTGGCGAGCGAGACAGCTGTGCTTTAGCATGTTTATGCACTTTTCTCTAAGCTTTCTTCTCTTTCTTTCTTCAAATCATGTGTTGCAGGATGCAAAGAAATGTCAAGGTTATGCGTTGTAAGGCCTTTCCATGCTGGAACAATATGGCTCTGTGATTGAACTCAAGCGAAAGACCTTCCTGCTAGGCTTGTGGGAAGGGATGGCAGTATTAGAGAGGATAAAACACTTAAAAAGGTCTAAATAAGCGTTTCTAGGGGGTTCCTCAAAGAGCATTTCATGAGTCGTGTGTTCAAGGTTCAAAGGAATTGCCTGTGAAATCCAGCAAAGTCGCTTTGGGTAGTTTTTTTTCAGAAATTTTAGAAGTCTTGATCTGTAGAAACAAAATCAAGTGATCAACTCAAAACTGTCCAGGGACATTGCTCATCTAATGTTTTGAGCTAGTTCGTTTATTTATTTATTTATTTATTTGCTTGCTTATTTATTCATTTGCTGATTCATTTTGCTTTTATTTGGTTGCTTTTTTTGCTCATTTATTTATTTGCTTGCTTATTTATTCATTTGTTTGCATATTTAGGGGCCAAGCCCCGAAGGGGCTATGGCACCTATTGTATCTGTTAGTTTTCTTATTATTATTATTATTATTATTCTTCTTCCTCCTCTTGAAGTCTATGGCAGCCCTATGAACCATACATAGGAAAATGATGAAATTTGGCACACTTGTAGTGATGGTAATGAAAAGTAATTGTAGCAATTTTTGAGTCTCTAGGTCCAACTCTATAGCGCCACCAGCAGTTCAAAAATTCAACATTGAAATGGTTATAACTTTTGAACCCTTTGATCTAGAAAAATGAAACTTAGTACACCTGATTCATCTCATCATGCTGATTAGAACCAATATCTTACATTAAGACTCCGCCCATTACAGTAGTGGCCATTTTGAAAAGTACAGTATGCAGTTTTTTTGCTACTCCTCCTTCAAAATTGGTCTAATTTTGTCCAAACATGTACTCAAATGATCTTCGGACTGAGCCGCATAAAAGTACTGTCCCCGATTTTTTTTATTCTTCTCTGATCAAAAGTTATGACGTCGCAAACTTAACGAGGTCGACCCAAAATTGGTTCAGAAGCTATAGCTCGGCCAAACTTTGATCAATCGAAACGAAAATTGGTACACTTCATCGGAAGCATGATCTGAGGTTCCATGCCAAAGTTGGGAACAGCGCCACCTACGGGTCATGAGATATGGAAAATGCATATTTTGGCCAATAACTTATGAACAGTTTGTCAGAAAATTATAAACTTGGTGTCTATCGATTCCTTGGGTCATGACAAATCCGTGGATATCGATTTTGCCATGATGGGATGTACCACGTGTCCGCCATTTTGAATGATGTCATAATTTGCAATATCTTTTAAACTATTTGAAATTTCTTCACCAAATTTGGTATGGATCATCATTAGCATGGCCCGAAGGTACCTGAGAAATTTGATCACAGCGCCACCTAGTGTTCCAGAGATATCATTGTTTTTTGAAAAAACGCTTATAACTTTTGCTAACATTGCTTGAAATTTGATTTCTTTATGTCAATATATTCCTTGGCTTATGCCGATTTCAACGATATCTCATATGTTATTTATCAACAATGTGACTGGCCGCCATATTGGAGTGAATGTAAAACAGTTTTTTCGCTACTCCTCCTTCAAAATTGGTCTAATTTTGTCCAAACATGTACTCAAATGATCTTCGGACTGAGCCGCATAAAAGTACTGTCCCCGATTTTTTTGCTATACTGGAAAAAAAAAGTTATGATGTCGCAAACTTAATGAGGTCAACCCATAATTGGTTCAGAGGCTGTAACTTGTGAACAGTTTGTCACAAAATCATAAAATTGGTGTCTATCGATTCCTTGCGTCATGTCGAATCTGAGGATATCTATTTTGCCAGCATTGGATGTACCACATCATAAGCTATATTAGCATTAAGTTAGCTTAGCATGCTAATCTCGTTAACATGATTTTGTGTGCTCATTCACACACTGAAGCCTCTCCTCTGCAGCTTTGTAAAACATGTCCTCTGGGTGGCGCAAGTGGTTCAACCATGCGTCATGAATCCCGAACCATTGTGGTCGTGGGTTCGAGACCAGTGTGGGGCGACTTTGAAATTGTGTATAAAATAATAATTTAAATTCCTTCCGGCTCTGCACTGCTGTTGGTGCTTAAATGCTAGCTGTGCTGCTGTAATTGATGTGCTTACTGTGCTTGATGTACATTAAATTTCTGATGTTTTGCTCTTCTGGCTCCGCATTGCGCTACAGCGGCTGTTGCTTGCTCTGCCTTGCAGGGCTTGGCCCCGTATTGCTGCTTGCAGCTATATTTAGGGGCCAAGCCCCGAAGGGGCTATGGCACCTATTGTATCTGTTAGTTTTCTTATTATTATTAGGGGCCAAGCCCCGAAGGGGCTATGGCACCTATTGTATCTGTTAGTTTTCTTATTATTATTATTATTATTATTATTCTTCCTCCTCTTGAAGTCTATGGCAGCCCTATGAACCATACATAGGAAAATGATGAAATTTGGCACACTTGTAGTGATGGTAATGAAAAGTAATTGTAGCAATTTTTGAGTCTCTAGGTCCAACTCTATAGCGCCACCAGCAGTTCAAAAATTCAACATTGAAATGGTTATAACTTTTGAACCCTTTGATCTAGAAAAATGAAACTTAGTACACCTGATTCATCTCATCATGCTGATTAGAACCAATATCTTACATTAAGACTCCGCCCATTACAGTAGTGGCCATTTTGAAAAGTACAGTATGCAGTTTTTTTGCTACTCCTCCTTCAAAATTGGTCTAATTTTGTCCAAACATGTACTCAAATGATCTTCGGACTGAGCCGCATAAAAGTACTGTCCCCGATTTTTTTTATTCTTCTCTGATCAAAAGTTATGACGTCGCAAACTTAACGAGGTCGACCCAAAATTGGTTCAGAAGCTATAGCTCGGCCAAACTTTGATCAATCGAAACGAAAATTGGTACACTTCATCGGAAGCATGATCTGAGGTTCCATGCCAAAGTTGGGAACAGCGCCACCTACGGGTCATGAGATATGGAAAATGCATATTTTGGCCAATAACTTATGAACAGTTTGTCAGAAAATTATAAACTTGGTGTCTATCGATTCCTTGGGTCATGACAAATCCGTGGATATCGATTTTGCCATGATGGGATGTACCACGTGTCCGCCATTTTGAATGATGTCATAATTTGCAATATCTTTTAAACTATTTGAAATTTCTTCACCAAATTTGGTATGGATCATCATTAGCATGGCCCGAAGGTACCTGAGAAATTTGATCACAGCGCCACCTAGTGTTCCAGAGATATCATTGTTTTTTGAAAAAACGCTTATAACTTTTGCTAACATTGCTTGAAATTTGATTTCTTTATGTCAATATATTCCTTGGCTTATGCCGATTTCAACGATATCTCATATGTTATTTATCAACAATGTGACTGGCCGCCATATTGGAGTGAATGTAAAACAGTTTTTTCGCTACTCCTCCTTCAAAATTGGTCTAATTTTGTCCAAACATGTACTCAAATGATCTTCGGACTGAGCCGCATAAAAGTACTGTCCCCGATTTTTTTGCTATACTGGAAAAAAAAAGTTATGATGTCGCAAACTTAATGAGGTCAACCCATAATTGGTTCAGAGGCTGTAACTTGTGAACAGTTTGTCACAAAATCATAAAATTGGTGTCTATCGATTCCTTGCGTCATGTCGAATCTGAGGATATCTATTTTGCCAGCATTGGATGTACCACATCATAAGCTATATTAGCATTAAGTTAGCTTAGCATGCTAATCTCGTTAACATGATTTTGTGTGCTCATTCACACACTGAAGCCTCTCCTCTGCAGCTTTGTAAAACATGTCCTCTGGGTGGCGCAAGTGGTTCAACCATGCGTCATGAATCCCGAACCATTGTGGTCGTGGGTTCGAGACCAGTGTGGGGCGACTTTGAAATTGTGTATAAAATAATAATTTAAATTCCTTCCGGCTCTGCACTGCTGTTGGTGCTTAAATGCTAGCTGTGCTGCTGTAATTGATGTGCTTACTGTGCTTGATGTACATTAAATTTCTGATGTTTTGCTCTTCTGGCTCCGCATTGCGCTACAGCGGCTGTTGCTTGCTCTGCCTTGCAGGGCTTGGCCCCGTATTGCTGCTTGCAGCTATATTTATTTATCAATTTGTTTATTTACTCATGAATTTATTTACTTTTGTTCATTTTTTTACTCATTTACATTCTTTCTTTCTAAGTAAATTGCAAATGCTCTTACAGTAGTTGCCAGAAATCACAGTGCATTTTCATTTAATGGAAAAGAGCTGACTTTTGCTTTACATTTTGTCTGTGTTCTAAACCCCAATTGAAATAATAATAATACATATTATTTATTAGAATTTGATTATTTTGTAGCACTGACAACATTTTACAATACCACACAGCTGCTACTGTAGTTGAGCTGAATAACCATCTATAAACCTTTGCTGAAACTTTGACCAAATAGAAACTAGTATTGTGCCTGTGAGAAGTTGAATTCAGCACGGTAACCACAATCCTCACAGGTGTGCACATGTTAATGAACTCGAAGGAAGACGATAATTCCAGATGGCACCGTTGCTGGCAGATGGAACGGATGTTCCTGCTTGATGCCATTGGACCTTCATCCTGATTTACACACTTGGAAACTCAGCTGGATGAGATCTGGTTCTGATCTGATTTGATGTAGTTACATCAAAATTTAAGTTTTTTGGGGGGATTTTAGTATGAATATGTTAGTCTTACTGTTATCTATATGCTAGTGTGCTCAAAACAATGACAAAATTCGCATTTAGAAAATATAAGCGTTCAGAACTTGGTCTCTCACTTCTACCAAAATGTATCAATGATTTTGATGACATCACTCTGCACTTCAACTTCTCATCAGATTTTCGATCCAATCAAATGCTCTCTAAAATCTGAATCTAGTAAAAATAATTTGTATTATTTTTTTATATTTATTTTTTATTTTTTATTTGTTATGTTCATATTTTTATAATAGTTATGCTTATAGTCAACATTTCTTATAGCATCTGCTATTTATTTTTATTTTATTTTACTATTTTTATTTTATTTTTTATCCATCCATCCATCCATCCATATTGTCATTTTTAAATAAGGTTAAAATCCATCCATCTATCCGTCAATCCATCCATTATCATTTTTGAATATCCATCCATCCATCCATATTGTCATTTTTAAATAAGGTTAAAATCCATCCATCTATCCGTCAATCCATCCATTATCATTTTTGAATATCCATCCATCCATCCATCCATCCATCCATCCATCCATCCATTCATCCATCCATCTCTATTGTCATTTTTAAATAAGTTTAAAATCCATCCATCCATCATCGTCAATTTTTGAATATCCATCCATCCATCCATCCATCCATCCATCCATCCATCCATCCATCCATCCATCCATCCATCCATCCATCCATCCATCCATCCATCCATCCATCCATCCATCCATCCATCTCTATTGTCATTTTTAAATAAGTTTAAAATCCATCCATCCATCATCGTCAATTTTTGAATATCCATCCATCCATCCATCCATCCATCCATCCATCCATCCATCCATCCATCCATCCATCCATCCATCCATCCATCCATCCATCCATCCATCCATCCATCCATCCATCCATCCATCCATCCATCCATCCATCCATCCATCCATCCATCTTCTGTGATTGGAATTGAAGAAAGCATGATGCTGACTATATATTTTTGGTTGAGAGTGTTTTGGATGGTTTTGGATGTGAGCTTGAGTATAGTGATGTTTTTAAAACATACAATCATTGTGAACCGCACCTTGCAATTGCAGCGGTTCCACACATTTCCGGCAGCCTTTTGACAGCACTTTTATCGTCGTGGAGCTTTGCATTTTTATAACGTTATTGACTTTAGGTCCTCATCTGTAGGAGGAACATATTGTTCTTTGAGTGCCATTTTAGGACCTTTCATATCAAAGGCACCTTTTGAAGAGCTCATTGTCCAGCAGCAATTATTAAGCCCATAATTACACATGGTGCCTGTCTCTCTCTCTCTGTCTCTTAGCTCACAGTCATATGCCGATTGCCTGCTGGCATCAGGTCTCATATAATCCCTCAATGGGCGAGTCACAGCGGGGTTTTGACAGGGTTTGTGCCTCACTGGCAATCGCCTGGAACCAGATTACACAACCAACAACAGGTCATGCACTTTATTAGCATGATTTAGTTTGGAAGTAAACCGCTGGGTAAAATCAGCTTCATAAAGCTTGAAAATACCATCACGTTTATTGAACATCTGGGCGACATTTAAGTGGCTTTGTTAAATCAGGGATTACACATGGGATGACTTGCTAGTTACGCTGTGCGCAACAAAATGAAGTCCTTATCAACCATTTTGATTTCGTTCAATTTTTGTTAGTTTTAATTGTTTGAAAATTCTTTGGAAAATCAGTCGTTGTAGCTTTATTTTGTTTCAGTATTAGTTCATGATGAATAACGACACAACACTTTTTCAGGAAAAACAGCAAGTGATGTTGTTTAACATGTCGATCAAACAGACTGAAATATAGGTGTTTTTTTTTTTTCAATTGAATTCAATTTCATTATTTAATTTCATTTAATTTTTTTAAGGCTATTTTTTGACTATCGATAGTTAGCCTTAAGAGATTAAATAAATCAAACCACTAATTTTGAGTTCATTAGTAGCCTATTTTTGAACACATTTATAGTTTAAGTTTTCAAAACCTTGATATTCCCAGTTAGAATATGCTATAAACTGAGATCTGATAGCGGAGGGGAAGCATTTCCAGTGAAAAGTGTTTAAATTTAGCTTTAAATCTCACGTCACATGGACAACCCAAGGTCACTCTTCAGCCAGTGTGTGGTTTTGCGCTCAAATACAGTTTCCCTTGGACTGTCTGTCTGGAAAGACTAATGCATTACAAATATCCCAAATCTACACACAGGAATCTCAACTGTGGCACTCAGAGTTTGAAGGTATTCTATCAAATATACGGCATCTCATCAAATATTTAATATGTAGCACTCAACGCAAGTTATCATTATACCATTAAAGTCATTATCTTATTTCAAAAGCACTTTTGCCAATCCATTCTGCCTTTTATGTTTAAAACAAACAATTAGTGACAGATTTTCATTCAATTGCTCTGTTATGTTTTTCTACTACAATTAGCAGATTGGATTACAAAGTGAGAGGTTAGGGCGGTACAAGGTTAGATGACCAGAAGAAATGCAGTCCTCCAGCCTTTTGTGTTAAATATGATTTAACAAGACAAACCTGCAAGCACTTCTAAAGGGCAGCGCACCGCAAATTGAAAGCGACGGCCGACAGAAACCCCACAAACCACTGCTGGTAAATCAGTGCGAACTGGTTGATTGTAGTGTTTCCATTCAGAAAGGCTGGTTTTTTATTGGTTTACATCAGACAAATATAATACTAGAGGCCCGTGGGAGTCACGGCACAGTTGGAAGTAGTGGAGCTGTTGAGACACAGGTTTGGTTTGTGCTTCTCTTCCTCCAACTTACTGTCAACTCCTTATTATTCTATCCAATTAAGTCTAACCAAGAGAAATTCAATTATACTAGAAATAAAAACTCAAGTGACATTTGCAGGATTAACAAATCTGAAAATAGAGTACTATCGTGGAGAATAAAGATCGGAATTTGTTTTCAAACTTTCAATCAGTGTTAATTGGTTTGATTTAATTAATATCCCCAGCCAAACTACTGAATATCACTCCAATGATTAAAAGGCAAAATAATTTTTTTATATATATAAAAACAAACAGCCACATAAAGGTTCATGAAGCCTGTTTGATCGACACGTTAAACATCACTTCTTGATTTTACAGAAAAAGTGATTTTCCAAAGAATTTGCAAACAATTAAAATTAACAAAAAGTAGAAGTATTAAAATATTTGTGTTATAAAATAAAAACAAGTTTATAAAAGGTTGATTTTTTAACGTGACAAGTTTTGAGTATGTACATGTATGAGTGAGATTTGAGAGTTTTTAAGTGAATAATGTTTTTGTTTCTCAAAAAGATATTGTATGACTATATAAATTATATATACAGTACAATATATATTACTATTTATATTATAGACTTACAAATTCACTGTCGTTCAAAGATTGTGGTCTATAAGATTTTTTTATGTTTTTGCGAGAAGTCGCTTCTGCTCACCAAGGCTGTGTTTATTTGATCAAAAATACAGTAAAACATTAAAATTGTGAAATATTATTACAATTTAAAATAGCTGTTTTCTATGTGAATATATGTTAAATTGTAATTTATTCATGTGATCAAAGCTGAATTTTCATTACAGTCTTCAGTGAAATCGTTTTAATATGCTGATTTGCTGCTCAAGAAATATATCTTATTATTATACATTTTTAAAGTCTTTCTACTTCATATTAAGATATCTTTTGTAACATTATCTTTACTTTCATTTATTGTCACGTGAATCAAAGTATTGATTAAACAAACAAACAAATAAAACACTGTACTGTATTGGCAAGTCACATTGAGCATTTTATGGTATTTTCATGGTGCTTTTTTTAAGCTTGAAAGCCAGTGTGAACATGCTTTTATGCTTCTCCTTTAATGAATTATTCCTTTAATGCAACAAATGAAAGTCCTTTGCGGTTTGTGTGAGCTATTTGTGATTATGAACAAAAGCATATAGGGTTTGATCAAATTCTGAATAAAAATGACAGCATGCAAATTTAAAGGGTTGGTGATATGGATTTTATTAATTTAAAGGCATGGTTTGGAGTAAAATCAACCTAGGGTTCATTGCACCATGACCTCGAGCCAAACACCCCCCAGAAGCCTTTTTTCCCTTGGTCGAACATTACTGAAATTAGAGTTTATTTAGAGATATCAGCCGAATGGCTTAGTTCAGGTGCTAATGGATCCAAGGATCTCGTAAATTACCCCACTAATAATGCCCAGAATGGTACCAAACTTCTATAGTAGTACAGATAGATTCTGTACTCATAAAACGAGGCATTGGAAAGTTTGTAAGTACATCAGGAGTTTATTTAAATAACACTTGTCTGATGTCTGATGGCTAATGCTACCGCTAACCTGGACGTCGAGGTCACTTCAGTGGTTTGGGAAAAGCACGTAAAAGTCCTGGCAGAAAGCCAGTATATCCAACATTTTTTATAATTTTTTTCCGAAGTTTTGACAACTTAGTGTTAACTAATAATTGTTGCAAACTGGTACTACCAACAAAATATCAGTGCATTCCTGGAACTGGACGTCGTTGCACCACATCCTTATGCATTGCTTTCTGCCAGGACTTTCACGGGCTTTGCCCAAATCACGGAAGTGACGTCGACGTCCGGGTTAGCGGTAGCATGATGTGTGATGCAGCTGCTGTCAGATCTAATACAGTTGACAGCTTCATCTGTCTTTCAGATTCATTGGTGAATCTGAATGTAGTGTTTACATGAACGCTAAACAAGTGATCGGTTGATGTGCGTTATAGCATTGCTAAGAAAATTCCTGTGTTTTCGTCTCGGTCGGGATCCGTGTGAAGCAGAATGCAGAAGCTGGCACGTACGTGTCAGTGTCAAATAATGTACTAATGTAAACATAATGAATGGCGACTGTAGAAAGCAAAAGCCGAATCCCGGACATTTTGGGCGATCTCAAAATCCCGGCCGGACATGTCCGGGAAAAAGAGGACGTATAGTCACCCTACCTAAACCTAACCCAACCCATAATTATCCCTAAAACCAGAGGGAAATGATAGGTGAATAACACTGATCTAGAAGCACCTAACCTTGGTTTTAAGCCTAAACTATAAACTGGTCCCTCAAATCTGATTGGTTTATTGGAAAATTGTTTAAGGATTAACAAAGATGTTGATCCAGAAACTCCGAACAAACATATACTCCTCCGACTTGTTCAAGGACTCCTTAAAATTGGACCATCCACTTATTCCTGATGAGGGAATCCTTGTGAAGTCTGTAGAGAAGCAAACAAACTGTTTAAATTGGACAATATCGCAATATCCAAATGTGTTTTGGAGCTTGATTAAATAAAGGCTTTGTTTATAATGAGGAGGACGTTTTACGATCTGAAATTTGCTGGATGTTTTAATGGTACAAAGACCTCTTTTATTTCAAAAGATCAAGGCAAATTTGGTTTCTCATGTCATGACCCCTTTAAGAAAATTATTACAGAATATTTGTGAACTATCCCTTTAAATTCAACACAGTGGGATTCTTTCAATCTCAATTTCCTCTGAAGGCATTATGAGGAAGCACAATGTCTTGGTGCAGGCCTCATTAAAACAGCTCAGCTTGTTGCCTTTAATTGTAGACATTGTCCTTGTACTGCGCCCTACACACTTAAATAATTATAATGATCATAAGAAAAAGAATAAGGCAATGACAAAGATTTTTCCCTGGATAATTAGGTTCATCTCCTCTGGCAGCCTATCTGTTGAATTTGAGAGTTTTAGGTTAAATAATGGATAATAATTCAAGCATGCAGCATTCAGTTCTCTTACAGTTTGAGCTGGATTTCACTTACATTTGCATTTTTTTTGTTTTGTTTCTCACCCTCCAGAGAAGCGTAAGCTGTAACGATCTTATCATTTCCTCACTTGTTGTCTGACTGTAAAGGAAGAATATATGCATTCTGATGTGAATGGAGACAGCAGTGCTTTCCTCACAAAGAGCAAATTAACAGCCGTGAAGCCGAACAATCACACTGTTGCTATTGGAAACCGACCACTTTATGAACTCGCCTCTGAGAATAAAACCACTTTGTCATGTTCACACACATGAGAAATCGATAAATGGTGGAACTGTGGAAGAACGTCTTGGTCTTTCTTGTTTGGCCAAATCCAATCATGATAAGTTAACTGCATAGGAAGTCCCATCAAGTTTAAGGAGGATTCATCCGGCCACATTTTCAGGAGACAGAAATTGAAACTAGAAGGTTCATCAGTGTTAGTTCACTGGTATGATTGCTACTGTATAAAAAAGGACATTTTAGATTGCGAGGATGTTCTAGTTTGTTGTTCGACAGTTTGGCTTTGTGAGGCCAACATAAAACGTTTAAATGTTGCCAAATGTAGTTTTTTGAACTGTGTAAACTACACCAAAGTTTATTATTTATGGTTAGGGATTGTTAATAATATTTCTAATCTTGACTATAACCAACAGTAACAGACTTGCTAGACTTTATTTAGTAGACAGGATAAGCAGAGAGCTGAGCTGAGATGTCCATTGCATATGCAGATTTATATCTAAAAGATTTTGTTTTTTCTTTTCCCTAACATTTGGATATTAAAATTGAATAAACCAAGAACTAACACTTCTTGGTTCTCACTATTAACTAGTTGCTTCTTAGCATGCATAGTACTAGAATATTGGCTGTTTATTAGTAATTATAAAGCACATATTAATGCATTATTCTGCATGACCTGCATGAGAATATCTACATCGGGTCTATTGGAGACGTTTGTTTAGGTGCGTCGAAAGATCACCACAGACACAGTACAATCCACATGGGATAATCTCACAGTATAACAAGCAGCTGTACAAAATATGATACACCAGTGTTTTGCCAGTTTATCTCTTTTAATTATTTGTACAACTGTATCCACTGTACGTCCGACTGACTGCACTGCTTCTTCCTTTTGATTCTAAACTGAACTCAAATGGCTCTGAGAATTGGGTAAGAGAGAAACATAAACCACTTAATTGAGGAAATTGAAAGAATAAAACCATTATGCAAAATAAGATACACCGGTGTTTTGCCAGATGAGAAGTTTATTCTATGTATCATCTTTTTACTACTTTCATTAATTTTACTCTAATGAATTTTATAACGCTAGCATTTATCTCTTTTAATTCCTTTTATACCTGTTTTAATTTCCCTTGCTTTTACTTTGTGCTTATTTTCTATGCAAATCACTTTGAATTACCATAGTGTGATATTTTAATTCCTTTCTATGTAAAGCATTTTGAATAACTGTTTTCATTTTCCTTGCTTTTATTTTGTGATTATTTGTATTCCTTTCTATGTAAAGCACTTTGAATTGCCATAGTGTATGAAATGTGCTATACAAATTAAACTTGCCTTGCCTTGCACATCCATTTATACTACCCAATACCTAAACTACATTACTAACTTTTAATAAGCATCAATTAGGAGTTTATTGAGGCAAAAGCAAGGCGGTCTTTGACTCTGGTGAGTTTATCAATAGCAGACTGGTGGGAGTGGCCTTGGATGGCAACATGCCAAGTGCATTGTGGGTGTTGAAGTTTTCATACCTATCCAGCAAAAGGGAATACAACACTAGGTTTTTTTTCTTGTTTGGTAACACCAATTTAAAAAAAAAAAAAATTAGATCTAACTAACTAAACTAAATCGCCTTTCTACTCTATAGGAAGACAAGTTTTATAGAAAGCCCATTTTGCCAGTAACACTTTGGCTCTGTGATTCTTTCAAAACATTGATACTTTCAAACTTGTGGCTCAACCAATGGCATGAGTTTGTGGCGGGATTATCTATTTGTCAGGGCATTAGGGCGGTTTTCAGATTTCAATTAATCTTGCAATTTCGTTTTTTGTGCAGTTCAGTATTACACTCTTCACCTTCACTTGCCATCACTTTTCCAGCAGAAAAATTCAATAGAAACACGTCAGAGAGAGTGGCTTCATTAATTAACAGCCTGTCTCAAGAGGTAATTACACGGCGTCCTCCCCCCAATCTTCTAGTGTAATAAAGTCTGAAGGTGATCTCTCAAACAAAAGCTAAAAATCTCAAGTACTATTATGGATTTGTAATAGCGACAGGAGGATTATGAAGACCTTCAGGGACAAGGGATCATCAAGGGTAAGAGAGGACTATGGAAAGAATGCAAACGTTCCAATTACGATGAAATGAGAAAATAATTAAAGAAGACTTTATGCAAAGCATTAGTAGAGGTCGTTCACTTGTTGTTGACAGAACCATCCAATGATCCAACACTGATTTTGAAAGCTGTTGCCTATTAGAAATCCCATTCGGCCTTGTAATAGCGGTGAGCATGTCCTACACTGGAAGCCAACAGACGGAGAAGATAAAGGGCTTGTTTAAGTAATGCTCCAGATCTTCCCAGAAATTGTCCTGTTGTCTCTCCAGGAGAATGATAATGGTTCGTATTTAAGATGTTTCCGCCTCAATAAATCATCTAACAAGGGTGTACAACGAGATGACGAGGCAGAATTGCAGATCTGAGACAAAAAGGTGATTGACTTCCCCTCAATGTTTCCAGGGTTGATGGGAACTCTTCAGGGAATTGTATGCATGCTAATGGCTGCACAAGGACCGAAGCTGAATTGATTTTTTATTTTTTTTTTCTTCTTTATTTTGTTGCATTAGCACTAAAAAGCTTCCTGTTTTTGTCAGGACGTAAAAATAGTCACTGGAGGACACATCAAATTGAAAACCTATAAGTACAAATGACTTTAACGCAGCGTTATGATCTATTCAGCGCAGTAGAGACTCATCAGTCACAGATGAAGAAAACACTTTTTGTGCCTGTTCAGATATGAGATTATGCAGAGTTAATTTTGTCACCGTACTGTGGATGGTTCCCTCAATTTGGTATTGAAGCATAAGAACACACACATCGCTGTGCAAAGTAATCAGCTTCAGTGACAGTAATACTTTCACATCTCTGCTGAAGGCCATCCAGTCAACACACCAGACCTTGCAATGCGCCATAATGATAATGTATGCATTTTTGCATTTATTTATTTTGCACTGTTTGCTTTAATCCAAAGTATGGATTTTGTCAGTATGTCTTCATATACAAGTCTCTTTCTGAAATAATTGTGTATAGTTCATGTTAATTTTTACTAAAAATCCCATATTTAAAACGTTGTTCTAGTTCACACACACATTTGCATTGGTATCTGAAATGTATTTTTGATATTGGAGATGCATTTTTCCCCCAAAGTACATTTTGTAAAGTGAGGGTTTAAATATATTTTTTCAGTTTTGAAAAAACATGTATACTTTGGCCAGAATATAGTCATTTAGCAGGTTATTTTATTAAGTGACTGACAAAGGAATATATATATATATATATATATATATAATGTGGATAGGAATGTGTCTGAAGGAAAGACACGGATAAGGAATGACGCATTATCCCTTTAAGGGATATAATGATGGGGAAAGTATGAGATGGGAGGATAAATTATATTGCAATGCTTTTGTGTTCACTTGCAAATGTTCACCCCGAGAATCTTGTGCAAGAGAATGCAAAAGCATCAAAATATGGCTCCATAGAATTAGTTATTCATTGTCCATGCCTGTCCGAATAAGGCACTTTAGAAAAGCACTTTCTCTTTTATATTGTCACCGCTCTGAAGTAGCATTGGCCAGTGCAGTTCATTATTGCTTCACCAGTTCACTCAACTCGCCAGTAAAAACTTTTAATTTGAGTATTTAAAGCTTGATATGCTCCAGTATCCAAACTTGACCCTCTGTGTGAAATTGAAATCTGTTCAGTGGTTTTGTAACGTTCATTGTGTTAATGATCAGTGGATTTGCATTTAGGTTTGTTTGGGGAAGATTAAGTTGGATTTACACTGAGAGAACCCTTTCTAACCCGGTGCGTTCAGTGACGTGATGGAGATTCTGAAACTGGAATCAGGGTTAAGTTTTATAACTGGTGTTTATCGTCATCTCAAGAGCTTCATCCAGACAGTCATTATTACGTTCTGCAGTGGTGTTAGGAGGTATTAGTATAAAGGATACTAATTGTGACATAAGACTAAAAGTGTGTGTGTGTGTGTGTGTGTGTGTGTGTGTGTGTGTGTGTGTGTGTGTGTGTGTGTGTGTGTGTGTGTGGTAGCAATGAATACATCAGTAAAGGGAAAAATACACAATGAATAATACATGATATCTATTTTTGGTTTGTTTCTTTGCTTACACATTATGTGCAAATCAGAGCAAAACTTTTGCCTAATACAAATGAGCTCTGTGTTAATTGTCTTATTTGTGTTTGCATGGTTAATTATTTTTACATTTAAATATGCTTTTTTTTTTGTTGAGAAAATGTTATAAAAGTATACAATAATGTCTCATTTGTTAACATTAGATAATGCATTAGTTAACATGAACTAATAATATTGAGCAATATGTTTTTAGATTATTTACTCTGTTAACATTAGTTAGTAAAAATGTAATTGCTCATTGATTATGTTAGTTCACCGTGAATTAACAAATGCTAAAAAATATAACACTGAATTTTAGAAACGTATTAGTAAATGTTGAAATTAACATTAACCAATGCTGTAGAAGTGTTAGAAGTTCATGTTAACTATAGTTAACTAATGTTAACAAATGAAACCTCATTGTAACCAAGGAGTGGCTCTGTAAGAAGCATATCAAGGTTCTGGCGTGGCCTAGCCAGTCTCCAGACCTAAACCCAATAGAGAATCTTTGGAGGGAGCTCAAACTCCGTGTTTCTCGGCGACAGCCCAGAAACCTGACTGATCTAGAGAAGATCTGTGTGGAGGAGTGGGCCAAAATCCCTCCTGCAGTGTGTGCAAACCTGGTGAAAAACTACAGGAAACGTTTGACCTCTGCAATTGCAAACAAAAGCTACTGTACCAAATATTAACATTGATTTTCTCAGGTGTTCAAATACTTATTTGCAGCTGTATCATACAAATAAATAGTTAAAAAATCATACATTGTGATTTCTGGATTTTTTTTTTTAGATTATGTCTCTCACAGTGGACATGCACCTACGATGACAATTTCAGATCCCTCCATGATTTCTAAGTGGGAGAACTTGCAAAATAGCAGGGTGTTCAAATACTTATTTTCCTCACTGTAGTTAACTAATGTTAACAAATGAAACCTCATTGTAAAGTTTTACCAACATGTTTGTCTTAAAAAGCAATGCTTATGGTGCAAGACACTGAAAAAGCATACATCTCGTAATTCATCTCATTATTTGAGCACCTAGTTTAATTATATTCTCTCTTTTAAGCATTAATATTTGAAGCGGTGGTGCTTTTATAGGGGAATAATTAGTAGATGCAACTCTACCAACCCCAAATTAAAATATATATATATGATAGGGCAATAAAAAAGAGCACTTATGCTAATGGGACACTGACAGTCAACAGGCTATACCAGCAACTAGTTGTTTAGTGAATGACTAATAAACAGGTGTTTCCATTTCAACTCATGCATCGCATGTTAACTGTTGATGAATGCTTAAAACTTTTCACAGAAAGATTGAGCAGCCTGTCTGAGTTTCGCATCTCTCCAGGGCTTACACCTTAAATACCCTTGTCTGTTTTACATTCCTGTCTGCTGATTTGGGATTTCTGGATTGAATTGTATTGATTTCTTAGAGTTTAAAACACAGAGCAGTGGGTTATAAATTCCTGCTGTATTTAAAGTTAAAGAGCAAAGTCAGTCGGTGATCATCTTAGGTTTCGCAAAAGATAGAAGCTTCCTTCGCATATAGAGCTTCCTTCATTTGCAGTTTTCACCTGTGCTTTATATGAAAGTAGAAAACTGGGTAAATTTAACTCTGAGACATGAATGTGTCACTACTAGGGTATTTTTGTTCAGTTGGTTTGTTTTTTTCAGTCTCAGAAGTTTTGATCTTGGAAGAATTTGATGAGAAATGTCTGAGTTCACATTTAGATCTCTGACTTTTGGCAAATCTGGGCACAGTTTCAGACATGTGAGATCACTAGGGTCTTTTTCCCATGAGAAGAAGAAGAGTTCAGTGAAAGTCTCCATTTGAGAATCAATGGAAATAATATGTCCATCTTAGTGTGAAACCACAGCTGAATGTGTCCTGAATGACAATCAATTTAGACCTGACATTTTCAATATTTACACACTTTAAAATGTGTAAATAATATGAAGAGTTTTGTCAGACTTGCCGTTCAGTATAATTAATGCTGGAATTACCCTTGGCATGCAGCGTAAAGTACAAGATTACAAGATTGCATGCAAATTTGTGTATTAAAATGAATTTATATAGTAACAAATTATAACCATACTAATTAACTAGTTCTGGCATGAAACTTGAGATGGCGCAGGATGATGGGTCTGTAACTCATTTGGTAGTGATCACATGATTATCTACATAGCGCTGCTGATTGGTTGCTGTTGCATTAGCGTCCAATGAGCTGCGGCTCAACATTCAGAAACCCTCCACCTTCCCCAGCACCACCTGTATAGATCTTCTACATTCATGTCTGTGAATGTATTAGCATTGAATGCATTCTGTGAATGTATTAGCATTAGCAAGTCTCTGCACTTGCTCTGCAGCAGCAGCATCGTAGCAGATCTATTCTGCCAAGACAAAATACATTAACATTGCAGTATACATTACCATGCCAATCTCTACCAATCTCCTGAGAGTGGTCATGACAGAAATAATATTATGCAATTTGTTGATGTTGAACACGCTAGGGTAAGTTTGATGTTTAGGGTGTTTTACACATGCATCATCTGTTCTGATATTAGTCACTTCTGTTATGTCATGTAAAATCTCATGAATAGAAAGGAGTTGAACACATTGTAATGTAGTTTCATGGAGCGTATCTCTCCTGATGTGACTCTTGGATCACTCTTTAATCAATCAGAGACATACTGAAGTAGGTTGAGTCCTCTAATTGTCCTTCTCAAGAACTAGTGACCGTAACCCAGATCTGAATGGACTGATGGGTCATGCTCCATTCAAAGCTATATATTTTTTCATAGTTTTTTTTAGATGGGCTTGTAAAAATGTATTGCAAGCCTGAATCAAAGACTTTAGATATAAAAAGACAGTGCACTCATATTAACATGAATGGGAGAAAGTGCAACACCAATTGGCAAAGTCATCGCGTCACTGCAGCTTCCTTTAGAAGCTCCTCTTGCAATAGAAACAGTCATTGTTCTGAGACGCGTGCTTATGACTGCACATGACAAATTTATGAGACAGTTGTTGCCAGATTTCATTGGTGATATCAAATATGAAATTTAACCAAAAGCTTGGTGAGAATTTGGTGTTTCCCCATTCACAAATATAAGATCTGTACTTGCATGACTGAAATAAGCTGCTCGAAGAGGCGTTTCAAAGATGGCCGCTGAGTGAAATGACTTAGGTCTTAAAGGGACTTTGCCTGAATTTAACTCTTTAGCTTTACTGAGGCATAGATGAGGGCCAACGTATCTGTCAGATAAATATTGCAAGGATGAAGTGTTTGGTTTGGGAAGTAGTTTCTTAGTCTTTTTCATTTCATTGCATGTACTATCCCTATTGTTTTTTACAGACAAATTATAGATTTAGTCATATTTATTCTGATATGTCACAAGATAAGTCAAATCAAATAAGCATGTATAATCAGAAGAAGACCCTTTAAAGTGAAAAACATTTTTTCCCCCTGAGTGCTACATGATATTTGTTGTGATAAAACAACATTGGTATGCGATTGGATTGTACTAAGTGCTTTCACACTAGAATAGAGCCAAAAATAAATGCAAATTTGCCAAAACAACGCCTAAAATAGATGTTGGTTTGGCTATCAGTTTCAGTGCCCACGTAGATGACATCAGCAGAAAAATTCATTTCAGAGGGGGCAACTTAGCAAATTTTGGCGAAAGATTATGAAGACAGACTTTGTTTTTCTTTCGAATATTGAGCAATGATCAGTTGTTCACATGGGCAGGAACTTGTGTTAAAGGGATAGTTCACCCAAAAAAAAAGACAATTCTATTATCATTTACTCACCCTCATGTTGTTTTAAACTTACGCTACAGTTAAAACGTTTGGGGTCTGGAAGATTTTAATATCTTGCATTTTGCATTCAATTGATTAGAAATTACAATAAAAACATTTATGTTATAAAAGATTCTAATTCAAATAAATGCTGTTCTTTTAAACTTTCTATTCATCAAAGAATCCTGAAATAAAGATGTATCCCCATTTCCACAAAATGATGCAGCAGAAGCACAACTGTCTTCAACATTGATAATAATCAGAAATGTTTATTGAGCAGCAACTCATCATATTAGAATGATTTCTGAAGGATCATGTGTCATGTGGGGGGTTAGTGCACGTGCACATGAAGGGGGGTGTGGGCAGTGGAGGAGAGAGAAGCATGAAGAGGGAAGTTAGCTAGAGGAGAGATGTCCTAGACAACGACTAACGTTAGAATTATGTTCTCTTGAATTTTGATATGGCCGACACACACATTTAAGAAATGTGCGTTCATGACTGTTTCAGGAAGCACGGAGGGGGAGGGGAGGGGAGGGGAGGGAGGGTCGAGCTAGCCTCCGTTTTGTTTGACAATACTTCGAATGTCAACAAGAAGTGACGTCACCCAACATCGCTTAGAGCACCTTTAATAGTTGGTGATCTTTACAACGGAACTGAATCAACACTGAACGGACTTCAACTGAACAATGACACTTTTTAGAGCTGCTTTACAGACGAATTGAACCCTGTTTGCATCATTATTTTCCTGTTCATCACTGTAAAGCTGCTTTGAAACTATTTTTATTGTATGAAGCACTGGGAAAAATAAAGGTGACTTGACTTGATTAGAGAACCGAGTTTGTTACCGTATCTAATAACTCATTTGAGAAGATTCTGCTTCTCAAATTTAGTGGCTCTCGCACACGGACGCAGCGCAAGTGTTAATTTACTTTCAATGGAATATGTTGGGACAGCATCCGCAGAGCAGTGTGGGACCGCATAAGAGATGAGCTCAATCTAACAGCCCACATGCTGCCGAATGGAAGGATCTGTGCTGGGCTTTTAAATAAAGAAGATGCCTTTAATTGGCTCGCATTGATCTCCAGCTCTTTGTGGTCAGGGGAGATGAGATGGATGGTATCTGCGGCTGTGGGAGTGAGGAATCACTGCGCTGGCATTAAGAGATGGCTGAAGTTTGTTTAAAGTTGTGGGAGGACTTCTGAAGAGTAATTGTGAGGATGCCGTAACTCTTTAATTAGGTTGCAGGCCATACAGAATGCACGCGGGCAGAATTCTTATCACTTTAAGTGAAAATTAGCTGTGCGCTTTAATTAAGAGATATGTTAGAAATGTGGCACGCCACGGCCCCACAAGATGACAATGACTGTAATGCAAAAAAAAATCTTCTAATTCAATGTTTGATTTGAGTAGACAGTTGCATTATCTTGAATTAAGTTTGCATCATTGTTTACAGCATGCACTTTGCTAATTCTTCTTCAGTTTATGATTAAAACACCAACGTGTCCAACTCCTGTCATAAAGCATGTAATGCATGAGTTGCTCTGTGTGCATCTCTAAAGTGTGAAACTCTAAAAGTCTGTGTCACTCCAGATAAGCAGTGGCTCGCGCTCTTCTATGAGTTTTATGATCCCTTTCAAAGATGCTGGGGCGAAATTAATTGAAGAGGGATTCTTCAGAGGACTCCAGAGACACGAGAGCTTGTTCTGCAAGGAAGAAAAGCCGATATAGTCTCTAGTATCTCTGCTCTGAAAAATCCCATAGATTGCCGTTGAGGTGGTCAAAACTTTCAAACATGAACTCTTGTATTTAACCTACAAACATCTATCTATCTATCTATCTATCTATCTATCTATCTATCTATCTATCTATCTATCTATCTATCTATCTATCTATCTATCTATCTATCTATCTATCTATCTATCTATCTATCTATCAATCTATCTATCTATCTATCTGTGTGTGTGTGTGTTTGTCTGTCTGTATCCAGAAACATGTTAACAATGTGCTAAAACACGTTAAAACATGCTAGCAATGTGTTAAATCAAGCTAACAACATGCTAAATCATGTTTTCAATGTGTTACATCATTCTAGAAACATGCTACCAACATGCTAAGTAATGCTAACATGCTAGAAACATGCTTGTAATTATTAAATCATCTTAGCAACATGTTAAAGGGGTCATATGATGGTTCTAAAAAGAACATTATTTTGTGTATTTGGTTTAATCCAATGTGTTTACGTGGTTTTAGGTTTAAAACAGTCATTATTTTACACATATTGTACATTATTGTTGCTCCTCTATGCCCCGCCTTTCTGAAACGTGTAGAAACAAAGCTCATCACAAAGCTCAAAGCAACATAATAAATCATGCCAATAACACGCTAAACACGTTAGCAATGTGTTAAAGAATGCTAGCAACATACTAAATCATTCTAACAAGATACTACCTGTTAGCAAATATGTGTAATCTAATGATAGCAACATGCTGGCACCATGCTAAATCATGCTAGCAATGGCTAAATCATGTTAAACTCTGCAGGACAGTGGCCCTCCTGGACCGGATTTGAGAAACCCTGTTCTAAAACATGCAAGTAATGTGTTAAATCATGTTAGAAACATGCTAAAAACATGCTAGCAAGTGCTAAATCATGCTAGCAACATGCACAAATACTTGTCCTTATAGCCTTCTTTTTCTTCATTGCAAAATTATATATTTCTACTATTGATTTATTGACATGTTGATTTGTGGGTATAAAATGAGTTGCTGTATGAATCTTGAAGTTCACTGTAGGTTGTTTGTATCAGTATATAGCTTCTAGGTCTCATCTGTGAAGCCATCCTGGTTTATTTGACTCACCATAGATGGTTTACCAAAGAACCGGAGAACTTTGAAAATATTTGCCTTGTGGATCAGAATCTGAAATGCTATTTGGAAACTTCGGTTGGCTGCACATCAAACTGACCCTCTGGGAATTAACAACCCACGACTTTTGATGTCTAAAACACAATGCCAAGAAGATTAAAATTCTGACCTTGTGTAATGTCTTCGGCAGCATCAGCATCTTATTCTCGTCCAGCTCTGTTTGTCCTCATTTGGATTAGGTGGTTATAAAAGATTGTCCCACATTTACCCTTGTATAATTGAAGTCCTTGAGGTTATTAATAAGAAACAGTCAATAAACATAGACTGTGAGTGCCAACACAATTTCATTCTTGGTATATATAATATTTATCTTGTGTAGAAAAATATTGACAAAGGAGAGCTGTCTTTAAGCGCCTGATCCTGGTCAAGGAGAGTGTCTACAGAAAGATTTCATCCACTTAGCTGATATAATGCAATCATGGAGATTGTTTTTAAAGTCTCCCTTTGGTGAAAATCAAGTTATTAATGTTGTTTATATGTCTATGTGGTGTTTTAATATGCTTTAAGATAAACCATGTGTAAATTCATAAGTCGACATCATTGCTGAGTATTTTCTCCTTAAAACTGCAGTGAACCAAAGACAGTCTCAAAAACACGCTGGTGTTTCTGACGTCACAAACTACCTTGTAACCAATCAGATCAACGTGTGATTGTCAACGAGTGGATCTCTGAGCTGCTGTGAGTGAGTGGAGGCGGGGTTCATTTGCATATTCATAGAACCACGTATACTAAATGAGGCAAGGGTGTCGAGTTACATTCAAGCTATTTAAAGTCATGAATCAATTTTTTTCAAGGAAAAATGTGGAGATCACAGTGGAGATTTCTGATAACGCCTGTTATGTGTTGCCTTGTCAACTGGGAGAAACGTTGTTTTAGGTTTTGAAAGGAACAGGAAGTCGCTCGTGTTATTCGTTGTTGTCGATTCTGATTGGCTTGCATGGCTTTATCCTTCTCCCTACACTGCCGCCCATAGGTTTGGCATAGTTATGATGGCGCTCGACGTCGTATTTATGCGGGTTGATGTAAATGACAACTTTTTTTGAAAACGATGTTGTGTGCACGATGTTATTATTGAAAACGGAGGGGGGGAAATATTTGTTTCTCTAAATACTGTGTAAATGTGGCCAGAACCAATAATCAGATAACAAGATGGGCGGGGTAAACACAATTAGGAGAGCATATGGCACATAGAAACAAACATGACAAAAAACATGCGGTTTCGAGTTCGCTTGAGCCGTACGCTCTTCTGTCCGTGTGTGTTGTGTTCTGCGTATAACACGGTTTGTGGCCGCATGATTTCATGTTGTCTTGTGTTGTGTGGACATGGTTAGTGAACACAATTTTTTTCGTGTGAGCACATGGCTCGTCATGTTTGTTTGTATATGCCATGTGCTCTCCTGTCTATTGTCTTAACCCTACCCATCTTGCTATCTGATTATTGATTCGGTTCATCATGACAAGACAAGACATTATCAGCGTCACCAGAACCTTGACAGAAACACACTCCACATGGGTAAATGTACAAACACTTTAACTATGCTAGCCTGATTTCATGTATTTTTTTGTGCACGTCTTTGACTCTTATGTTGCCAGTAATTTTGCTCATAAAGCCGTTTTCTATGTGTTTTGTTGCCTGCTTATTGATTTGCATCTAGCAGTTTTTATAATGAGCTGTTTTTTGATGTTCCTCAGTTTTTAGTTGTACATGGAAGTGGGATCAGCATGCATTTATGCTGAACTCACCTCACCTCACGCAAGCAAAATCTTTCATTTGACCTTTTGCAGCATAACAATTGTAGCCTACTGAGTAAACAGTCATTTTGAAAATAATAAAAAATGTGACGTTGCTTATAGAACTTTATTGAAACACTTGACCTGCATTGATCATGCAAATATATATTTTTTTTTTTTGGCCCTGCACTAAAATCTCCCTTCTGATCCTCTGAGAAAGATATAAATCATCCAGGCCATGGACAGAGTAAGATGAATACGATAATATAAAAACTCAAAGTACGAGTAGCTTCTAACATTTGTTGAGCCAGACAGTTTTTGCATTAATGACCTGAGCTCTATTTTAGTCCCAGTGTCAGACGGCTCAGACCGACCGCTCACTGACCGTCTGATACATAACGCTCACCAGAATAGCAGGAGATTTCTCAAAATGTAGAACTTTTATCTGATTGGCTTTTTTGCAGTTTCTGGAAACAGTTCTTTTTGTCGACACGTTTTCTGTGCTGCAGATCCACTTTGATGCACTTGCAAAGGATAAGGAGTCATGCTGGAATTGATACGGTGAAACCAACGCTATCATTAGTGTTGGAGCTGAAATCCAGATATGGTAATGGGCGTTTGGTAAGCGGTCGACCAATCACAACAGACTGAGCCATCTTAGAGAGATCGAATCCTTTATCGAACCGTTTCAAAATATATACTTGTTTTGTTTCAGCTAGCTTCCAAGGCAACATTTCTTTGTTTCTATTTCATTTAGTTTAACTTGAATTACGCTACTAAAATAACTAAAACTTCAATAAAACATAATACAAATATAGGCATATTTATAGAAATGTATATATATATATATATATATATATATATATATATATATATATATATATATATATATATATATATATATAATATAAATATTTTTTTTTTCATAATATAAAATGACAAAAACACTTTTAACACTTTAACCAAAATAAAATGGAAATGTAAAAATAAGAAATGAGTTAGAAATATATAAAAAAAAAAAAAAAATGCCAAATGCAATTGAAATAATACTACTAAAATAACACTGATTTGCATTGAGATTGATTATCTTTGTGGCATTTGTTATGAATGCCTGAGAAAATTTGCAAAAAGCATTTTGAATCCAGTAATAAAAGTACATATTGATATTACATATGGTACATATTACATATACTTTTTTGTTAGTCTGTCTGATAAACAGTTTTAAATCTTGAAGTTTGAAGGTTATGATGGATGGATGGATGGATGGATGGATGGATGGATGGATGGATGGATGGATGGATGGATGGATGGATGGATGTGTAAATATGGTTATAAGATCACTGAAAAAAATGATTTGTTGAAATTAATCCATTTTTTATCGTAAGTGATTGCATTCAGTTGATTTTATCTACTAAAATTGATTAAGTTCAACTTAATGCATTTGTTTAAATGTAGATAAAATCAATTGAATGCAACCAGTTACGATAATTTTTTTTTAAATTAATTTCAATGAATCATTTTTTTTCAGTGATGTTTTTATTTTATGTGTGCCATCAGGTGATTATTTTTTGGTAGCCACGTGCAAATGCTAATATTTCAAAACGTTTCAAGAAGAAATTATGGATTTGATTTCTATCCAGCATTGGCAGTTGTTGAAAAGCTTGTGAAGTGAGGAAATGTGTGTCTGTAGCTTGATGCCATGACGTGTAGCCGAGTCTGTTTGGCTGATTTGTGAGATGAGGATGTGATTTTATGTAAACATAAAGCTGCTGGAAAAGTGCTCACTGTTGTGTAGAGCTCAACGTGATCTCATAAACAGGACGGATGTCTTCCGAGTCACCCATTATGCAGCTAAATGACAAGAGCAGCCATTGAGAAATGACGTTTCCATTCAGTCTGTTATTTATTGCTGTCCTTCCGTCATTTACACAAGGCCTGGTCTTCATTTTCAGTTATTTTCAGATATCAACCTTTATTCAGATCTATAAGAAGTCATGACCAAAAAGACACAAGTCTTTGACATGCACCAACCATCTGAAAAACACCTATTTTGGATGTCGCAAAATGCAACTTTTATTTTGCGTTAAGTTGTGTTAAACACTAGATTTGCAGCATCACCATTTCATATTTAGAAGCTCAGTGAGTCTCACATCGCTAATGTCAGCTAACTTTCCTCTTCCTTCTGCTGAGAAATGCCAAATTTACACATGACAGATTTAGTTTTGAAAATGAAACAGTTTGAGTTCAAGGTACAGAAAGGTTTTTTAATAGGCTGATATTGGAGGCAGATTAGTATCACATTTATAACACTGAAAACAAGTCAAGGTAGGATTTAATTTGAAACAATTTTCACTCAGAATTGCTTGTAAATTTCACAAATAATTACAAAGAAATGGCAAGTAATGCATGTTAAAGTAGAAATACTGAAATAGTATAATCCAATAATCCAATCATCTTTGTTTTATTTACAAGAAAAGTATTGTTTAAGTGTAGCTTTTCCATATTTTTTCAGTAAATTCTTGATGTTATGAGTTAATTTTGATGGCCATGCGGTGTGACAGCTAAATGTTTAAAAATATAAATATTAAATACAGTCATAGTCATTCACAAGTGCAAAACTAATAGAATTAGACAAGTGCTTGTTAGAAGAAAATCATAAATTGTGTTTAGCATAATTAAAGTTTAACTTTCATGCATATTAATGCTGAAATCTCTTTCTGTTGGAGGCATCACACCACAGGACTGGCTAAACACAATCATTACAAAATCAATTTACAGTAGGAGCTGAAAGCTCGTTTTAGCTTGTCATTTTTGGTAAATATCTGATTTACCTCCTGTTGAGTTCCTGGAAATGTACAGTCTAAAGATTTGCCAAGGTCTAAATGAAATAATCATGTTTACTAAACGGATAAAATATGATTTTAAGTTAAGCTAATTTGGTAATACGGTCTCTTGGTTAATAGAGATCAAGGATCCACAGAAGATTTTGCATGTTTAGAAAAGCAGTCAATATACAGAATAATTGGTGAACAAATTATATAGTTACATTCATACATATAATATGTGTATTTGACATGATTGTGAAATACTGAATGTATAATCATTTGAGAAGGATTTTATTCTACATATTATTAATAAATATGCATAATTATTTATTAGTAATTATTTTATTTTATTATTTTAAATTATGTTTTGTCACAAAACATAATGGAATTTGCCTGCTTTGTTTGTTTGTTTGTTTGTTTGTTTGTTTGTTTGTTCATTTTTGAAAAGGGACCCCAAATAGATAAGAATACCAGTATGTTTAAATTATATTTTAATCAATGTTTTGATACATTTATTCAGTTTATGATGGTGACAGTCACACATCTGGGCAATTTCCACACTAAAATAATAATAATAATAATAATAATAATAATAATAATAATAATAATAATAATAATAATAATAATAATAATAATAATATAAATATAAATTTGTATTTGTTACTAATCTGTGTTCTTTGTTGTCCAGCCAACATATAAGAGAAAAAAGGTTTGGCCTTCTCCATTATTATAGATGATCATGTTCATCGTCACACTGAACTCTTGCAGATTCACCATCTCCGGCTGAACACAAATATCTGTTTTTATGGTGTCGTCCTGCCACTGTGGGGACTGAAGTATCACGAAGAAGAAGAAGAAGAAGAAGATGAAGGTGACTGAGGTTTCAACAGATAGATCAATGAGCTGATGTGTGATCAGTGGACTGTGTCTCTGAACAGTCCTTTAAACCGGCTGTCTGGGGCTTCAGTGCAATAGCAGGATCAATAGCAGTTAATTTCAGTCCACAGACTCACGTGTGTGTGTGTGTGTGTGTGTGTGATGAGAGATCATGCGTCATACTGGTGCTCTGCTGGGAGGGAAGGAAGCTCTGATACCGTGGTAGAAAGTCATGATGGACAGAACCACTGTCTACTCTTCATATTATAGTTTGATGTGAGCTTATTCTAGCTGTTGGGTAAACAAGTTGTCCCCTGTGTTTTAAAGTCACCATGAAATCAAAATTAAAAATGTTATGGAATATTTCCATATATTTCCATATGTATTATAAATGATCTACCTGTGCACATTTTTATTTTTTATTTTTTTTATTCATGTGCCCTAATAATCTTTAATCAAAATAACTTGTAGAGACGTCTCTTCTCTGAGTAAACATTTCTGATGATGTGTTTACTGGTGTGAAGGCGGGGCAACCTGTCAATCACATGATATCCACCAATAGCAAACCACAACCATCCAATCAACATCAAGTCCTGCCCACATTTGTTTGTTTCCCTCAGATATACATCACAAAAGGGGAAAAAAACTTCAATTCTATGCTGATTTTAAGTGTTATAAATGTATAACATTTATTATATTTCAATATCTGTTGATCAAAACAATTGTTAGATTTTTTTTGTTTTACATTTGATATTTTAATTTAAACTAAATAAATTATACAAATAAACTATAAATATATACACTCACCTAAAGGATTATTAGGAACACCATACTAATACTGTGTTTGACCCCCTTTCACCTTCAGAACTGCCTTAATTCTACGTGGCATTGATTCAACAAGGTGCTGAAAGCATTCTTTAGAAATGTTGGCCCATATTGATAGGATAGCATCTTGCAGTTGATGGAGATTTGTGGGATGCACATCCAGGGCACGAAGCTCCCGTTCCACCACATCCCAAAGATGCTCTATTGGGTTGAGATCTGGTGACTGTGGGGGCCATTTTAGTACAGTGAACTCATTGTCATGTTCAAGAAACCAATTTGAAATGATTCGAGCTTTGTGACATGGTGCATTATCCTGCTGGAAGTAGCCATCAGAGGATGGGTACATGGTGGTCATAAAGGGATGGACATGGTCAGAAACAATGCTCAGGTAGGCCGTGGCATTTAAACGATGCCCAATTGGCTCTAAGGGGCCTAAAGTGTGCCAAGAAAACATCCCCCACACCATTACACCACCACCACCAGCCTGCACAGTGGTAACAAGGCATGATGGATGCATGTTCTCATTCTGTTTACGCCAAATTCTGACTCTACCATCTGAATGTCTCAACAGAAATCGAGACTCATCAGACCAGGCAACATTTTTCCAGTCTTCAACTGTCCAATTTTGGTGAGCTCTTGCAAATTTTAGCCTCTTTTTCCTATTTGTAGTGGAGATGAGTGGTACCCGGTGGGGTCTTCTGCTATTGTAGCCCATCCGCCTCAAGGTTGTGCGTGTTGTGGCTTCACAAATGCTTCGCTGCATACCTCGGTTGTAACGAGTGGTTATTTCAGTCAAAGTTGCTCTTCTATCAGCTCGAATCAGTCGGCCCATTCTCCTCTGACCTCTAGCATCAACAAGGCATTTTCGCCCACAGGACTGCCGCATACTGGGTGTTTTTCCCTTTTCACACCATTCTTTGTAAACCCTAGAAATGGTTGTGCGTGAAAATCCCAGTAACTGAGCAGATTGTGAAATACTCAGACCGGCCCGTCTGGCACCAACAACCATGCCACGCTCAAAATTGCTTAAATCACCTTTCTTTCCCATTCTGACATTCAGTTTGGAGTTCAGGAGATTGTCTTGACCAGGACCACACCCCTAAATGCATTGAAGCAACTGCCATGTGATTGGTTGATTAGATAATTGCATTAATGAGAAATTGAACAGGTGTTCCTAATAATCCTTTAGGTGAGTGTGTATGTATACAGTATATATATATATATATATATATATATATATATATATATATATATATATATATATATAGAGAGAGAGAGAGAGAGAGAGAGAGAGAGAGAGAGAGAATACAGTTAGCTATTTGTTAGTGTTGAACATAATAAATATATTTTTATATATAGCTATATTTTAACTGTATCAAACGTAATTTAATGAAAAATGTCTAATCATTTGGGAAAGAATTGTATCATACATATTACAAAAAAAAAAATGCATTATTAGTAATAGTAAAATTCAAATGCACTCTTCTCAAATCTGTGAAGTGGTAATTCTGTTAAACCTGATTCCAACACCGACATGTGATTTGATGTTTTTATTTATCATGTGTTTTTGCTGTTTAAACAGACAAGAAGATCTAGTGTTTCCCAGATATCTGTGAAACAATCCGAATTCTACAAACGTGTGTAAGTACGGCCTAAAACTTTCTCACATTGTTCACGCTCTCTTCCTCAAGCACACACTTCTTCACATAAGTGTCTCAAAAGAGGTTTTTGAAAGCACCTTCTTTTCCCTTGTGTACCTCACAACACCTGCCACAAACCTCCAGTCTTTGCTTTAACTCCAGTCAACATGTTCCTATACTTGATGAAAGTGTTCTTAAAACTCGATGAAGTCGCGCTAAAAATAGATTGGGGAAACGACCTTATTATTATCCGCAGCTCCTCTCAGCTTCTTCACAGTGATTGTTCCTGGTGTTCAAGGTAGAAACTTTTTTCCTTCATTTGTTGCTTCAGAGGTGCATCGCTATATTCACACCATTAGACTTCACAGAGGAGACGATCGAGCAACCTGCGGTTTATTCACTGTAAGACGTTATAATTGAAGTCAAAACTGATGGTTCATAGAGAGAACAGTGCATGAACCGCTCGTGTTTAATGAGAGATGGGAATATCACAGACCAATGTTTCTCAGCTGACGGGTGGTGACACAAAAGTGGCTTGCAGATCTAATTAGACTCATAAAGTTACTAATGCAAAGAAAACACCTCCCATATTTTTAGTTGTTGACGTCCAATCTAGTCTGTCATTTAAAAGATAATTCTATTAGACAGATGCTAATGAGGACAGATTGTGTGACATGCTGTTATTCTCAAAAGACATGAGAAAAACTGCACAAGGTCAAAGAAAATGTCAGACTACACTGTCGTCAACGAAACTAAATTTTTTTCCTCTCTTTTATGTAACAATTTCATACTTTTTTTCGCTATCCTAATTAAACTGTTTTAGTTAGTTGTTAATAAGTGGCATTTGGCTTTCAGTTTTCCCGCTGCCTGAAACTCAATATATTCTTGGATTTTGGATGTGTCAGAGAACACAGACTCAGGACAACGGTGAGTGCA
Source organism: Vimba vimba (assembly GCA_022828995.1). Lineage (NCBI taxonomy): Eukaryota > Metazoa > Chordata > Actinopteri > Cypriniformes > Leuciscidae > Vimba > Vimba vimba. The sequence goes on along the minus strand of CM040819.1, from coordinate 47,094,592 downwards.
GTGATGAAAACACGAACAGGGTGAATGAGATGATGGCAAATGTAGTAGATAACAACAACCAGAGTGGATGAGGCATATAACAGTCCTAAACGACCTCGATGATCGCTAAAGATGAAGATAATAATGTCTCTTATCTTTGTAGGACGATAATGTTGGAGACGGGAATCCAGGGAAGCAGGAACACAGATGAATGGAGCACAGGAAGACGATACTGGTTAGTAGATGCAGGGTTTTCTCCATTCTGTCACCCGATGGAGGTTTGGTTCCTTGCCACGGTCGGCTATTTCGCCCTTGGCTTGCTTAGTTGGGGACATTTAATTTAATATTCAACAATATTATTGATTTGCCTGCATTGACACCATTATATGAGAACTGAACTGAGCTGGACGATGACATCACGGTTTTCTCCAGAACGGTTATAAAAATGAACTAAATTAATAACTTTTTTACAACAAAAATGAACCATCACTGAACTTACTTAAGCTGGACTGTGATGCTATTTTCTTCTAGAAACAAACTTTATTGCACTATTTTCCTGTTATCTCTGTAAAGCGGTTTTGAAACAATCTGTATTGTAAAAATCACTAAAGGTGACTGACGAGACTTGACTTGAGACTTGACTTGGGACTTGACTTGGGACTTGACTTGGGACTTGATTTGGGACTTGACTTGGGACTTGACTTGAGACTTGACTTGGGACTTGACTTGGGACTTGACTTGGGACTTGACTTGGGACTTGACTTGGGACTTGACTTGGGACTTGACTTGGGACTTGACTTGAGACTTGACTTGGGACTTGACTTGAGACTTGACTTGGGACTTGACTTGGGACTTGATTTGGGACTTGACTTGGGACTTGACTTGGGACTTGACTTGGGACTTGACTTGGGACTTGACTTGGGACTTGACTTGGGACTTGACTTGGGACTTGACTTGGGACTTGACTTGAGACTTGACTTGAGACTTGACTTGGGACTTGACTTGGGACTTGACTTGGGACTTGACTTGGGACTTGACTTGGGACTTGACTTGGGACTTGACTTGGGACTTGACTTGAGACTTTGACTTGAGACTTTGACTTGAGACTTTGACTTGAGACTTTGACTTTGACTTGAGAAACACAGGCAGTCCAAAACATAGACAGTGAAACAATTCAAGTTAGCAAGGACGAGACCAGACAACCCCTGTGTGTGTGGTGCTGGCTTTTATTGAGAGTTGATGAGTGTGATGGCAGACAGGTGTAGTGATAAAGAAGGGTGTGTAGGTGATGACCAGGGAGGATTATGGGAAATGTGGTGTGTAGAGGGAACAGGCATGGTGACTGGTGTGTGGTGATCATGACAGGATATTTCTAAATGTTTTTTTTTTTTTTTTTTTTAAACACTTGTGACATTTAACGTGTCACATTAAATCCTAATGTTAATAAGTATAATACAAATTTTCAGTTAAAATATCTACAAATAACTGAAACAAAATCATTTTGTTTAAGAAGCAGCATAAGATCATTTTCAGCGATTTTATCCTTATAGTCACACTTCAGTTTAGGGTCCAATTCTCACTACTAACTACGACTTTTGCCTCAAAAAGCACCTTTTTACTGCTTATTAATAGTTAGTAAGGTAGCTGATATTGGGTAGTATTAAGAGATATATCAGAATAAGGCATTTATTTGTGCTTCATAATAAACAGCCAATATCCTAGTAATATGAAAGATAATAAGCAACTTGTTAATATTGAGAATTGGACCCTAAACTAATGTTACCCAAGCTTCATATCTTCACCTCTTCATCATGTGGACTATTTATTAACCAAAACAGTAAAAGTTTATGTGAAGTGATTTGTGTGTAAACTAATTAATATTCATAAGCTGAGCTGAGCCATGCTGTACTGTCACAACAAGCTCATCTGTAAATCCCATGGTTAAAACGAGTTCTGGAAATTAATTGACATGAATTAATAAACAAAAGAAAACTGATGTTTTTTTACTTCAATATGTGAAACCCCCCAACAAGTCTTTTGTAAAACAGACTCAACAGAGTCTTGTAAAACTGCATATAATGAAACCTAAAGCAATCAATAGCAGTCACTGTTAATAACAGTCAGATCTGAGTAATGCACTATTTTAACTTTAATCAACGAGTAGAATTGATCATGACATCCTCACCTTATTCCCAAAGAATTGCTGATCCAATGCTGAGTTGTCCTGCAGCTCACATGCATTAATGTCGGGGTCGGGAGGAGGGGATGTGTCTGAACTAGTTGATGCACAAAATCAGTACCTTGATAAAGAGGTTGACTGGCAAAAAGTATTTTATGTATTTTGAAAATACAATACTCATCTTAAATGTATTTAAATACAAATTACATTTGATTTTTTCCAAAGGCTTTAAGCTAAAAAATAGTATTTTGTATTTCAAAAACATATTTGAAATACATGTACCTGAAATACTGCCCATCCCTGCCTGTGATAACCTGGAAGGATCCCTGACACCATCTGAGTGGAAAGCCAGTGTCCGCTGTGATCAGGTATTATGATTGGGAAGAGCAACACTCAGGAAATGAGTTTCATCTCATAAGGTGCTGCCCAATAAATCCTAGTGAGTTTTATTAACAGTGGCAGCTGGGGTTACAGCAACAAGACAATCATTTCTCCATAATAGTAACTTCATTTTTATATGAACCATCTGTGCATTAAGAGAAAGCTTACCGCAGTCTAATTTCAGTGTGTGACCCAGTGGTTACAGGTTTGAAGTATGATTTGGGCTGCTTAAGGAGAGCAGTCAAGAGAAGGACCAGTTCTTAAGGAGAACAGGTCTTGATTCAAGATAGTCTACCAAGTCAAGACCAGGACATTCAGCTGATACTGAACTATTAAACCAGCTAGGACCAGCTTATGACCAGTTTAACCACATACAATTCAATATAAAATGGCAGTTGAAGGACTTGATTGTATTCATCAATTCATAAACTTTTATATTGTTAAAGAGGACCTGTTATTTTTTTTTTTCATGTTCATTTTTCGTTAGTGTGTAATGTTGCTGTTTGAGCATAAAAAAATCAGTGTCAGTGTTTCTGAACTCCCTAAAACGGCTCCATTGTAGTCTTGAGTTTCTTCTGGGAACAAACACTTCACATCCTCATTTAAATAATTAATATGCAGCATAAAGGGGCGGGGCCTGGTTGAGTTAGTTAGTAGTGTTGAAACTCACAGTTATGATAAGGGGTGGGACATTTCCCAAACACGCCTGAAGCTCTTGACCAATCACAACACACTGCTCCAGCCGACCAATCAGAGCACAGTGTGCTTTCCTCATTAATATTAACCAATATCTTAGATTATGTCAACTAAACATGACAGTCATTTCAGAAGCAGAGTATACTATTACATTTAATTAAAAGACTATGAAAAAACATTTTATTTTGTTTATTTATAACTAACTAATGTATTGTCAATAAAAGCAGGAAAGGTAATTTTGATTTCATGTTGACTCTAAGCTGGATCAGTTTTGCTGCCGATCATGTGGCACTTACTGTAAGATGAGGTCTCGGATGGGTAAAGCTGCTTCCAGATCAGCATTAAAGCCCCTCCAGCATCAGCGTTTCGAGTCCAGGCCGCTTAGCACTCAATGCCTCTGGTTTTGCTCAAAGCTATTATCATCGGCTCATTCCAACTTGGCACCAGAGGTGTTGCGAGAGCCCAGTCAAGGTCAGCTGAACATGTTGACACATAATGTATTAAATGAAGAGGCGTTTAAGATGGATTAGTTTGGAATGATAAAGGTTGGGGGCTGAAAACATGATAAATAGAAGGAAAGCATGAGGGGCCAAACCTGCAGATTTCTGTGGTATTAAAGCCGACCTGGATGGGCTCCAGGGGAGAGAGGTTAAGTCCCCCAGTCTTGCTTATGTCAAAGAGCTGGAAAATAGCCAGCTGGTTCATCGACAGATGGAGAGAGAGAGATAGGTTTGTGCGAGGGCATTGTTTCAGAACGAGCTGCAATAAGGATCTTTCCATAAAGGTCTGTGATAGAGATGTTCTTCTTTGACAGAGTAAAACGTGCATCATCACTGTAGACCATTTCCACATGCAGAGTTTCATTGAAGGATCAATTCTGTGCCAGATGTTTCTCTTAAACTGAAGCAATTGTTGACCTGCCGAGAACATATGTACACTGTGATGTTATTTTTTATGGCAATTAAGCACATTTTATCATACTTTACATTACCATATTGCTATATAATATTTGTACATCATACATAGAAAAAAATGGTGTAGAATCAATTTTCGCACAGAAATTGGAAGTAAATTTCACAATTAATTACAAAGAAATGAAAAGAAACACATTTAATGTTACATTTTAAAGCAGAAAGACTGAAATACTTTTTTCAGTCTTTTTGTAAAACGTACTCCAATAATCTTTGTTTTATTTACAACTTTATATAACTTTATATAACTTTTTATAACAACAAATGCACTGCCTTTAAAATACAGTATGATAAAAAAAAAACGTTAGTGAGAATCTAACGCAATCAAATATTGAAAATAATGGAAAATAAATGGCTAAAAATCTAAAATATTGAAAATAACTCAATTTCTGAATGCATTATGGTAATGCGATAATTTGGGGAGAATATGCGAGAAAATGCTAAAATGTCAGGATTCTTTGAGTAGAAAGTTTAAAATAACAGCATTTATTACAAATATACGTTAACAATGTTAATATCTTTACGTTAAATTTTTCAAATCAATTTAATGTATGTAGGGTGGATTGCCCTAATGTGGGACACTGCCTAATGTGGGACACCTAAGGTCTAGTGTTTGTAGGTCCCCCATAAATACATGAATGACAGTGAAACTATGGGTTAGACAAAGCTGTGGTGTCATGTGATCAAAATCACATGACCTATCAAATGTCCAATCATATTTGAGGGTGGAGCAATCATCAAACAGGAGGCACCTTGTGTGAAGACCATCCGAAGGCCATTGACATAGAGTTTTAACAAGTTTGATATTAAGGAGTTAAATACATTTTAAACAATGCAATCCTGCTACTTTTTAGCCTAATATGCTTATGAAATGTTTGTCCATCAAAAAATAGTCTAACTTTGTGTGTATAAACTATATATTTTTATCAAATTTCTTAGTGTCCCACATTAGGAAGTATGGTTTCCAAATCTGGGACAGCATGATCAGCCTAATGTGGGACAGTACTTCAATGAGTCCAAAATGTGTGGTGGGTCATGGTTTGTGGGACAAACATGGTTATTTACATGGTTTTAGTCTTGTAATGCAATATTACAATACTTTTAATGCAGATTTTTACAGTAATGTGAATTTTTTATTCTTGAAGGGCGGTTTGAAGGCTCTTTTTTTGTATGTGTGCATGCCTACATGTGTGTGTGTGTGTCTCTCTCTCTCTCTCTGTGTGTGTGTGTGTGTGTGTGTGTGTGTGTGTGTCATGTATGTGCCATGTATGTGTAAAAGGTATAGTTGACTTAAAATGAAAAATAACTCTGAATTTAAAAATGCAGTAGAAAACCAATAAAGCAATTCCATTTTTTTTTATGCATCTGATTAATTCAATGAAATGTATTTTAGATCATAATGGCAAAGGTGAGAAAGACAGGGACAGATTGTCACAGAAAGAGAGGCAGAAACAGGGAAAGGATAAGAGAAAGAAACTTAATCAGTGGAGGCAGGACAGGATGAAAAGAGCCATAGTTGAGGATGGTGGGGTCCCTCAGCTGAGACTGTTGGCGAGGGCATGGAATGTCCCTATCTACTCTCCAGTGAATCTAAAATAAAAGATTTTACTATTCTACATGTATCAATGTGATTTTTGGTCTTTTATCATAGATTTTTCAGTGTCCCACATTGGGGAGACGTTCTGTCCCACATTAGGAAGCTGCAGATTTTCTCAGACGACTTTCAATAAGAGCACTAATATGTCTATAATTTATCTTATGAATGGGTTATCTGAATTTTCTCTTTTGATTTGATTAGGATACATCCTGCGTTTTTTAAAATGGTATTGGGTGTGGATTTAATGTTTTGGTTACACATCGCAATATGTCACAGAAGTCTGAAGTGCAAAAAATGTCCCACATTAGGGCAATTCACCCTATATATATATATATATATATATATATATATATATATATATATATATATATATATATATATATATATATATATATATATATATATATATATATATATATATATATTATTTTTTATTTTTATTTATTTATTTAATTTTTTTCTGGTAATTTTCTGCAAGGACATTTTCCATTAAGGTTACGGACATTTCCTTTACCTCTAAACACAACTCAATACAATGCATAATTAAAAATTTGGGGAAAACACCTGTGAAAAATCAATGAAGAAAAAAAATGATACTGATAAAAATGAAAAAAAGAAATTGTGCTATGAAAGCAATAAAATAATCCTTTAGGTGTTTTTCTCCATTGGTCTCTCTGAGAAACTGTATGTTCCTTATGGACACATATGAACTGAGCAGTTCACTGTGACAGTACCAATTACTCAGCGATCAAATACAAGAAGAAGAACTTAATCAATCCCTACACCTATATTCCAATTTGTTTTACATCATCCTGCCTTTCTCGAGTCAGTTGCTTTACTCAAAGGTGTGAGTCTATGGAGAAGGACTTCATCAGTATTGGTGTCTCATGCTGTGTCCTTCCCACTGCGCTTAAGTGCTCGCATTTGCCTACTGTTGTGTTTTCAGACGGAAGTTTGTGCCTCCATGATCTCAGCAGACAGATTACGGCAGGCACACTCACCTAAGACACGCTCATGTTCAGCATGGGGCGAGAGACTTTCGTCTGTACAGAGAGAACAAACACATTTGAGTTGGTGGAAAAAATAACCGCACCTAACTGCATCGACAGGTGAGGAAGTGTTGATAAGAATCGAATTCACAGTCCATGCACGGTGAAACCTGAAGAGAACAAAAAATGTGTTTGCTCTTGAAAAGAAGTGTGCAATCAGTACAATGATAGACATTTTCCTATTCATTGTGAACACTACCAACTTTCACAGGATTTGATAAGCCATTGTCGGCAGCCATATCACCCTGTAGCCCAAGACTGGTTGCCCACTGAAGCTAAGCAGGGCTGAGCCTGGTCAGTGACAGGGCTGAGCCTGGATGGGAGACTCCTGGGAAAACCAGGTTGCTGCTCGAAGAGGTGTTTGTGAGGCCAGCAGAGGGCGCTCACTCTGTGGTCTGTGTGGGTCCTAACGCCCCAGTATAGTGATGAGGACACTATACTGCCAAAGGGCACCGTCCTTCGGACGAGACGTTAAACCGAGATCCTGACTCTCTGTGGTCATTAAAAATCCCAGGATGTCCTTTGAAAAAAGTAGGTTTTCACCCTGGCATCCTGGCCAAATTTACCCCTTGGCCTCCTAATCATCCCCGTATACTGATTGGCTTCATCACTGTCTCCTCTCCACCAGTAAGCTGGAGTGTGGTGGGCGTTCTGGCGCAAAATGGCTGCCGTCGCATCATCCAGGTGGTGCTGCACATTGGTGGTGGTTGAGGAGATTCCCCCTTCCATGTAGAGCACTTTGAGTACCCAGAAAAGCACTATATAAATGTAACAAATTAATGTAACAAATTATTGTCAAGGTGTTGTTGGTGGTTTCTAGGCATTGGGTCTGGGTGGTTGCTAAAACACAGGAGCTTGTTATAGTGTTTGCTAATGGTGTTTATAGTGTTTGCTATATGGTGGTTGCTAATGCTATAGGTTGTGGAATAGTTTTAAGGGTAACTCTCACCAAAATTTAACCTAAGCTCTTTTTGTTTTTTCGTGTAAAAGCATAATTAGAATGGAAACGCCAGTTTTAAGATTAACCATATTTTCGTTTTAGGTCAGAATGCCTTTTGAATGGGAGTGCTTGGGGCACTTCTATGATAGCATTAAAATCGCTATTTTTAAAACACTAAGAAGGCTCGACACTATGAAGGACTAAAAATGACAGAACGAAAAATAAATAAATAAATAAATAAAAGTAGAAATAAATAAATAAATGCAGAAATAATAGTGAAAATAAATACATTTTGGTAATATAAATGGCTATTTCTGTATTTTTACATGTATTTATTTATTTATTTATGCATTTCTATATGTATTTATTTCTGTATTTATACATTTATTTATATATTTATGTATTTATATATTTATTTATTTATATATTTATATATGTATTTATTTATACATTTATTTATTTATACATTTATTTATTCCTACATTTATTTATTTATGTATTTCCACATTTCTACATTTATTTATTTCTGTATTTCCACATTTCTACATTTATTTTTCCCTGCGCATGTATGCTAATTGACCTATGGCTAAGCCACGCCCCCTCCACTCACTCGGACAAACAGACAACATTCGGTAACAGGTGCTATGGCAGCTGTCACAGTAGGAGACATTTCACAGGACGCAATTGATGATTTTTTTGGAGACAGAAAGATTATATATCATCTCGATGTCACCAAAAGGGCCTTAAATATGCATTGGAGGGTTATATTAATAATTTTATTGTTGAGAAGGTCGATAAGCTTCAGCTCCAGACAAAGATTTACAGTTCACAGTGTAAACGTTATAGTTTGGTGCTATTTCGCTTCAAACGCTCGCTTTATACGCGTCCTATTCGCTTTGGATTCAAAATGTTCAAGCGTCGAACTAGACGCGATATGCGCAAATTGAATTTGACCCTCTATTCGCGTTTGGTGTGAGCACAGAATAATGAATAGGCTGCCTGCGATGTCAAGATTGCAATGCTGGAATGTGTGTGTGTGTCAGAGAGCGGGCTCGATCGAACAGTGGAAACATAAAAACATACTCCCATTTTGTTAATACAGGACATCATTAAAACTGCAAAGTGTTTAGCTTACTTATATTTGTGTAAAACACAACATTGTGCTTTTGTCAAACTGTAAACTCTTGTCAACCTGTAACCTACAACTGTCACCCAACCAAAATCACACACACACGCTGTTTAAAAGACAAAATGACAAGAAAAAACATAAAAACGAATGAAAACTGACTAACTGCAATGCATTTATCGAGGAAGCAGAGAATGTCCGAGTGTATTGGGTTAGCTATGCGTACTGTGATTGGCTCATCGCGTTTGGGGGCGTGGCTTAGCCATAGGTCAATTAGCATACATGCGCAGGGAAAAATAAATGTAGAAATGTGGAAATACAGAAATAAATAAATGTAGGAATAAATAAATGTATAAATAAATACATATATAAATATATAAATAAATAAATATATAAATACATAAATATATAAATAAATGTATAAATACATAAATAAATACATATAGAAATGCATAAATAAATAAATAAATAAATACATGTACAAATACAGAAATAGCCATTTATATTACCAAAATGTATTTATTTTCACTATTATTTCTGCATTTATTTATTTATTTCTATTTTTATTTATTTATTTATTTATTTATTTTTAGTCCTTCATACGACACAACACAAAACTGTGCTCAAAGTATCACCAGGGGCTCTACACATGAACTTGAGCATTGACTACATTGTTTGTGTACACAAAGTTTACTAAAAAGAAAGGTTTTGTACGACTCACTTTATCAGTTAGTGTTTCCGGTGGCTGGAATTTTGTCAGTCAAAAGTAGTCGATCTCAGAATGCAACGTAACATGAGGAGAGTAAAGATGGAAAGCCCCTAAAGCTTGTTTCCATATAAATTCACGGATAATATTTTGTCTAAGTTATCATACTTTTCATTGAAATTACAAGTTCATGACATTTCCTCATATGGAGTCAGTTCATTACGTTGCATTCGGAGATCGACTACTTTTGACTGACAAAATTCCGTCCAAAGGAAACACTAACTGATAATAAGTTCAGCCGCAAAAATAACCCTGTCCATGCCTTTTCAGCGCTAATTTTTCACTGCGAGTCTTTAGTAAATCTGTGTGTCTTTAGGGTTTGCACTGGCCCAAGCTGTTAATAAATTTGACCCTGTATACTGTATGTAAACGTGTGCATGGTACATAAGGGATAATCCATGGCTAGGTGTGCATTAAACAATTTGGTTGCGATTTATTTTACATTACGTGTACTTACATTGTTTACCAAGTAACGGCATGTGTAAAGTTGAGGTTTAGGGTTAGGATCAGGGTTGGTACCTAGTTATAACCAAGTTATTGTAATTGCTATTGTAAGAGGGGCTGTGGAACATAAGTGGAAGCTCCTCTCTCTTGTAGATGGGTTCAACGTAATAATGCAGGCATACACGGAAATATGGGACTTTACTGACTTCTTTTATTATCCGAGCTCATCCCGTGTAACACACAGCAGTCATTCTCTATTCATCTGCGCACCCACTTTTTTTGCGCATGTCCCTTTTCTTTTTACACAACAATAACTGCGCATGTCAGCGCGCCAATTCCCCATACGCAATCATAACGTAGCCATTGCATCACACATGAACAGCAAATCAAATTACCCAATTTACATACAAAATAAATCATAAAATAAAATCTCACATTTTTCACCCCTTAGAAAAATAAATGTCCTCATTTCAAATATACAAAGAACAATAAAATCTCACTTTTTTTCCCATTGAACAGGACATATAAGGGATATCACATGCCATAGCAAACCCTATTAAATGGTTCTAAACAATTGTATAAAATGAAAGTTATCTTGTGTGGTTTTTTTTTTTCCCTTAAACACATCATACCAACAACAGTCACAGATATTGTGCAGAATTACACAATGTGAAAATGGGAGCTTACTTACATAAAAAAAAAAAAAAACTTGAAAACCATAACAAAAGTGCTATGACCATTTTTATTTATTTTTTTAACAATAAAACTTCCTAGGCCGTTTACTAACACGTCCTGAACGTGTGACCACACCTTCAGGTGCCTGCTCCCCAACTTCTGAGGATGCATGTTCAACCAATTGAAGAGGCTGCCGTACAGAATGAGGAACTCGCACCATGCGACCTGATGGCCTACGTACATGAGGAACAGAGGAGAATACAGACGCTCCATTTTCACCAACCAGCGGCCCTCCTGACGACAAAGGGAGAGAACCAGACAAGGCTGTATATAGCGGTCTCAACCCCTGAACCCTTTTGTCCACCTCTTGACCGGCACATGTGGAAGTGAGGGTTGGTTGCTTCCACCTGGACCTGTAAGGCTTTAAACGTTCATAATGAACAACCTTAGGTGCTGCATCTACATTTCTCATGTCCGATACAGTGTAAAGAATACCAGCCATGTCCACCGTAACCACCCGATATGGTCCTATCCATTTTGGTTCAAGTTTCTTTCTTTGTGTAGTTGGATCATTCATCCACACCAGGTCACCAACTTTAAAAGGTCTGAATTTCTCATACCTATTAAAGTAGTACTCACGCTTGAGTCTCTGATCATCACTAGTGTTAAATACTTCTTGAAACACTGTTTCCATACGACTGACTAGAGCTGAACCATAAGTCTGTGGCGTGTCTACGGCTGCACCTGAAGGAGAATCAAGCCGTACATGTGCTGGTAAACGAGGTTCACGACCATGGGCCAAGAAGAACGGTGAGTACCCAGTGCTAGAATGAGGTGTAGCATTAAATGACAGTACAACTGCAGATAAATACTGGTCCCACTCGCCATCACTATCAAAGAGCACCTTAGCTAATTGATCCTTCAAAGTTCTATTGAACCTCTCTACCATGCCATTACCACGAGGGTGGTATGGCGTAGTTCTCTTCTTTTGTATTTTCAACCTCTTACAAATATCCTGCAAAATCTCTGACTCATACTGACGTCCCTGATCGGAGACTAATTCCTCTGGAACACCGTGTTCAGGTATGTACTGTTCACACAACAACCATGCCACTGTACTGGCTTTTTGATCCACCATAGGAAATGCGTTGACATATTTAGTAAAATGATCTTGCACTACCAACACATACCTATTACCACTGGACGTAACAGGGAGTTCTGTGATATCAGTACATACCAACTGAAAAGGTCTCACAGCCCTAATAGACTGGAGTGGTGCCCTTCGCTGAGGAACAGGCTTTTTCCGAGACTCACAAGCTTCACACGATTCACAATGATGTTCAATGACACTTCTCATTCCTGGCCAAAAACACAAACTCTGAGCTCTTTTAAGTGTACGTTCAGCACTGTAATGTCCAGCACAGGGGTCACCGTGCAAATAATATAAAGTGTCCTTAATGAGAACATCAGGAATGACCACCTGATAATGTTGAGGTTTACCTAGACCACTATAGGCCGTACGACACAGCACTCCACCCTTCAACACCATACGTGGAACTTGCCACCAAAGCTGTCTCAATTTCCCTTTTACCTGCCTAAGATTAGGTCTTTTTTGATTTTTAACCCAATTATAGACCTGTGAAAGCAGAGGATCTGTTTTCTGATAGTATGCAATGTCTTTTCCCTCATCACCAAAAGACGTACACAACACATTTTCAACTGACTCAGAAGGACTGTCCACAATTTCACATTCGGTCAGACAAACTTGTGACTCCCCATTAGGCTGACTTTCTATACTGTTGGCACTCACAAAAACAGCTGTCTGAGAAGTGAGAGGTAAGTCATCTGTTTGAATGGATACAGACTGTGTGAGGGGTTTCGGAGTCATAGATGAATCTACAGGAATTCGAGACATGGCATCTGCATTAGTATGCCGCTTGCCGTCTTTGTGAACAATCACCCATTCATATGGATCAAGCTCCATAGCCCACCGACCTCTACGTCCTGTGGGATCAATGTCAAAGTTTAGTTTCCTCAAGCCCACGAGAGGTTTGTGATCGGTGACAATTGTAAAAGGGTAGTTACTCAAGTAGTGACGAAAATGCCTGAAGGCCCAGATTATAGCCCACAGCTCTTTGTCATAAGTAGACCATTTTCTTTCTGTAGAGGTAAGTACATGACTAGCGTATGCAACAACCTGCTCTTTGCCGTCTTGGATTTGAGACAGGACCGAACCAACCGCTGTATTAGACGCATCTGTACTCAGTGTAAATGGCTGATCAAAGTTAGGGAATGCCATGATAGGCGATGATGTCAGAGCTTCTTTCAGTTGTATAAAGGCTGCTGAACAATCATCTGTCCACTCAAATCGAACATCTTTGTGGGTTAGTCTGTGCAAAGGCAGAGCCTTAAAAGCATAGTTTTGCACAAAGCGCCTGTAATAACTACACAAGCCCAAAAATGCTCGTACCTCAGTAGCCGATTTAGGTGTTGGCCAATCTCTTACTTTCTGGCTATGAGCTGGATCAAGAGCCAAACCATCCTTTGAGACAACATGAGCCATGTATGTTACAGACGCCTTACAAAAATGACACTTCTTAGGGTTAAGCTTGAGACCTGCTTCCCTAAACCTGGTCAAAATGTCTGTGAGGTTTTTCATGTGATCCTCAAAATCTTTACCCATACAAATGATGTCATCTAAATAAATGACACACTTTGTCCAATGCAAACCTCTAAGGACTAATTCCATTAGCCTTTGGAATGTTGGTGGACTATTTTTAAGGCCCATAGGCATCACCTTAACATGATATAGCCCATCTCCAGTGGTAAAGGCTGTCTTCTTCCTGTCCTCTGGATCTAATTCTACCTGCCAGTAACCCGAAGACATGTCCATGGTAGAAAAATACTGAGACCCTGACAACGCATCAAGACTATCGTCCACCCGAGGCAACGGGTGTGCATCAGTAATGGTTACAGAGTTCAATTTGCGATAGTCGACGCAGAATCGGTAAGTATTGTCTTTTTTCCGCACCATCACTACTGGGCTTGACCAAGGACTATCACTATCCTCTACTATGTCTTGTGCTTTGAGTTTTTCTACCTGACTGTGAATTTCTGCCTTGAGAGCAGGAGAAGTCCTGTATGCTCGCTGAGAAATGGGAGTGTCATCTATGGTCCTGATTTTGTGGGTAACCAAGCTGGTTCTACCATAGTCCTGAGCATGCTGACTGAAAACATCAGAGAAAGAGGTTAGTAAATCTGTTAGACTTTTGTGCTGTGTCACAGATAACTCAGTGTTAGAGAGATCAGGCAATACTGGTGACTTGGGCATTGACATTTGACTGGCCCCAAAAACATTTTGAACGCTCACATTGTTCACACTTTTATCCATTATCACAAATCCGTCCTGGTCACCCTCAGAAATGGAATGAAAAGTCCCAATTGGAGTGCCACAATGCAAGGAAATGTCATCTGTAGAGGGATTGACCACTTTCAGATAAATTGACCCCTTCTCTGCTTTTGTCACAGTCCATGCAAATCCTACCTTTGAGTCATCACGATAGTGTGGCTCAAACACACCAGTGTAGCCATTTGGTTGTAAACCTGCTTGATGTGACGCAAGTTTTGCAGAGATTACGGCTTCTGACAGGGCAGGAACAACCGTAGTGGTCGACACTGTAACATCCACAAGCTTATGGTTCTGGTGGTCTACACTTATAAAGGATAAGGAGTCATCACCTAGGTCAAAAGACATGTTACACATGTTGATCACAATTTTGTGCATAGACAAAAAGTCCCAACCGAGTACAACTGGTTTCGAGCAATTTCTGATCACCTGAAATGAATGTGACACTGTACGTTTACCCAAAGTGACATTAGCGAACAAAGTACCCACTGAATCTAAAGTGTCACCAGAAATTGATGTCAGAGGTATGAACTGTTTCACCAAGGGTCTCTGACGCAAAGTGGGAGTAGACATCCTGAAATCTTCACTTATAAGCGAAACATCAGCACCAGTGTCAACAAATGCATGAACTACTGTGTCTTCGACTACAAGTGACACATTTTGCGTCACAACCTGACCAGTGTCTGAAGTCACGTGCTGTTCAACAACATTACCAATGGGCCTGGTGTCAGTAACAGTTGGCAATTGGCCCTCATTGTCAACTACTGGTAGTTTCCCTGGCGCTGATGGCTACGTGAAGGAGACTGGAAACGCACATGTCCAGGACTTGGAGATCGATGACTCAGCCGCTTTGGCGAGTAGCCGTCCGATGACCTGTCCCCCCGACCACAGTTTGACCGATCCAGAGAGTCTCGAGCTGTAATGCGTTGGCCGCGTTCCTGTGACATCCTAGGACTTTGATCACGATAGTCATCCTGTCTGCGTGCTTCATAAAAGTCCCTATCACCACTAGTGTCTCTGTATGAAGGTCTACGTTGTTTAGAAAAAGAGTCATAGTCAGTATATGAAGGTCTATCATACCTGCGACGTTCAAGTGTGCGCCCACGTGAATCTTCCGGGGTAAGGCTACGCCGTTGACCATCTGGTGAATTAGTGTGTCTGTTGGCATACCTCTGTCTGCTGACCTCGAGCTGTAGTTGATCCACTCTCTCAGTCAAACTTTCTAGCGTCTGTTGAAGCTTCCTGAAGTCCCCTGATGTAGCTGAGTGAACCGCAGTCGATATTGTAGGACAGGAAGAGGTAGGTACTGTCTGTGGAAAAACGTTGAAGGTAGATCCCGGAAAGGCTCCTGCTGTTGAAGAAGTCCGCTGTTGTGGGTGAGACGGAAGCAGTACCTTGCTGGCCTTTCAAGTAGACTTTCCAGAACTATGTAAACTGTCATGCCATTACATTTTACTCTCAGATTCTAAATAGCACTTCACCAGCACTCACAGAGCTTCTTCCGACACACAAGATGAGACCACAACGTCTCACTAGGTCAGTCTCTCAGGAACTTATCCCAGTTCCGTCTTACAAAAATAATTATGGTAAGAGATCCTTTTTCTATACTTACACCAAAATTTGGAATGACATTCCCTATCACATTCGAACATTATCTTCTATCATACTTTTTAAAAAAACATATAAACTATTTCTCCGGGATAGTCATACTTGCACACACTAATTTGTTTATAGATTTGTCTTCATGTATTTTATTGTTATATCGGTCGGTACTCTGTTTAGTCTATGTCTATGTCTTGTAAAACTGTATTGAGCTTGTTCATTGTTTTATGTTGCTGCAGAACAGGAACCTGCTGTAAACCAGTTGCTTAAACTGAGCCAGGCCCGTTTGACGGTGACTTAACTGTTACTTTTAACTTTTCCTGTATAATAAATGAAATGAATGAATGAATGAATGGCCTGATGTGCCTGCTCAATCTGCAGGGCCAGCGTAAGAGCAGCATCCAACGTGTCTATACCTTGTTCATGTATGCGAAGCTGTAGATAGGGTTCAATACCAGCAACAAAACGCCTGAATTTTTCTCCGTTCCTCGCATTAGCCTCATAAGTGGGAAAAGCTTCATCCACCAAATGGCTAATTTCTGCTGCAAACACCTGGAGAGCCTCGCCAGGTAGGCGTGTGCGTGCATTTACATAACTTTGAAATGTGGACAGATAAACTCGTTTGCCAAAAACATCTTTCATTTTTTCTTTCACTTGTTTATAGTCCTGCTTGATGTCTCCAGGCAAACTGTCCCAGTAGCTAAAAGCAGTACCACCGAGACAGGTTGGCAAAAATTTAGCTAATCTGGCATTATCAAAATCCGCGCTAGCCTCCAGAGTCACTTCAAAACGTCTGCACCAGTGAAGAAAATCTTCTTTCCCATCCCCCAAAAAGATGGACGGAAAATGTCCATGGAAACGCTGCACCCCATGTGAGCTAACGTTACTTGTGCCAGGCAAATCGCGTGCCGAATCTGCTTCACTCATATTACAAAACAGTTTGTTACTTGGGTTATCTCGGTAGGCTATCCAACAATAATAATAATAATAATCAACAAAAATCAACAACAACAAAAAAAAATCTCCAGTAACTTAAACAAGGATTACCGTTCCACTCGTCATGTTTCTTTGAAGTTCGCGGTCAGACTGACACTATACAATCCTCTGTGATGGGCGCTACCGTGAAAACGCACCCCCAACTTGTCCACGGTTAAAACACCAAGCAAAGTAGACGTTGCGGATAACAGGAAAAAAAAAATGTTGAGCTCGTTATCGATGTCCACCGTCGTGATACCACACCAGACGCATTTAATGCCCGCCGAAGAGAAAGTTCACTCACGCGCCGTGCACGTCGTCCAAACCCGCTGCCACCAGAAATGTAAGAGGGGCTGTGGAACATAAGTGGAAGCTCCTCTCTCTTGTAGATGGGTTCAACGTAATAATGCAGGCATACACGGAAATATGGGACTTTACTGACTTCTTTTATTATCCGAGCTCATCCCGTGTAACACACAGCAGTCATTCTCTATTCATCTGCGCACCCACTTTTTTTGCGCATGTCCCTTTTCTTTTTACACAACAATAACTGCGCATGTCAGTGCGCCAATTCCCCATACGCAATCATAACGTAGCCATTGCATCACACATGAACAGCAAATCAAATTACCCAATTTACATACAAAATAAATCATAAAATAAAATCTCACACTATAATAAGTCTTTCTCAACGAAGCTGTGAGTTTAATTACTTCAAAACCAGCGATGTTTCCCCTTCGTTGCTGAGAAATATAATGTAGCGTTTTAGTAATAAAAGTGGCAGGGCAGCGTTGGTAAAAATGTTCTGTGCTCCTGAATGTTTCTGTGTGTCCGAGAGTGACGTGTGTGTGTCTATGTGTGTGTGTGTGTGTGTGTACACTTCAATGAAAACAGCGCTTTAATATGGAACTGTGATTAAACTGACTTGGAACTGACTGTGGATTAAACGGTTTTATTGCACACCTTCCAGCCAATAAAGTTTTCAGACAGACCCTGGTATAAGTACTGTATATATTAGGCTATTTTGAAATTGTAAAATGTGCACAAGTCCGTCTCTAGCTGTATTTGCTGTGTGTATTAAATCCAGGCCCCTACATCCCACTGATCCACACTTGAGCTCAAACAGTCGTGCTTGTGAAATGCTCCCGTTCATTTTCTCCTGACGTGTGATTGGCCACAGAGGTTTGTAAGACAGGTCACTAAAGACAGACAATATTATCCGACTGGGAGACCAGATGAGCCTCTAGAACAAAAGGTGACGTCTGGGTCATCTTGATTGTGGTGGGAGATCGGTTCATCAAATCACTCCTGATTTTATCAGCACTCGGCCTCTCCTGTGTGACTGAGCTTTTAAGCTTTCATTCAACTTAAAATAATTCAATAACATTGCTAAAATTGCTGTGGTTTTCTTAAATGAATAGATAATTCTGCTTATTGAAATCTTGTACTGGATGATACTGTATGTGCATTTTTGCCAAATTCATACCTTTTGTGAATATATTGAGTATTTGCTCGCCATTTTTTGTCATATATTCCAAGAAATATTGCCCTGTGGTTGCATAATGAATGGCTACGTTGATCAAGTAGGTGCATCTACCAAAAATTGGGTATTAACAACCTCTCAATGTGTCAGCTGATAGTTTCTAACATTGTATTATCAGCCGTCTCGACACCTGTAGCGGCCCTGACCCGCTTCAGATAAACCTTGAGTGCTTCTAAAAGCCTGATCCTCTTTTTGATTCATTATCTGTTCCATTATGTACCACATTCAGCGTCGGCACGGCTTTGAAACGCCACACGGGTGTAGACGCCTCTTCAAGATGAAGAAGACTCGCTGTACCTCAGGTTCATCCATTCAGCTTTTTTCTTTAAAAGCACTCCTCTTGTACTGTATTAGTATTAGTATGACAGGCTCACAATGAGGGGTTTCTTTATCGCTGGTGAAATTTCTGAGCCATAGATCTACACTGACATTTCTAAATTTCTCTGAGAGAAAGAGACAGAAACGGAGAATACATTCAGAGAATAGAGACCTCGGCATAGAAAAAGACAGAGCAAGACCCCATTTCAGGTGAAGTCTCATAGGTCGTGAACAAGCGTAATTTGTTTCAAATGAGTAGTGAGATTTTATTGTAACAGAACAATGTCCTTTACTTTTCACTGTTTCCCTTGTTCTGAGAACAGACTGAACCTTGATAATGCATGATTTGTGTTCAGTGGAAATTGAATAAGCCCATTGTTGATGGAACCATTTCAATCGCTCCAGGAAAACATGGAAAATTGATTTCAGAAAGAGGACATAAGTGTGATGTTTAATGGTTATCTAGAACATGTTCAATAGGAATATACCAAATATTCAATAAGGAACAAAAATTAAGATGCCAGGAAATGATTGGATGGTGTAAAGACACACCTTCCTACAAAGTTTTTTTTTTTTTTACTTAATAATGTGCATTTACTAATCTTTTAAAATAACATCAGGAACATGTATTAGGATTTTATGACTTTAAAACAAACTGAAGATGATTGATTCAGAAAAAAAGTCTTGATTTTGTTTCTGGGCTCTACTAGAACAGGTTTTCATGCTTGAATGTTCAAAAAACACATTATTTTTCACATATTCTCCATTGTTGCAGCTCCTCTCCTCCCAGGCTGTCAGTAACGCTCTGTTACTTCCTGGCCGTTTCTCAATATGCATTATTAAGCGATCTTGTGTCCTTGTGTTCTCGTACTACGTCTTCATCAACCCTCGACATTAAATTCCAGTCCTCAAGAAGGCAAATACAGAGGATGCATGAAAGTACCTGGGTGTGTTCTGGATATCGAGGATGCAACGAATGCAGACTTGAGAGAATCGAACCGTTAGAAATCCCAGAAGACGCTGTGCCCGGTCGATGTACGGAAGTAGTTCTCACTTAAGAGATTCGAAATACGTGATGGCTCGTAAAAGTAAACATTTGTCTGTTTGCTTTGCGTAATTTAAATGAAGTGATGACCTGAAGAAAGCCTGCAGGATTTCTACTGGCATATTAAAAAGACTCTTAATATTGACAAAGCATAGGTAAACATATAGGCTACTAATTTTCATAAATACTCATGGTAAAATAAAAATATATGAAAATAATGTCTATAATAATATGAAAGAAATGTTTTAATAGGTTGTGACGTGTTTGTGATGTTTGTTTGTGGACCTTGTGTCCTTCTAAGTTTGTTCTTTCAAGGTTGCCTTCCAAGACTGGTTTCCATGAGAATGCAAGTCCGTTCTTGGAATTGAGAAACAATTCCTGTCTCTATGAAGCCCCTCCTTCCAAAAAGCACAGTGTCCTCTGATTGGTCGGCTGGAGCAGTGTGTTGTGATTGGTCAAGTGCTTGGAGTGTATTTGGAAAATGTTATAACCGCCAGTTTCAACACACTACTAACTAACTCAACCAGGCCCCGCCCCTTTATTCTGCGTATTAATTATTTAAATGAGGAATATTGTGAAGTGTTCGTTCCAGGAAGAAAACTCGTTTCAGGGAGTTCAGAAACAGTGACGCTGATATAGAGAAGAACTCCCGCTGGAGGAACTTTATAACTTTGCAGACCTTTTCATACTCAAACAGCAACATTACACACTAAAAAAAGTTGAAAATGTGAAAAGCATAATAGGTGCTCTATTGCTCTTTAATCATCTAATACACACAATCAGTCTGTTGTGATGCTGTATCAGAGCCGTTGTTTTGGTTTGTTATAGACTCTGGGCCTTTGTTGCATTCATTTGCATTTTTTCTTTCTTTGTACCAACAAAGACAACAGATCCGACACACATGCTCAGATTGCTGATTTTCCCGGGTGAGTAAGAGCTACCTCAGTGATCAGGAGAGACATGCTCAGCATTCACTAACTAAGAGCCCTCATGCACCAAGTGCAATGTTACCATGTAAGCACATTGAATGCAGTTCACACACACATTACTATATATATATAAGCTAAAATTATAGCTAAAATTGTATGTAGCATCCTTACATAAATATAATGCATTGATGAATGCATGCATTTCATGAGTTGAAGAGGATTAGTGGCAGATTTCAGTTTCATTTATATCAGATAAGTCTGGTTGTTCATGTTTGCATGTCTGAAAGAGAATGTTTTGTTTTACATGCTGTGATACAATGTAGATATATGAGTGATTCAGTTATCAATTCCATGTTGTTTAATAATTTCAGAAACCTATAGCGCTCAATGCTACATTCTGCGTCTCATGCTAAATTATTTTCAGTGTTGTTTTAAAGAAAATTCTAATTCTAGGAATCTAGAAACGAAGTACCACAAACTTCAGTTGAAAAAAACTACTGTATTATACCTTTAACATCAAACTGCTATTTTCTAGCTTGACCATGACATGTTCCTTTTGGCATATCATTTATATACAAAAGCCTTAAACATCACAGCCACGGACCGTTGGCTGAACAATTGATGCATAAGGCAAATGAAATGGGAAACACTTCGGGAGTTTCAAAGTTGTCATCTTATTGGTTAAATTCTACAGTATTTCCGGGAGACGTGTGTTTGATGGTGCGCCTGTTGTGAAGCCAAACCCCCTCATGGAAGAAGAAAGCCGTTGTGTTTACAACTGTGACAATTAACTCCTATCAGGATCAAATAAAGTTACACTGAATTTTCAAAAGTATGTGAAGTTAGCTGAGCTATTGTTGCAGTAAAATTGCACATCATTCTTGAGTTAATAATTTATTGATTGATTTACTGTAGGGACTTCGACTTTACATTTTCATGCCACCAAACATGATGCGGAAGAAAACGAACTGTGATTGGTCCTCTTGGGTGGTCCTTGGCCAGTGAAAGCTGTGATGGAGTCCAGACCTTCTGCCGTCAGTCTGAAGCCCTGACTATACCCGTAAGACTAGACAACCCCAAACTCCATTTGGTTTCATTCAGTGGGGATTTCTTTAAGACTGCAAGGGAAGCTCGGCTTCCCCTATAATGTCAAAAAATTAATGGTCAAATATGTACCATAGTGTTAACATTTTATTGACTAAAGATGTATTAGAACAAGTTAATATCAATCTTTATCTCAAAAATATATTATTAGTAGTATTATTATTATACTTTATTATATTATTATTTATACCTTTATTATATTATTACATTTATACAATTATTCCTAGCTCTGCTGGCCATTGAGAGGACACTGGTCAAGTCACTGGAAAAGATGCCTAGTTGTACGACAGGGTCACAGAGCATTTTCTTGAAAAGGAACATAGGGCAGAATTTACGTATAAATAAATGGACAATTTTTATGATGTAGGCCGGAAATGAGCTTCCCTTCTTTGAAGGACCAGCAGCCGCCACTGGTCCTTTTCCATGGAACATCTCCTTTTCCATGGAAGCATGCTAGTCATATGGGGTAAAGGGGGAGTGAAAAATACATCTAATGAAGTAATCTCAAATCAATAGAGGAGCCCTACACTCTAAAAAACACCAAGGGCTGGGTAAATATAGGACAGAGCACATGTTGGGTTAATTTAACCCAGCAAATTGGGTTTTCTATTTAACCCAGCATAATGAGTTGATTTAACCCAGCATAGTTGATTAAGTTTTACTATAATACTATTTTTTTTTTACTTCATACATGAATTAATGTCTACGGTTTAACTTAAATCCTCTAAACTTTTTTCAAATACTCGATACAACCATTGGCTTGTATGATAATTCCTTTATTTTCAATCATATTTTACAGTATATTTTATATAATTTGAATACATACTGCCAACATTTAAGCTTGTTTAACAAATATTAGAAGTAAAAATTAAACATTTATAAGTAATTCAAGTGTAATCGACCAGTCTCTGTTGTCCCGTTAACGGCGCTGGATCTCGTGCCGGCACTTGTGTCATGTTCAGCTGGGGAACTATAACTTCAGACCGCCGCCCTGCGTTTCACTCGTAGCCGAAATATAGCGAGCGACAGGCTACATAACCTGTCCATAAACAATCAGTGTAAAGTTCTGAGAACATATTTTAACATTATACGTATTTATATTCTGTATTTTTTTGAAAAAAATATATACAATTTTATGCAAGGCATCAGGCATTTCCATCACGCGAAAAGATCGACGCAACACTCGTTTAGGTGAGTCACATTGCGCCTCTGTATGTTGCTTTGCATAAAATTAAACGATATGCAGCACAATAATGAATTTATAGATCAAATAAAATGTACACAAACTACCCAAATACTGAAAAAAATAATCCCCCCAAATTTCTTTTTTTTTTTACCCAAAAGGCTCAACCCAGGATTTGGGCAGAACAAATAACCCAATATATTTTAGAGTGTATAGTGGCAGGATATTTCTTTTCTAAAATCAGTCCAGGATCCCAAACAGGTTTAATTCAGATACAAAACTGCAAAAGACATCATTACAGACTATTACAAATTGCAGTATTAGCTATAGGTGAATAAATGACTGAAAACCTTAGGTTTTACCACAAGCTACAATGTTTCGAACTCTGCCGCTGTCAATCATCGCACTGAATAGAGATTAAGAGTGTTAGTCGAGCTCTAGTGACTCTCGCTGCTTCTCAGCCCACCTTTTAGGATGAACACTGCTGTGTTTGCCTATTCCCAACACATTAATGCATAATATGGGGCTTGTTGCCCATGAGAACTGCACGGTTTCTGTGCTAATTTAAATATGTCACTGGCGTGGTTCAATCTGTATGCCCACCAGCAGTAATTACTGTACGTTATTACAGATCCTCGACCACTTTACATCATAAAAATATGCGTCATATTTCTTGACTAAAAGAAGAAGAAGTATTTTTAATCACTCTTGTTTTGTGAAGCGTGATTGAAATCAATTGATGGCTTGATTGGTTTTTGGAATATGTATGAATCTGTAATTAGTTCCATGTGGAAGGACAAAAATAAGGCATTTCATTAATTGTTAATACTTCTATATTTGGTTGCTAATTTGTTGAGTTCAGGTGACTCTGTTTGTTCGTTCTGCTGTTTACTGGCATTTTAATGAGATAGGAAAATTAAATTTGATCATATCCTGCATGTGTTATGTTGTAAACACTGTAAATGAATAAGCAGGATGACAATTATTCACAATCTAGACATCCATGCAATCTGTGATGACGAAGTTTATTCGACTCTTCAAACCACCATGAAATGTTTCTGAAATAAATGAAAACGAGATCTAATGGCTTAAAAAGGTCAGAGCGGTTTTGCTCTGCTGCTCGACTGTTGAATATAATTGTAGCTAATGTAAACAACTAGCGCAGCATCCGAGGATCAATGTTTGCCTTGTGTGGCATTTTATAGGTGATGTGAAAATGATTAAAACGAAGACACACTGTGATGTAACATTTAGACAACACGCTACTTATTGATCCAGATCTTTACTGCTGAAGGCAACAGCCAATACTGCTCACTTGTGATGAATTTCAGAGCCATTTCGTTAACCTGCAGGTGCTCTCCAATTCAGAAATTATTAGATTACAGCTTTCGGATAGAGAAAGGTCATAGATATTTTAAGAGTTGATGTTGAAGAATCTGGTCTTAAACTATATATATATAAACAATGATGCTGAATTCAGCAATAGTGGCATTTTCTAATACAAAGTCATTGTTTGTGTTGTTTATAGCAGTCAAAAGTTTGCAATAATTAAGATTTGTTTTAAATGTTTCTGAAATGATTTCTGAAGGATCATGTGAGACTTGAGTAATGGAACCACAGGAATAAATTACCTTTTAAAATATACTCACATATACATTTTTTATTTTAAATTATAATAATATTGCTGTTTTTACTGTATTTTTCTCGTGATCAAATACATGCAGGTGAGCAGAAGAGACTTCTTTCAAAAACATTGAAAAAAATCTTAATTATTTTAATCTTTTGACCTGTAATGTTATAGATTTGAAACAAACTCCTACCCCTAAGTATTAAAATGCAGTATAGTTTGCAAACAGCAGCCCATACCATAACTATAATAGTTCATTAGCCCGATTCTTAACTAGCCGTCTCTCTTCACAGATGTTTCCATATGGGTAATGTTCGCTCATTTCTGCTGTAAAGGTCCACTTTGCCTTTGAGATATTAGGCATTTTGCAATTTGTTTTTAGAGCGAAATGAATCATAGCCTGACATAATCACTTAACCTGCTCCAGAGATTTGAGTTTCTCCCCGCTGACAGCCATTTTCCACGTTCTTAATCATTCCTCCTCAAATCAATTTAATCTCCGGGAAACAATGTGCTCAGGCGTACCCAATAGACACTTTGCTGCCAACTCCATGAGAAATGGCCTCCATTGAGGGATGGTAAAAAAAAAAAAAAACGTAAGCGTTTCGACCTCTTCCATCTTCCCTCAGGCCCTCTGATTGGATGCGACCCTCCGGTCGGCTACACGGGCATCGTGGGTATCTTCAGACCTGTGAATGATGCTCTTGCAGGGAAGCGATGGATTATTTTTAAGGAGAAGCTGCCTCGTGGGTACAAGCAGCTTTGACAATATTGATTTTGGGGCACGTGGACTTGGGCTAACAAAAATAAATAAATTAATAATTAATTGTTGCTCTCAGCATGTAGTGATGGGATTGGCTTTTGCCGTAGGTGTGCTACAAATTAAAAGAGGAAAATGCAAAGCATATTTAAATAGGATTGTCATTTAGGGAGTTTCAGCTAAAGTCAACAAGTAAACTAATGGTAGAGCAGCTCCTCTAGGGCAAAGCCAAACCAGGTCACTCACTATTGTGAGTTTTTACATGGGAAATAAAAGCAAATGTTTCACTGGGGAAATTGGCAGGTTTGGAGGAATTACTTGTGCTTATTAAGGCCAATTCACACCACAACGACAGATGCCGACCAACGGCAACACACACTTTGAGTTTTGAGGGATCAGTGTGTTACTCTGCTCGGCGTCTGTTGGCATTAGCCAGCGCTCGTTTTCACTGAATTAAAGTGTAACTCTCGCCAAAATTGAACCTAGGCTCTTTTTGTTTTTCCACCCGAGTCAAACTTTCATGTAAAAGCATAATTAGAATGGAAACGCCACTTTTAAGTTTAACCGTATTTTCGTTATCGGTCAAAATGCCTTTTGAATGGGAGTGCTACTATGATAGCATCAACATCGCTATTTTTAAAACATTAAGAAGGCTCAACACAACATGAAACTTTGCTCTCAGTATCACCAGGGGCTCTACACATGAACTCGAGCATTGACTACATTGTTTGTGTACACAATGTTTACTAAAAAGAAAGGTTTTGTATGACTCACTTTATCAGTTAGTGTTTCCGGCCGCCGGCATTCTGACAGTCAAAAATAGTCGATCTCCGAATGCAGCGTAACCAGGAGGAGAGTAAAGATGGAAAGCTTCTAAAGCTTAGTTCTATATAAATTCACTGATAATTTGTTATTTTGTCATTAGCGAAAATCAATATTGACCTTGTATTTGAAAAATATCCTCATATAATAATGAAATGATTCAGTGATACAGATCGACTATTTTTGACTGACAAAATGCCGGCGGCCGGGAAGAACAACAGCTACAGTGAGTTGTTCAAAACCTTTCTTTTTAGTAAACTCTGTGTACACAAACAATGTTCTCAATGCTCGAGTTCATGTGTAAAGCCCTTGGGGATACTTCCAGCACAGTTTCATGTTGTGTCGAGCCTCCTTAGTGTTTTAAAAATAGCGATTTTGATGCTAAATTGCCCCATGCACTCCCATTCAAAAGGCATTTTGACCTAAAACGAAAATACGGTCAATCTTAAAAGTGGCATTTCCATTCTAATTATGCTTTTACACGAAAGTTTGACTCAGGTAGATTAACAAAAAGAGCCTAGGTTCAATTTTGGCGAGAGTTACCCTTTAACAAATTACCGTTTGTCAGGTCGTGGAATGTCTGAGAAGTGACGTAATGTAGTCTGATGATGGTCCGTGTTGGTCAGTGTCTGTAGGTGCAGTGTGAATTGGTCTTTAGACGTCTATAATCCTCGCATAGTCGACTTTTGTAAAGTCTGACCATGAAGGTAATTCCATTTTGATAATAATGAATACTTTTATTCAGCAAGGATGCATTAAACTGATCAGATGTGACAGTGGTTACCAAATCAGTCTTCATTAAAACTGAATACAGTGTTGAATAATCTATTCTAGAGAAAGAAAGGAGATTATAAAGCAAGCAAGTAATGAAAGCGCTTTTGTTAAATGCAGTTTGTTTACAGAAAGTAAAAGCTGCTGGAACTTGGCTGTGGCCACAAATACGTGAAATTGACAATCACTCTTTACTGCCCATGAAAAGAAACAGCAGCTTCCCCTATTTTTTCTTTGCTTTTTCAGCCCCTTAATATTTAATTGAGGTTCACGATATAATGCAGGCGTATATCTAATGACTACTGCTCTTTTGCATATTCATGAGGCCCTCATGAATTACACAGAAAGACGAGCAACACTGACAACTTTGCAAAGTATTGAGTCTAAAAGAAGTGAGTAACTTTAAAATGTAATTTTAGACTTTGAAACACACTGTGCTGTGGCTGTAATGCTCAGTACCTTTCTAACTTCACAAGGCTTCAGTAAGATCATGTTACTGACTAATATTCTATATTTATAATTACATTTTTTTGCCAGTCTTTCATATTCAGTGATACGTTTAATCATCCTGGCCCCCTTTCTACAGTCAATGGGTGATTGATGTTTGTGAATTAAACAGCATCTTATACAGCCCTTATATACAAGTGCTCTTAAACAGATCATGTGAAATGGGAGATCGGGGCTAGTTGTCACACTTCTTACGCCAGTGAACATTTCTCAGGGTGTGTTATTGAAGGTTAACCTTTGTTTTGGATGGATGGATGGATGAATGAATGGGAGGAAGTATGGGAGGATGGATGGATGGACGAATGGGAGGAAGTATGTAAGGATGGATGGATGGATGTATGGATGTATGGATGTATGGATGAATGGGAGGTAGTATTCCGTACTGGATGGATGGATGGATGGATGGATGGATGGATGGATGGATGGATGGATGGATGGATGGACGGATGGACGGACGGAGGGATGGATGGTTGGGTGGATGGATGGATGGATGAATGGGAGGTAGTATTCCGCACTGGATGGATGGATGGATGGATGGATGGACAGATGGATGGAGGAATGGTTGAATGAATGAATGAATGGATGGATGGATGGATGAATGGAGGAATGGATGGTTGGGTGGATGGATGGATGGATGGATGTATGGATGAATGGGAGGTAGTACGGAAGGATGTATGAATGTATGGATGGACAGATGGATGGAGGAATGGTTGAATGAATGAATGAATGGATGGATGGATGGATGGATGAATGGGAGGAAGTATGGAAGGATGGATGGATGGATGGATGGATGGATAGAAAGAGATATTTTTGCTTAGAGGAAAGAACTAATTTCTGCAAAAGTTGAGCTAGTGAAACCAAACCAATATACAAAAACTACTGCCAGAGAAAACAGTTGTGTGTCTTATTTTGATGTTGGAGTGGGTCTTTTATTTTGAATGTTCTTCTAATTATTTCCACTTCCTGATTGCATCCGTTTCTTGTTAACCAGTTAGTTATTTTGTATATAAAAAGCCCTTGTGTGTGCTTTGCTTTGCCTGTTAAATGTACATTAATTTAATTCTTCTGTCAGTATTTTTTGAGTACGGTCTGTATCGTTTCATGAATTTTTAAGGCAAGTGTTGTTTCAGCCATGGCTTTAGTTTATGGGGGTATTATTGTTGCAATATACCAAATAAATAGATTAATATTCACAAATAAATGTAAAGAGATTCTTGGTTGAAGCGAGAACGTGCTACGATTGGCCAGCTCGATGTGGCCGTTATCTGATTGGCTTCAGTAGGTGGTGGGTGGAGTCCACTTATTTGTGGATCTGTCTGCATGTTGATGCTAGAAGTGTTTCAAAATCCACAAATGCGTGAGGAGATTCACAAATGCACAGGAACCGATTCACAAATGTGTGCAGCGATTTACAAATGCACAGAAAGCGGTTCACAAATAAATGCCAGGCAGAGTTGTGTTTGTAAAATAATAAAACATTTGTAAATATTTTATTTATTTGCAAATCTCATTTTATTTATTTGTGTATTTTATATTTTTTTGTGAAACTCTTTACATTTATTTGTGGATCTTAATCTATTTATTTGTGAATTCGATACATTTTTGTGAATCTCTTTACATTTATTTGTGAATATTAATCTATTTATTTGGAATATTGCAACAATAATACCCCCATATTAGTTCGGTCATGTTTATCAGATTATTTTGTTACTTTCCCCTTTCAAACATGAAATGCACTTATGGGGTTATATCTGTTAGGCATAAAGTGTGTATTAACTTTAAGAAAAGCAGTAGCACAGCTGTTTGAGGCATCATCAAAGACAAACTAAAATACTTAAGGTTATGGATTTATGCAAATCACAAGTCATATGTATGAGCAACAGTTTTAGCAAGCACCACTAATTTTATTAATAATAATGCAGATTGTATTGTTCCATTATGTGAAAGTTCATTTCCTTTTACAATCTATGTCGAAAAACAGCATTACGGTGGTTGATTAAGATCCAAGATTGTTCTCTCACAAGATTACAATAATTGCCCATATTTGTCTTTCACATTCATAAATTATGGAAGGCTCATTAATAATACAAAGGCTTACTCTCAGCACTAATGCGAGCAAAGAAACCTTTCTCTTCCCTGTAGTGCTAAATTAACAAATTTTTTTGTTCTCGCACGGCAAGCAGTCGCGAGGTGCGTAGAGGACGGTTTTAGTAATGGGTAACAGTGTTGCAGATCATATTTAGAGAGACTTCTGTGCGTTTGGCTGCTGTAATGGTTGCTCACATCAAATGCTTGTGAACAGTCATGCTAATGGCATATAATGGCATGAAATATGAGCGCTTGGAAGAGTAGAGCAATTGTCATTTCTGTATCACAACAACTCAAATTATCAAGTTTCACTAGAGATGGGAGTCATAAAGAATGAAAAAAAAAATCTGCTTCCGATTACATTACCCTAATCATTAAGTGTGTGTGTGAATCAGTTTGTGGCGTGTGTTTTAAACGTTTGTGGTCAGTGAGATACACCATGCATGTGCTTGTGTGTTGAATGCAAACCCATAAAGGTAGTGAGCAATTGCTAGCTTTTCAGCAGTCCAAAAAAGAGCATGTTTCACCTTTAAAATAGAGCAAAGCCCCCATAGCATGCCTTGGCTAATAAGAACAGATAGGAATTATTGCTGACTCTTGCTTAGTTAGCGCTAACAAAGCCTTTAGCATAACAGACACACACAAGTTGGAAAATCATCAGCACAATAAGCTCTCCATGGCCAAGGGCTGGTAGTTTATTGTGATCAACTTATAAGTATCTGGAAAGCAAGATATGATAGTTAGTTCTTTATCTCCACAAACCATATTTGGTTGGCATGGAAGTGAAAGATGTTCTTTTTATGTCTTGAAAGAACAGAACAACAATACTATTAGCAGGGTTGCAACCTCATGTAAACATTCCTGAGGCTAAAAGCAAATAAATGCACATCAAAGAGTGCATGTTATACCTCCGTGTCGCTTTTTCTCTCCTTTATTTTATCTTTGTTCTCCAGACCATAGCAGGAGCATCATTAGTGGCGTTTCAGAGCCGTTGCCTTTGGGATGCAGCATTTGTATGCATCAAGCACCTCTGCGAATACAGCGGCCACCTCCTGTTGATCCGCTTACATGATTTATTTCTTACAGGGCGAGGAGCACGAGATGCTCTGCAAGAGCTTTTTTTTAACACTTATTTTTTCAATGGAGAACAAGTGGTGACAGAGCATCATGGTGGGTGTCCTTGACTGTTAGAGACCTGACCGTGTTTATTAGTTTGACTGCTTAATCTTGGGTTCTGAGTTTAGCAAATAGACATCCAGCAGATGTTTGCATCTATTAAAGAGGCCATATTATGCACTTTTACAAAGTCTTGATTTTGTTTCTGAGCTCTACTAGAATAGGTTTTCATTCTTGAATGTTCAAAATACATGATTTTTCCCATATTTGTCATGTTGCAGCTCCTCTCTTCCCAGTCTGTCAGTAACGCTCTGTTTAGTTCCTGTCTCGATGAAGCTCCTCCTTCTGAAAAGCACACTGTGCTCTGATTGGTCAGCTGGACCAGTGTGTTGTGATTGGTCAACCACTTCCAGCGTGTTTTGGAAATGTCCCGGCCTTTTCTATAGTTCCGCCTTGCAACAGAAAAAGAGTCCCAAAATCACACACTATAGGGTCGGAAATGAACAGGGGCTTGGGGCAAGAGTGCCACCAAAATGAATAAAAATGCCCCCAAAATTCAAGATGTGAGTTATTTTTAATATATTTATAGCTGGATGTTGTTACGCAATACCATACGAGCAAGAATCCCTTTTTTTTAATCAAATATCAGCACATTTGCAAATGTGATATTGATTTTATAAAACAGTTCAATAAACAAGAAGTTCATTTTAGGTCACTTACATTCTCAGAATATTGTTTGGTTTTGTTCTATTTTGCCAACTTTGGCTATTTTGAAAACAGTTCCAAACAAATCCAGTAGAGCAGTAGAGCCAGTGATGTTTCATTACTGTATGAATCTGCGTTTTTGAAAGAATCGGTCTAATGAAGGACTCAGTGTTGCCCCTGAATGAATCATCCATTTTGAATGAATCGTTTGACTGAATGATTCAATGACTCACCTGTTAAGACAATGGGCCCCATTTTAAGGATCTAAGCACATGGTCTAAAACACACGGCACAAGTGCACTTAGGATGTGTCCAAATCCTCTTTTGCTAGTTTAACAACGGGTAAAATGGTCGGCGCGCCAAGTGCAATGGTCTAAAAGAAATGTCCCTATTCTCTTAATGAGTAATGGGTGTGTTTTGGGATTTACGTGAAATAAACCAACCAGAGTCTCATCTCCCATTCCCTTTAAAAGCCAGTTACGCTTGCGCCACTGCGGATTCGCAATTTAAATGATGGAGTTTGCAAGGAAAGACTGAACACGTCTCCAGAGTGCAAACGGATCTGCTCGTGCGCGAGGTTATACTGCGTAAGCAGACCATCTATGAGACAAGCCGGATAACCATATCTTTATGTGCACAATAATCATCTTTTACATTGTAATCCTTTTATGTTTAATATTTGGCATGTTTGTATGCTGCTGTGCGTCCCTGTGTGTTTAATAAGCAGAGTGGATTTGCGTTGTGGACCCGCCTATAGGCGCACAATACTAACACGCTCTTTAAATAAAAAATATATAATATTGCGCCAGTGACTTTAGAGCAGGTTTCAGTTGGTCAATGGCGCAGTCTATTTCTGTTGCCTCAAAATAGCAACACGCCAACAATGCGCCAGAACACACCCCGTTTTCACTGTACCATGAGACCAGCACGCCCATGGGCGCACAAATAGGAGCAAATGCATTTGCTATTTAAAGGGCCCCTATTATGGTATTTTAAAGTTTCCTAATGTTGTTGTGGTTGTTGCAATTCTCAAACGACTCGTGAGATGAAAAATCAGGGTCATCTCAGGGATAAATCTCTCTAAATCCCGCCTTTCCGCGAGCTACTCTGCTCTGATTGGCCAGACAGCTCAGTCTGTTGTGATTGGTTTACCGCGCGTGTCAAAAACAAAACCGACCATTGCCAGCTGTCCTGAGGCTTCCTACACCGTAAACTAAACACAGTGATGAACAATGACGTCGATTTGACCATATCAATGCGAGCGCGAGTCCGATGATGAAACACTGGAAGAACTAGTTATTCAACCCGAACCTCCATCACAAGGACGACTCGAGTAGGACTCAGTGTTTCTCAGTGATACACTACTCAGTTTGAGGTACATTATGAGATGTTGCAACTGTAATTCCTCACCATCAGCGTTAACAAGTGCATGTCCATCAACAAACCGATTATTTTACTTGTACTAATTTATTTACCGAGTATTTTTCTAATATGTTGCGGTGAATATGTGGAAACTGTATCAATAACAGTGCATGCATGCAATACATTAGCCGAGCTCTAGAGTGAATGACTGATGTAACGTAAACGTTGGTAAAACAGATCTTGCTCAATGCGTAATCTTTTCTCAAAGTAGTGAGAACGACAGACAATCTGCATTAATAGACACAGTTATAGGTAATAGTGGTCCACAACTAATTAGCAGAAGTATTTCAGTAAGACAGTAATAATGTGAGTTAGCCAGTTAGCAGAGTGAAATATAAGATAACATTATTAAATATAAGAGATAATAAAGATATGCAGTTGCATTGCATTCAATGTTTTTGTCTGTCTCCGACTGTTTCTTTGAAAAGGGCCTCTGAATTGCAAAGGCCTGAATTCCCTTACCATAACCACAAGTTTCAACACACTACTAACTAATTCAACCAGGCCTTGGGCGGGAATTGTTTAAATGAGGAATATTGTGACGTGTTCGTTCCTGGAAGAAAACTCAAGACTACAATGGAGGCGTTTCAGGGAATTCAGAAACACTGACACTGATATAGAGAATAACTTTTAAGAAGAGCTTTTTCATGTTCAAACAGCAACATAACACATTATTAAAAGATGAACATGGAAGAAAGCATGATAGGTCCTCTTTAAAGGAATAATTAAAGGGTTGGTGTTAAAAAAAAAGAAAGGAAAAGAAAAAAAAAGGGGGGGGGGGGGGGATTCAGGATTTGGCTGGTTCACCAGTAGATGCTGTCACTGCACCATTATGAGGAGAAAAGCATATTTCTGTATTGGCAGACATTCAAAACTGGCCGTATATTCCGACAAAATAAAATGTTTGCAGCAACCTGTAAACCTGTAATTCACAATATTGTAGTAGATGATTTGTTTTTGTTTGTTTTTTTGCCAGTGATCAAGATTTATTGGAGGCTCTTAAAGCGTGAAATGGACTTATATTTTTCCCTGTCTGCTGTCTCTGACGTCACAGTTCAAGACAGTGCCTCTTATAAATGTACTATTAGCTAACTACTATTAATGCCCTTCATGTTATTAATGTTATTAATAAGGATTTTATTGAAGATGCACTGTCTGTTTTTTTGCTAGGTTTTCAAAAATAAGAAATACATAGCACATAATGCATACAGTTGAGAAATATCATTAATATGATTCTAGAAACACTTGCATCCTGATGGAGTCTGTGGACCTCTGCTAATTTTGGGGGAATTTTGCCTAAAAGTGTCATTTTAGAACCATTGTTCGTTTTTTGTTAATATTTAGAATTTTATTTTATATTTACATTTATTTATTTCAGGTTTTCATTTTAGTTTTAGTAATTTTTTTTTTTTTGCTATTTTGTTGTGTTAAATAGGTTTAAACAGATTTTATTAAGTTTTAGTTTGTTATTTCAGTTCTTTAAATGAAAATGACAAATGTTGTTTTACAAGTTTTACAAATGTTGCACTAATTCTGTGTAAATCTATAGTTCTCTGTATGTTGTGTGGGGTTGAAGAGCAGCGTTTGTCGAGTCCTAGAGGGATGTAAATAGAAACTCATTGAGTGCAGCTTTAATTTAAGAGGTTTGTTTCATTCGAGTATTAAGCTTTAGCCACTTTAGCCACAGGCTGCTTTAAGATGACACAACCAGGTTAAATGGACAGCATTGCAAATTTCAAAAACATCTTCATATCCTGTGAAGATTGTGCAACTGGAGTGGAAGTCAAAAGAAGACCTGACAAAATATCAGACCATTGTGTCAGGAGGGATTTGCAGTCTTTCGAGTTTTTCCACTCAGATGAATGAAACATCAAAGACCATTCACAGCTGCCTTTTGCACAGAGTGGACCCATTTCAGCCAGGATCAAACATATATTCTCTGACCGCTCGTCTTGTGTGTGTGTGTGTGTGTGTTCAAACAGGAACAAGTTAGAGAAGCAGTGTAAAGATGTAAAGAAAGCACTAGCGCTCATGGAGTCTCATCGATCCAGGAACTGCAGCTCACGTTTGGTGGTCAGACTGTGTCTTTAGCCGTTAATTAACAAGGTCAATTTACCATGGCCAATTAAGA